>CM034358.1:69280938-69722340 GCA_019925275.1 Mytilus edulis | reverse complement strand
ACATTTCATAGCCGCCTAACGATATTGTGTTGTTCTCATTGTTGAAGGTCGTACATCGTCATATAATTACTTGCATTGAAATTATTGGAATTTTGGTAGATATTTGGTTCATTGAGAATCATACCCTATCTCCTTATTTTTTACAAGATGAAAAAAAGGGAAAACATTAGTTCACAGGCCCGCTAGTACTGGTAGTGTTTCCTTGTGGTCGGAGAAGTGTACACATCCTACTCACTGATGTTGTATATTCTAAATAAAATCTAGCTGATAAATATCATAAAGAGTTGTCGAAAATATGAAAATACATAATAAGTATTATATCTATTTCAAACTACATTTTCTAACTATAGGCTGCTGTAGTTTCCCTGGAAACCATTTATGTTCACATGACAACTGTTTGATCAAGTACCGAGATGAGAAAGGCAATCCGTCAACAAAGTCAACATTGTGTAGGAGTAGAAAATCAAAAATAACATCACAAACATAGCATGCATAGGTTATTTGACAAAAAAGGGAGATACTAATGCTATTTTAAATTAAAACAAACGGACAGGAAGTCAAATTACATAATTATATAGTCTACACTGAATAGAAAACAAGAAAAAAAAGAAAAATCACAAAAGTACTGAACTCGTAGGAAAATTCTAAACGGAAACTGGCGAATCAAATGACAAAATCAAAAGCTCAAACACAGCAAACGAATCGATTGTCATACTCGTAACTTGGTACAGGCATATTTTTTTTAAAAAGTAGAACAGTTTGGTTTTATAGCTAGCTAAATCGTTCACTTGCATGATTATATATTCCAAATGGCGTTCTGCTTCTTATTACGTATATCACGTATAACACCAAAAATGAATTCACTCACCGCATCTATATAAAACTTTTCGCACACCTACTATACGGTCTTTTTCAACTTTGCGGTTTGCATATATTGTACAATATAGAAAGGTAGAGATCATCCAATGTGCATACAAGATTCATAAACATGATTTCGAATATTAGATAGATAAAATGTGTTTTGTGCATGTTAAACTGATTTAATTCTTCCATTTTAGGTGAATGTATTAGGCTTTAAACCTGTATAAGTTGTTTTTTGTTGACACTTGGATTTTATATGTTATTCGGAGATGGTGAATGCTTTCGGCTGGTGTAGTTTTACTCTAAAATAGTTTTGGTATTGTAACATTTATATAGTTGTTTATCCTTTTTATTGAAAAGAAGTTTTGCTTATAAAGGAGTAGGTCCGGTAAGGGCCGATTTTGGCCTCAAATTTCAAGTTCATCTGACGAAAGATTTTTGACACTTTTTTAACACTTAAATGTCTATTTCAATTGATTCAATTATTTTTTGTGAAAGATTTTAACTGTTTCACTCATTAAAAACGCTCCGATTCAAGCTTAAATATGAAAAATCTATCAAATATGCCAAAAACTGTCACTTTTTATATAGTTTTTGTCAAATATGAAAGTGGCCGCATCCGTGTTCATCCTCGACCTTTATATATGTTATGTATTATCATTAAACACAACTTACATTTCAATATAAAGAATGAACACGAATGCGGCCACTTTCATTTAAGACGGAAACCGTCTAAAATTTAACTCAAATGCTGAAATTGTGAAGACTTCAGTAATTGAGCATGACTTTATGATGCAAGTACCCGATATGTGTTCATTGTAATGTCAAAAACAGCCAATATTTATGTAGCACAGGCATTATACCTTCCAAAAAATAACTAAAAGTTTACATTTAAACAATTTTGTAAAACTGCTATATTTTGGGGCTAAAAAGGGGTCTTACTGAACCTACTCCTTTATTGTTTTAAAGTAAGCAATACTTTTATGAATGAATGGGGGTTTGGTGTTCTTGTCAATGACTAGTAACTTGTCTGTGCAAAACATCAAAATATATCTTTTAAAATTGAAGCATATATAATCTATAATAATAAACATTTGATGACAAAACCTACTGAATCTACTCATCGACCAACTTTACTTTCCAAAATACGCCAACCAGCTATTTAAGATATATTTTAACATACAGCTTTTGAGATGGATGATAACATTATACGAAATTGGATGGGCAATTAAAATTTTGCCATTTACAGACCATGGAAATATGAATGCATGGGCATGGATATTGATGGACATGTATTCTTGTAATAGGAAATTTTTATGTTGAATAATTAAGTGTGTATGTTTTGTAGAACTAAAATAAATATGTATTTCTGACAGAACGAAACTCGAGGTTTATTTTCTACAACTGTCAAATTCAATTGATGTTTACCTTTATTGAAGTTTTGTGAATTGATAGTATAACATTCCTCATAATGTTAGTCACATTCGTAAAGTATTTAGTTTAGGTATCAATTTAAGAAGTTTGTTACCATTTTAATTTGCCTTTTGTAATGGTACTCAAAGAGAAGACAACTCATTGAGTCAATAAACAAATTTAACAAAATATTTTACAGATAATTATAAAATATTCTACAAAAGAAAAACTTCTGTCTGTACAATACGCCGAGTTTTAAATATCCCAAAGTTGAAAAAAAAAGATGAAGCGAGTTTTAGATATTACAATTACTGAAACACCAAGAAATGCGTATGAACCAAACCGTGTGTTCTGCTTCGTTATACCTCTTGTGTAGACTCAACGGTTATAACTGGTATACCTAAAAAAAGAGATGTGGTATAATTGCTGTTGAGACAAATATACACAACTAATAAAAGAAAAATGATTAAAAAACATAAGGTCAGAGTAATACTATGGTATTTAACAGTTAGCAAAACCACACTACAAAATAAGCCTTTAACAGCCCCGGCATGACGAAATGTAAAACAACTCAAAGAAGAAAACAAGAACTTGAAGATACAGTCGACAGCAAACAATAGAAACCGCAGCGGTTAGATTATATCATTATAGGACCAATTAAGTCAATTGTTTAAATAATAACAGTTTAGAATAGATTTATTTAGCGTTCTAATAAATTTACATTCCAGTGTACAACATCCTCTTAATTATCAAATTGCAATTTTCTGTTTGTAAATAGTTTTAAACTGACTTCAAAACAAAGTGTTTTATTAAAAAAAAGATTGTGGTCATTGTATTTAAAACGTCACTGTAGATCCGGCCATTGAGAACGATTTAGGAAAAAGACTAACATTAGAATGTGAAAAGTAAAATCACCCACAATGAGATGACACTGAACGTTAGGCAACGAAAGTCGCCAATTTTGTAGTTAATATTTGCATAGAGTTTTAGTATACACTTTTAAAATACTCAAATCTTAGGAGGGATTATCATGGTTGTTTTTATTTTTAGGTTTAGAAGTTAGAGCATTCTAAATATATTTTTTAATGATGTTAATGATGCTCGCTGCTTTAAAAAAATGCTTTGGAAAGCAGTTTTAAAATGATCATATATGAATAACTAGAATAAACGACCAAAACAAAGGAAGGGCCCATGATCCTGTTTTAAATATACATGATATATAACACATTAAAAATTTGGCGTGAAATGATTCACTAGATTTTTTATAACATTAAATATTAGCACATTTTTCTTTCAAAAACTATGACAACACAACACGTATTATCTAATTGTATCCTGCAATTGGGTGTCTTACTATATACAGATACAGCCCTGTAGATATCGCTAGGCTGTATCTGTATGATATACATATATCGCTTTAAGCTTTGCCCACTGCTGGACTACGTTTGTGTCATGCTGTTGTGTGATCTTTCGTGACCTCAGAATGTGTATTGCAGTCGTATTCCAATGACGTATTGTTTGACCTTGTGTGAACTATGCATTTAAGTTCTGTTTGTGTTTTCAATCATTTCTTTAGAGCAATATCAAATAAAAATGAAAATATCTGTCTTCTATTCTTTTAATTATTATATTCAAAATCTCAAAAATGCATTATTGTCATCTGCATCAATTTCGCTTTCGAAAAAGGACGAGTTTCCAAATTTTCGTATTGAGGGTCTTTGGTCTGATTTGGACGATATGAATAAATAAAAGCAACAGTATTATACCGCTGTTCAAAACTCATAAATATGGACAAAAAACAAAATCGGGGTAACAAACTAAAACTGAGGGAAACGCATTAAATATAAGAGGAGAACAACAACACAACATTAAAATGTAACACACACATAAATTGACTAAGCATTAGACAAAATACTATGAAAATAACAAATATAACATCAAAACCAAGTACATGAATTTGGGATAGATAAGTACCGTGATACGTCTTATAGTAATGTGAATTTACACTAAAAAATAAGAGAAAACAAACGACACAACGGAAACACAACGTAAATTGAGAGTGAAATGTATGATGATGAGATATCTAAGACTTTGCTCCACATAATACAACCTGTTTATGACACAGACTTGTCAAAGCACACCATTTTGCAACTACCTCAGAAAATATTGCTGTATCATTGGCACCAAACAATGAAATACAAAATTTACAAAGCACAGAAAGTCGAAATGATATAATCAGTGACTAAACATGAAAATACCAAGCTAGAAACCCACTCTTCAATCAGTTTTTTTTCTCTTGAAATTGATGAAAGTTATTTATAGGAATTTCATATTAAATTTAAATTCGTGGTTCTCCTGTACCCACAATAACCAACGAATATTAATGAATCTACAGTACATGATATTCCATTTGGAACTTGTTTTCATACACCATACACGTTTTGCTAAGAGATAAAAAAAAAAAACAACGCTTTGTAATTACACTAGTAATTTTGGGGTCCTTTATAGGATGGTTGTTCGGTATGAGCCAAGACTCGGTATTGAAGGTCGTACATTGACCTATAATGGTTTACTTTTATAAATTGTTATTTGGATGGAGAGTTGTCTCATTGGCACTCATACCACATCTTCCTATATCTATTTGGTGTGTGAGATAGGACAGTCTTCTTCGCATTGTGTTTTGATTTACCCGTTTAAAGCAAATCTTTGAGAAAATCTGGCAATATTATTGCAATTATCGACATTAAATCCCTTGAGACATGATTATTTAAGTTATCTTTTACGCAAAAATATTTTAAAGCCTACACAGAACTGCAGTCAAGTGCAGTTAGTGTTTCGGTTATGTTTTGTCGTTTTCCTGTAAAATTATTGTTTAAAATCTTTTTTTTTTGTCCATAGTATTAGTAGCTGAGATCCAAGTATTTCGAACATTATTTTCTTGGCACAAAATGAACAACGTAACTGATTATGCATGGTTGTATTCCATATGAACTAAATTCAATACGCACGGTCAAGCTAATACCATTTATATTTCGTTGTTTACCAAAATGTTTATATTTATAGTTTTAAAAGTGTTTTATTCAGTCTTTATCATGATTAACAGGACAGCAAAGAAAATAGACGATAGACTTGCAACCAAAATATGTGTATGAATATATTTAATTATTTGCATATTTCGTGTTCTTTTATACTGTTTTTTTTTTATCATTTTACATGAACTGTGAATAAGAGGTAACTCGTGCTCTTTTACGTCAAATTATATTATTT
Source organism: Mytilus edulis (assembly GCA_019925275.1). NCBI lineage: Eukaryota > Metazoa > Mollusca > Bivalvia > Mytilida > Mytilidae > Mytilus > Mytilus edulis. The sequence continues at coordinate 69,716,799 of CM034358.1, read as the reverse complement.
TTGTTTTTGTTGAAGGTCGTACGATGACTCCTAGTTGATATCATCTATGTTATTTAATATCTAGAGAGGAGTTGTTCCATTGTCAATTATTGAATGCCGTACGATGACCTATAATGTTAATATCTGTATAATTTGGACACTTTCTGGAGAACCTTCTTATTGGCAATCATACAACATCTTCTTATTTTAAATTTCATTCAAAAGATCTATACGAATACATGAATAGTATCAATGTAGACACGGGGCTGAAGTATCAGCCGAATTTTAGAATAAATCTCTATATCAATGACATAGGTATAGGTTTAAAATAATTTAGGATAACGAAAGGCACTCTTAAATACTTTCCAGTGAAACATAGATTATGTTTGTAAAATTTATAACGTCATTACGGAGATGGCCATTTCTTACATATATTGGTTTAAATAATATCGTAAAAATATACCCAGTGAACATTTATTATCAAAAAACAGAAAATTAAGGAAAAGGAAATAATTTGTCATTGCATTATCATTTTAAATTGTACTTTGACATACCAATTATGACTGCTTGTTTAACATTCACTTCGAAATTGTGTGAATGAATATATTTCCTGTTTAGTTATAAAAACATAAATGTTCCGTACCTAGACGATTGAATTAAGAAAACATTTTAAGGTCAATAAAGACATTTTTTGTTGGATGATAAATTTGATACTAGTAGTTATTTAGTTGACACAAAAATGAAAGGTAAGTGAAATATAAATTTCCTTGGCAGAGTTATAAAGTTGGTACATTTCTGTACTCTGCAATGTTTGTTGACTTTATTACTTCAATAGGTTTTATTTCATGTTAATATAAAGTCCGTTTCTGATTCAAATGGAAATTAAAAAAGAACTGTTTATACTTGATGAAAATCTATCTTTTAAATGCTTCAACACTGTCCACAGTTGCTAAATACAGGTTTTCAAAATATTTAATCGATGTTAAAGAAAGAGACGACATGCAACTGGGACCTTCGACACTCATAACAATGCAGAAGAAAACTAACACAACGATGTAAATTGATTGATAGTTTAGTCTTAGATACATGATTTTTTATCGGTAGTTATTGGCTTGAACAAGCTATATATTTGTTTTCCCTATATTTTTGTCATAAATTCGGACACAATTTTTTTCAATTAAAATGTTTCGTGAATGGACATTTCATAGCCGCCTAACGATATTGTGTTGTTCTCATTGTTGAAGGTCGTACATCGGCATATAATTACTTGCATTGAAATTATTGGAATTTTGGTAGATATTTGGTTCATTGAGAATCATACCCTATCTCCTTATTTTTTACAAGATGAAAAAAAGGGAAAACATTAGTTCACAGGCCCGCTAGTACTGGTAGTGTTTCTTTGTGGTCGGAGAAGTGTACACATCCTACTCACTGATGTTGTATATTCTAAATAAAATCTAGCTGATAAATATCATAAAGAGTTGTCGAAAATATGAAAATACATAATAAGTATTATATCTATTTCAAACTACATTTCTTTTCTAACTATAGGCTGCTGTAGTTTCCCTGGAAACCATTTATGTTCACATGACAACTGTTTGATCAAGTACCGAGATGAGAAAGGCAATCCGTCAACAAAGTCAACATTGTGTAGGAGTAGAAAATCAAAAATAACATCACAAACATAGCATGCATAGGTTATTTGACAAAAAAGGGAGATACTAATGCTATTTTAAATTAAAACAAACGGACAGGAAGTCAAATTACATAATTATATAGTCTACACTGAATAGAAAACAAGAAAAAAAAGAAAAATCACAAAAGTACTGAACTCGTAGGAAAATTCTAAACGGAAACTGGCGAATCAAATGACAAAATCAAAAGCTCAAACACAGCAAACGAATCGATTGTCATACTCGTAACTTGGTACAGGCATATTTTTTTTTAAAGTAGAACAGTTTGGTTTTATAGCTAGCTAAATCTTATATTATATATTATAAATGGCGTTCTGCTTCTTATTACGTATATCACGTATAACACCAAAAATGAATTCACTCACCGCATCTATATACAACTTTTCGCACACCTACTATACGGTCTTTTTCAACTTTGCGGTTTGCATATATTGTACAATATAGAAAGGTAGAGATCATCCAATGTGCATACAAGATTCATAAACATGATTTCGAATATTAGATAGATAAAATGTGTTTTGTACATGTTAAACTGATTTAATTCTTCCATTTTAGGTGAATGTATTAGGCTTTAAACCTGTATAAGTTGTTTTTTGTTGACACTTGGATTTTATATGTTATTCGGAGATGGTGAATGCTTTCGGCTGGTGTAGTTTTACTCTAAAATAGTTTTGGTATTGTAACATTTATATAGTTGTTTATCCTTTTTCTTGAAAAGAAGTTTTGCTTATAAAGGAGTAGGTCCGGTAAGGGCCGATTTTGGCCTCAAATTTCAAGTTCATCTGACGAAAGATTTTGGACACTTTTTTAACACTTAAATGTCTATTTCAATTGATTCAATTATTTTTTTGTGAAAGATTTTAACTGATTCACTCATTAAAAACGCTCCGATTCTAGCTTAAATATGAAAAATCTATCAAATATGCCAAAAACTGTCACTTTTTATAGGTGTAATACAACCATTGATTTTTCCCTATTAGTCTTTGTTAAATTGGCACTTTTAAAAAAATCGTACAGTATTTACCTTTATTTCAACCAAAGAAATACTTTGCATGTGTAAAGTTCAATCCTTTCCAGTGATACAGTGAAAATTTCACACTACATTTCATTGCATATAAGAAAGTAACCACCGCCGAGGGTAGACAACCCAATTTTTACACTGTTATTTACTGGTTACCTGCTTTGGTAACTATGTAACCTTAACGTTCCAAAATATTTTATAAGACCATCAAATAAAAAAAGAATGATGCTTTCAGACACCCAACATACATATTTACGACTCAGAAAAATTTAAGTGCATTGAAATGCAGGGTTAATTTTCTACAACTGTCAAATTCAAGGGAATATTTTTTTAGGCCTACTATCGTATGCAACCGGATGTGACGTACCATGATTTAGTGGTATTACACCTAAATAGTTTTTGTCAAACATGAAAGTGGCCGCATCCGTGTTCATCCTCGACCTTTATATATATTATGTATTATCATTAAACACAACTTACATTTCAATATAAAGAATGAACACGAATGCGGCCACTTTCATTTAAGACGGAAACCGTCTAAAATTTAACTAAAATGCTGAAATTGTGAAGACTTCAGTAATTTAGCATGACTTTATGATGCAAGTACCCGATATGTGTTCATTGTAATGTCAAAAAACAGCCAATATTTATGTAGCACAGGCATTATACCTTCCAAAAAATAACTAAAAGTTTACATTTAAACAATTTTGTAAAACTGCTATTTTTGGGGCTAAAAAGGGGTCTTACTGAACCTACTCCTTTATTGTTTTAAAGTAAGCAATACTTTTATGAATGAATGGGGGTTTGGTGTTCTTGTCAATGACTAGTAACTTGACTGTGCAAAACATCAAAATAGATCTTTTAAAATTGAAGCATATATAATCTATAATAATATACATTTGATGACAAAACCTACTGAATCTACTCATCGACCAACTTTACTTTCCAAAATACGCCAACCAGCTATTTTAGATATATTTTAACAAACAGCTTTTGAGAACATTATACGAAATTGGATGGGCAATTAAAATTTTGCCATTTACAGACCATGGAAATATGAATGCATGGGCATGGATATTGATGGACATGTATTCTTGTAATAGGAAATTTTTATGTTGAATAATTAAGTGTGTATGTTTTGTAGAACTAAAATAAATATGTATTTCTGACAGAACGAAACTCGAGGTGTATTTTCTACAATTGTCAAATTCACTTGATGTTTACCTTTATTGAAGTTTTGTGAATTGATAGTATAACATTCCTCATAATGTTAGTCACATTCGTAAAGTATTTAGTTTAGGTATCAATTTAAGAAGTTTGTTACCATTTTTCGTTTTGCAATTTGACTTTTGTAATGGTACTCAAAGAGAAGACAACTCATTGAGTCAATAAACAAATCTAACAAAATATTTTACAGATAATTATAAAATATTCTACAAAAGAAAAACTTCTGTCTGTACAATACGCCGAGTTTAAATATCCCAAAGTTGAAAAAAAAAGATGATGCGAGCTTTAGATAATACAATTACTGAAACACCAATAAATGCGTATGAACCAAACCGTGTGTTCTGCTTCGTTATACCTCTTGTGTAGACTCAACGGTTATAACTGGTATACCTAAAAAAAGAGATGTGGTATGATTGCTGTTGAGACAAATATACACAACTAATAAAAGAAAAATGATTAAAAAACATAAGGTCAGAGTAATACTATGGTATTTAACAGTTAGCAAAACCACACTACAAAGTAAGCCTTTAACAGCCCCGGCATGACGAAATGTAAAACAACTCAAAGAAGAAAACAAGAACTTGAAGATACAGTCGACAGCAAACAATAGAAACCGCAGCGGTTAGATTATATCATTATAGGACCAATGAAGTCAATTGTTTAATTAATAACAGTTTAGAATAGATTTATTTAGCGTTCTAATAGATTTACATTCCAGTGTACAACATCCTCTTAATTATCAAATTGCAATTTTCTGTTTGTAAACAGTTTTAAACTGACTTCAAAACAAAGTGTTTTATTAAAAAAAAGATTGTGGTCATTGTATTTAAAACGTCACTGTACATGCTGTAGATCCGGCCATTGAGAACGAGTTAGGAAAAAGACTAACATTAGAATGTGAAAAGCAAAATCACCCACAATGAGATGACACTGAACGTTAGGCAACGAAAGTCGCCAATTTTGTAGTTAATATTTGCATAGAGTTTTAGTATACACTTTTAAAATACTCAAATCTTAGGAGGGATTATCATGGTTGTTTTTATTTTTAGGTTTAGAAGTTAGAGCATTCTAAATATATTTTTTTTAATGATGTTAATGATGCTCGCTGCTTAAAAAAAATGCTTTGGAAAGCAGTTCTAAAATGATCATATATGAATAACTAGAATAAACGACCAAAACAAAGGAAGGGCCCATGATCCTGTTTTAAATATACATGATATATAACACATTAAAAATTTGGCGTGAAATGATTCACTAGATTTTTTATAACATTAAATATTAGCACATTTTTCTTTCAAAAACTATGACAACACAACACGTATTATCTAATTTTATCCTGCAATTGGGTGTCTTACTGTATACAGATACAGCCCTGTAGATATCGCTAGGCTGTATCTGTATGATATACATATATCGCTTTAAGCTTTGCCCACTGCTGGACTACGTTTGTGTCATGCTGTTGTGTGATCTTTCGTGACCTCAGAATGTGTATTGCAGTCGTATTCCAATGACGTATTGTTTGACCTTGTGTGAACTATGCATTTAAGTTCTGTTTGTGTTTTCAATCATTTCTTTAGAGCAATATCAAAAAAAAATGAAAATATCTGTCTTCTATTCTTTTAATTATTATATTCAAAATCTCAAAAATGCATTATTGTCATCTGCTTCAATTTCGCTTTCGAAAAAGGACGAGTTTCCAAATTTTCGTATTGAGGGTTTTGGACGATATGAATAAATAAAAGCAACAGTAGTATACCGCTGTTCAAAACTCATAAATATGGACAAAAAACAAAATTGGGGTAATAAACTAAAACTGAAGGAAATGCATTATAAATAAGAGGAGAACAACGACACAACATTAAAATGTAACACACACATAAATTGACTAAGCATTAGACAAAATACTATGAAAATAACAAATATAACATCAAAACCAAGTACATGAATTTGGGATAGATAAGTACCGTGATACGTCTTATAGTAATGTGAATTTACACTAAAAAATAAGAGAAAACAAACGACACAACGGAAACACAACGTAAATTGAGAGTGAAATGTATGATGATGAGATATCTAAGACTTTGCTCCACATAATACAACCTGTTTATGACACAGACTTGTCAAAGCACACCATTTTAAAACTACCTCAGAAAATATTGCTGTATCATTGGCACCAAACAATGAAATACAAAATTTACAAAGCACAGAAAGTCGAAATGATATAATCAGTGACTAAACATGAAAAGACCAAGCTAGAAACCCACTTTTTTGAAATTGATGAAAGTTATTTGTAGGAATTTCATAGATAGGCCAACAAAATAAAAACACATCGAAGAAAACTGCCTTTGACACTCGGTAAACGTCGGCTTCAAAACACGGCATTTAATGAGCAGCCATATTTGTTAAATCTTAACAGACAGGGAGAAAAAAAATGACGATTATACAATATATTTGCGTAAAAAATGATAAAATCGTGCACAGAGGGACTAAGTTTATGATATATACATGCATTGGTTCAAGAATTGGATAAACATTATTTTTCACAACTCACTCGTTTCTTATGACTTAACGAGGCCCGATCTAGAACGCGTTTTTGAATATTGAGCAACTCGGGCAGTTTTCGGTAGTTGGTTTAACGGTTATAACATAAGACATAAAATAAATGTAGGCAATACCTTTTCTGATTACTTTAGGCACTAAAATGATAAAATAAATCAATTTTTGATCGTAGCTATATTCTATTTGCATTTATACTGTTATTTTTGTTTACGACATAGTTTCGCGCCATTTACTGCAATGTAAACAACATCCAGACGACATGCCTAGCAAAAAGAAGAACGGTCGGTTTTTGAAAAACTGTCAGGCAGAGACTTACAACAACAGATAAGACAACATTTCTAGACCCGATTTATCAACAACTGATTTTGATACACCATCTACACTCGATTTTGATACTACTTTTACACCCGATTTTGATACATCTTTTACGCCCGATTTTGATACATCTTTTACACCAGGTTCTTTCAAACATCATCATGACCACACTTATCTATACTCTGCATCGTTTGATGAGATAAATGAGTTCTATTATTCTGGAAAATTAAAGCCAATAGGTTATACCAGACATGTGATTGACATTCAAACCTTTTTTTGATAATATGAGATGTTCTAGATTTGACATTACATTGAAGTTAAAAGATGGAATTGGAATTTTGCCTGCTGGTTTATGTGGTCACCTGATTGTTCGTTGTTATAACTGTAATGACTTTGTACGTGTTGCCATGGGCAAAACCACAAATTCATCCCATGGGCCAAGGATATTTGATGTCAACACCAAACTTGCAACTGGTAAGTGCAAAAATAAAATCTACACACCCTGTATATTTATACTTCATATATTCACATGTAGCATGTTTACCTGGTACCAATTCCCGGACTGCAAATAATTATGATGTCTTGCAAAGCTTTTTTTCTAAGACATGTAAGATGTTAGTTTAAACATATTTATTTATAGTGGATTGGGAAACAAGTTTTGCAACTTATATTAATCCCTTTCCACTTTGCGGGTGCGAGTGCTGCCTTGTAGCAGCATTAGCCTACTCTTTTTCGAAATCTATAAGGGTGTCTTTAACGTGCAAGAGATATGGCTCTCTCTTAACACGGGTCAGCCATTTATCGTCCCCTTCCGCCGGACTATCATCGTTACTTTAGTTTATTGCTTTTTTTTCTGTCAGGCAAGAATGTAAGAAATACAAAATCAAATTTACAGAACCAAAATCTTACATCATCCTGTGAAAAGGTACTTCACACAGTAGAATAAAATGCTTCATCATGTTCATTGAGCGCTAATCAAACCCTGAACAATTGGGGCAATATTGGACACAATATTCCAGCTTGATACTGTCTGAATTGTGATTGTGATTAAATTTTTGGACATAATTATGATATAGCTTTCAGGGCCGTTTGAAGCTAACTATGCGGAATGGGCTTTTGCTCACTGTTGAAGGCTGTAGAGTGACCTTTAGTTGTTAATTTGTGTGTCATTTAGGTGTCTTGTGGACAATTGTCTCATTGGCAATCATACCACATCTTCTTTTTTATGTTCAGTAGTGTACATGTACATTCTAAATTTCTTCTGTACTATGCACCAAATACTCTTATAACAAAATCTTTAACATCATGTGCCGAAATGTGGTTACCCAAAATCAGTGAAAATTTGGTGTACGAATGAGGCCACACTTAGAAATATTTTTGTTTGCCAAAACCCTACCCAACATATGCATCGAGACAGTGGGTATACTTGTTGCTAGGCAGTGGCGGATCTAGAAATTTTCATAAGACGGGGGCCCACTGACTGCCTAAGGGGGGGGGGGGGGGCGATTCCGTCATATAGTGATTCCCTATATAACCAACCAAACTTTTTCTGAAAAAATAGGTAGGCTATTTGTTTTCTTCTCTTTTGGCAAAGAGAAATTTAAGTGATATAGTCTCCTTGTTAAATATACATATATATATATTACTGTTTAACCAGACTTTTTATATTTATATTATTTGTGTATTGAAATCATTAAATTATTTTGTTTCTTTAAAAAAAAATTGCAATTAATTTGACAGATCAGTTGTCCAGATATACTGATCATGATTGCTAATTGTTAATAAAAAAAAAACACCACATAAAAATTAAATTGTCTATCATCTGAAGGCAAGATATTAAGTAAACATAACTAGAAAAAAGGGCCAAGTGAGCTTTTCTCATCACTTTGCGTCAATTGTGGTTTTTACAAAAATTTTCTCCTCTGAAACTACTAAGACAAATTTAACCAAACTTGTCCACAATCATCAAGTATATCATTAAAGTATCTTGTTATAAAAAATTGTCCGATGACCACCCCCCTCTCCCCCCCCCTCATGAATTAAGATGGCAGTCATGGCTAAAAATAGTACATAGGGTAAAATGCAGTTTTTGGCCTTTTTTCTAATAAAATTGTTCATTAGGTCAAGATCTATCTGCCCTTTAATTTTCAGACCAATAGGGCAACTTGTTGTTGGGCTGCTGCCCCTGAATTAGTATTTTTAGGAAAATTTTGCAGCCTTTGGTTATTATCTTTTGATGTCTCGAAATATCAATGTTATTTGTACAAGACTTAGAACACGTAGAAGCAGATAGAAAGCGAGGCTGTGGCGAGAAAAGTTTTTTTTCCAGCCGAGAACAAAACAAATTTATATTTCGAAATAAGGTATGCTGTTTCTTTATATACTGCAAGTCTTACAAAAAATAGAAACAACACGTTTAATAATTTAATGCGTCCGAAGCGCTGTTCTGGATTTACCTTCATCAGGAACGCTCAAGGCCAAACATTTGAAATCCGAAGATGTATAAGTACCGAAAATCGTTGAAGAGCTATATGTCAAAATTACCTAAAATAAATCATGTAAATAGCCAAATTCATCTAAAGCCAACTTTGCCTGAGGGAGTTGAAACCTTAGTTTCATAATAATTTCAAAATTTATAAACGGACAATTTTAATAAAGTTTGTTAAATCATGTCAGTACCGAAGCACTGGCTACCGAGCTGATGATACCCTCGGGGACTGATAGTCCACCAGCAGAGGTATCGACCCAGTGGTGTAAAAAATAGAAAACAACACGTTTAATAATTTAATGCGTCCGAAGCGCTTTTCTGGATTTACCTTCATCAGGAACGCTCAAGGCCAAACATTTGAAATCCGAAGATGTATAAGTACCGAAAATCGTTGAAGAGCTATATGTCAAAATTACCTAAAATAAATAGCCAAATTCATCTAAAGCTAACTTTGCCTGAGGGAGTTGAAACCTTAGTTTCATAATAATTTCAAAATTTATAAACGGACGACAATTTTAATAAAGTTTGTTAAATCATGTCAGTACCGAAGCACTGGCTACCGAGCTAATGATATCCTCGGGGACTGATAGTTACAACTGATCTAATTGACATATTTAGAGTGAAAACTATCATTTTTTACGTTTAAGCGAAAGGCGTAAAATTTCCACCAACCTGTATAGTTTATTGACGTCATCAATTAAACTGTACAGAAACCCATTGTCTACGTCATAAACAAGGGGATATACATGTACGATCACTGACTGTATATCACAGATAAATTTACAGTCCATGCAATTTGACTGCTCATATAGCACAGCTGCAGTATGTCATCTTATATTAGTACTGTTGTTCAAATTTTTAGATTTAAAAAATATATATATATTAGATATAGGAATATGTGGTGTGAGTGCCAATGATACAACTCTCCATCCAAATAACAATTTATAAAAGTAAACCATTATAGGTCAATGTACGGCGTTCAACATGGTGCCTTGGCTCACACTGAACAAAAAGCTATAAAGGGCCCCAAAACTACTAGTGTAAAACCATTCAAACGGGAAAACCAATGGTCTAATCTATATAAAAACGACGAACGAGAAACATGTATGTACATAAATGTATTGACACATTCAAATACTGCAATTTTTTAAATGAAAATTAATATTTCAGGTATGTACCACAGTGGAATAGGACCAATACACCTTAATAATTTATTTACATCACTTAATTTGCCAAATGTCAGTGAAAGCCTAATAAGAAGACGATGTGAAGAGGTTGGGCCTATACTTGAACATACCCCGGTATAGCGCAACAGTCCGTAGACAATGATTTGTTTGAGTAGGGATTGCTAACAAAATCTTGTGAGTAAATCAATGATGACTACTTAATGACAGATTTGTGTAAGCCTGATATTTTCTAGTATTGAATATTAATCTACAAAGGATTGAACCACTCTACACATGTCATATATATTATTGTGAATGTGATTTGTTGTGTGAAAATTAGCACGACATGTAATTTGAATGAGCATGGATTGAAGTTTAAATCATAATTAATGCAACATAAGTTTTTATATGTCAGTCTTTAAAGAAAAATAGGACTTTATTCATATGATAAACAAGAGGCTCACTAGATCCGGTTTTGTTCACATGTAATTTGTCTATTATTTGAGTTTGTTAACTTTCAAAGAACCTGCTATGAAACAATGAACACCAAATTAAGTCTTAATTATCCTTTTTAGTACAAGGTTTGTGTTTTATTTTCTGTTTTGTTAAACAAACATGGCTGCCATTGCTATGGTGAAATGCAGTTTTTGGCTTATAACTCTGAAACTAAAGCAATTATTATAAATTTGACATGGGGTCAAGATCTATATTCCCTTAATTTTTCAGAAGAATCAGACATTGTCAGACCTGTTGTAGGGTTGCTGTCCATATGTAGTGCTTTTATCTTTTAACTCTCCTATCATTTTTTCATTTCAGGTACTTTACAAGCAGATAATGATGACAGTGATGCAATTCATGCAATTGCTAGTGGGTCAGAAACTGCAACAGCCAGTAGTGGAATAGCTTCAACAGATAACACTTATCCTGTGTGTGACCCTATTAATGTAACCGGAATAACAGCATCAGCAGACGGAGCTTATCAGAGAAGGGGCTCAAGAAGGTGTTACAATAGTTTGTCTGGTAACTATATCTTTATAATTTACCTATATTAAGATAAAAGTATTATGATCTGTTTACATGTCATACTAAAACTAAAAAAAACTTAATTTATTCATAAAACTAAGAAATATTGAACAGATATATCATGCTTGGAAGCAGGGTTTCCGTTGGCAGCCTTCATTTTTACACATTTTGCAAAAAAAAAAAAAATGTTTGCGATAAAAGATTCATCGTTTGAAAAAGAATTTGGATAAAGAAATTATAACAATTTGATTTGATCCATCTTGTTTTCTTTTTACGGGTTTCTTTGACAAAACGTATACTTCATCAGGCAATATTCAAGATTCACCTTGACCTCGTTAGATTTTGATAGAAAATGAAAAATAAGCTAAATGAATTTTATACATGTTATAGCTGTAGGCAACAACATATATCAAAATAAACGAAATTGAAGAATTATCATAGAACGGATGTGCCCATCCCAAGTCAAGAGCCTGTAAATCAGTTGTTGTTGTTTGTTGATATGGTACATATTTATTTTTGTTTATTTTTATGCCCCATTGATGACCATTATGTTTTCTAGTCTTTGCGTTTGTTCCTCCATTTGTCTGTCCCGCTTCAGGTAAAAGTTTTTAGTCTAAAGTATTTTTTTTGGAGTTGAAGTTTAATTAACTTGAAACTCTGTACAGATGTTCCCTATTCATGCTATTATATGCTCTTTTTAATTTTATTGGCAAATTAATATTTTAATCCCATTTTTACAGTCCACTGAACATAGAAAATGATAGTGAGGATAGGACATCCGTGTTATATGGACACATTCGTGTTTTTTACATGAATGAGGCTGTTAGTTTTCTAGTTTCACTTTTAATTGTTTTATTGGTCACTTCGGGGCCTTTAACAGTTGACTATATTGTATTGGATTTGCTCATTATTAAAGGCCGTACAGTGACCTATAGTTGTTGATTTCTATGTCATCTTGGGCTCTTGTGGAGAGTTGTCTCATGTGCAATCATACCACATCTTCTATTTTTTTCTCTTTTGCTAGTTTTTGTAAGTAAGGAAAATTGTATGAAAAATATGTTTATGTTTGTTGGCAAAACAAAATTGAAAATGGTATAGAGGTAAAAAAGAATATTTTCCACCAGCAGAAAAAAACATGCGTATAAAAATGAACAGGGTCATAAAAATACATTAAAAATACTCTTGGTATCAACTATTTTTATGAAGGGTACACTAATGTGAAGAAAAAAAATATTCAATGGAAAACTTTTTTTGTAGGAACAGCTTCCATGATTGGGAAAAAAGAGGAAAGGTTGTTGGCTATAGTGCTCGATACAAGAGATGCAGGAAATGTGATGTGGCATAATTAAAAAAACGGTTACCAACAAAACATACATGTCGTAAGAATTGGTGTGGCTCAGCCAAATCTATGGAAACAGACATGATTGTGGAAATACTCAAAGACGTCAAAAAGAAAGATACCCCGGTAATTACACTTATATGACATGACGATTGCACAGCATTCAATCGGGCATGATGTGAAGTCGACTCATGTTTGGAAAAGGTCAGTGACATCAATCATGTAAAGAAGAACATATCAAATAGGCTCCACAAAATAAAAGGCAAATATAAAGAACTCTCGGTAAAAACGATTACTGCACTCATAAAAAGCTGTTCTTTCATGTTAGCCCAAAACAAAGGTGACTCAGACAGAATAAAGAACAGTTTACAATCTGTAGTGCTAAACCAGTTTGGTAATCATGATGGATGTGGAGATTGGCTCAAAATGAAAAACAATCCCACAGCAAAGCATAGAAATCTACCATGGGGTGCAGATCTCAAAGATGAAAACATGAAAAAAAGATCTTTTAAAGGTTTTTACAGACCTTGACCCGGGAAAGTTGAGCAAACTAGATTCCAGTAATCCTAATGAAAGCTTTAATAACACTGTTCAGTCAAAAGCCCCAAAAGACAAGCACTACAGTGAGAGTGGAAGTTTAGCTCACAGATTGTCTGCTGCTGTTTGTCAAAAAGATGAAGGCTACAAATATGTTGCACAGGTAGTAATAATGTATTTATATAAAGTAATATGAAAACATTCATCAAATTACTTTTTTAAACAGATCATATGGTTTATAAACTTGAAAAACTGTAAAACTGGTTCACTAATTAGGTTAAGTTGAAAGATAAACCGTAATCACATGGAACTCATAGATATAAAAAAGAAGATGTGGTATGATTGACAATGAGACCACTCTCCATGAGACAAAATTGACACAGAAATTAACAATTATATAGATAGGTGACTATACGGCCTTCAACAATGAGCCATGCCCATACTGCATAGTCAGCTATAACAGGCACGAAATGACAATGTAAAACAACTCAGAGAAAACTAACGGCATTATTTTTATAAAAAAAAAAAAAAAAAATTGTAACACATAAATAAACAACAACCACAGAAATACAGGTTCTTTACTTGAGACAGGCACATACATAGAAAAAAAATATATCAAAAATATATTATAAATGTTGTTTAGGATGGTAGCTTTGTGAAATGTTATCATACACAATGTAAGACACAGCTCCCAAGTTCTTGTGTGTGTTTTTTTTTAGGTCCATGAAGAGCTTGGTCTTAGTCCTGGAATTGCCACAACAGTAACAGCTGCAATAAGAGACAAGGATGTTAACAGGAAAAGGACTGTAGCAAATACTAAGGAATTTAAGGTTTGATTTAAAAACATTTCAGAATTTTCATTCGAACACAATCTTTATACATTAAATGACTTTGAGTGGATTGATAAATTCTAAACATAGTTTTATGCAGCCTTTTGAAATTTCTTATTTTCATGATAAAAAAAAAAATAAAAATCCCTGTTTTGTGAGAGTTATATGCCTTTGATCATACTGATAGAAAGTTTGTAAATGAAAAAAATTCCTCTACATTGATGTTTTTTTTTTAATTTCATATAAAATATTTTCCTATTGTATCATTATAAATATGTGAATAAACATTAAATTTGTCATGCTTTAGAGTGTGTATACTTTACTTTTTACATGAAACAATGCAAAGAAATGTTTATTTCTTATATTTTACAGTTACAACGTTTAAAACTTAAAAGTCAGAGATCTTCAGAAACAAGAAGTTATGAAATCAGGGAAGGGGACACTTACTGCTCAAATGTCATTGGTATGTATAAATTGTTCTTAAGATAGCTAAATGGGTTTACAAATATACATTAGCCATCTTTTATCTATATGTTTTCAATAAGAATTCTAAAAAACAATAATTGTTCCTACAACATATTATCAAAGCACTACCGGTATATTAAATATATTTCAAAATATTTAATATAAAATTATAGTTATAATAGATTAATTTGGGATTTACTATTTTCTAACAAAGAAAGACAATTTTTGTTATAGTTTTTTGACAACATAGATGTTTGGGGAATATGATTGAACTTTCATGATGAACAACCTTTTAATATAATTTGGACAATGAAAGAACACGACTAATTTCCATTAATGAAATTGCCCTGCTAACATTATTGGTAAATTATTTATAATACTGTTACTCTCTTTTGTGGTTTGTATTTCATATCTAATATTATGTTTTTTTTGCAAATATCCAAATATCCCATTTTCAAATATCCAATTATCCAACCAATTATCCAATATATAACAATATCAAAATAAGAAAGACATTTAAAATCAAAATGTATTTTGAAGATTTAACAAAAAGAAAGTGTTTCCATCACTTTTTCATATGACAGTGGATTACAACACAAAAACCAAAACAGTGTTATTACATCCCTTCTTTCCAATTTTATTCATTATATTGAATTTTTCAAGATAGGTCTTCTTACAAGATGTAATTTGAGCTCAATTGTATATTTTAGCTGATGCACAAGATTCTGATTTGTCAGTTATTCCAGGACCATCAGAGGACAACTGTGAACATATTGAGAAAGTTGTAGTTTTTTTATGATTTAGAGACCACAGGACTAAGTATGATATAAATATAAATTGGAAATAGGAAAATATCAAGTTTATTTGTTCAAGCTTTAGGAGTGAGGGAATATGCCAGACTTGCCAAACAATTTCACCTATTAGCCAAGTATTCACAAAAACTTGATATTTGCTGACAATGTTATATACTTATTGACTGACTGGCTATTAGGACAAATCATTGAATGGATAGAGTTGAGTGGAAACATAGTTAAACTTGCTATTGTTTGAAAAAGCCAGTCAATAAGTATTTTTTAAAACAGAAAACCATAGCATCAGAATGATGTATTATCAGACTATGATGTCACTTTTATCCAAAGAAAAAAGTTCAGGAAATGGTTAAAAACTATTTGCTGGTTAAGTTTTTTTTACTATTTATAGGAAAATAGTCGAGAGAAAATTTTCTAAAAAAAAGCTTGTGTTCGTTTTTAGTTCTATTAAAAAAAAAACACTGACGTATAACAATGATATTGTATTTGGAAAAAAAAAAACCAAAATTTTTAAAAATCTAGACAATCAGGAATTCATTAGTTGAGCCAAATAATGTCCTTCCACCTTTTTAATCTGCAACTTTTTAGAATGCCTCATCGAGGAAATGTTATGAAACTTACACAAAATTTAAGTCATAGATGCATATTATTGGAAAACATAAAGAAAAATAATCCTGGCCTAAGAAATTCCAAGGGAGATAATTGATATAATTTAGTTAAACAAATGTGGAATATGGGGTATCCTTTAGTAAGTTGACTCATTGTCCTATGCAATACTCTCAGACTGCTAAGTACTATCCACACTGGTCTGTGTCCACTATTGTTACTCTTGGTTTTATTATGCAAAAAATATTTGCAATTGAACTTTTAGCATGACAATCAATCAACCTACTTATTTTCATCAAAATATTAAGTTACTTTCTTTTTTATATAGGTAGACAATGTTCAATTACACAAATCTTTGCAGTTTGTGAAGAACAGGAATTTAACAGATACGCAACTCCTACTCAAGAAATTTCAGAGGATGCATGTAGAGTGACAGGATTAAAGTTTAATACATCGACAAATGAGCCCCTTTACAATGTTGAACCAGTTTTCCATAAACACCCACAGCAAGTTCTTTTAGTTTTCAAACAAATTCTGCTTGCTGCTCATAACAATAATATAGGCGATTTGACAGTATCATACTATTTAATCAATTAAAATTTTATAAATTATGGAATCATTTTTCAAGATATATTGTTGGATTCTGTGATACTTTACCATTTTTCAAAATGTTGTATCCAGAATTTGAAAATTACAAGCAAGAGTATATTGCTCAGAAACTGTTGAATGAATCTAATTCCGCTCACAACGCTTTAGGTGATTGTAGAATGTTTATGTCTCTTGTAAAGAAGACAGAGAAAATTGATGTTCTCCTATCTGACTATTTTTACAGCATTCACCAAGTTACATTTCAGGGTGTACAACCAAATAAAGAATCATTAGAACACTTGTTAAGAAATAAGGTCCTCTCTAGAACAATTTTCAAGAAACTTGAAGATTCAACATTGACTTACAATCATCTAAAAATTTCTTATCATAGAGATGGATTCGATGGTCTGTTTTATTTGTTGAGTGAAAAGACAGGCAGTGGAAAGGCCAGAATTAGTAACAATCGTCGAGTGATCCAAAAGATAGCTGACTTTTTTTCTAATGAAGAATGATGTTATTACTGTATAAACATGAACATGGATTGATAAATAGGGCAGCGTTTAATATTTATACCCCCGCTTTAAACAAAAATACTGTCCCATAAATATATTTTGTCTCATTTTTCTGAGGAACTTCAAGACGAGGATTTCTGATATTTTATTTCAGGGTTTATATAAGTAAGCTTTAACCTGTGATGCATTTTAAGATTCATCACTCAACAACTTCCTGTTTAACAAAAACTAGTATGATTTTACACATGATAGCAAAGTTGAATTTTTTTTTGTCACATTTTTGTTAGAAACTACTATATAAGGATTTATAATATTTAGTTTTAGGGTATATATAAGTCAGCAATACCATGTGATTCTTTTTCAGATTCATCAATCAACAACATCCCGTTTAGCTAACACTTGTATCATTCCACACATGATAGCAATGTGGAAAATGTTAGTCACATTTTCCCCAGGAACAACTTCAATTTACCAAGATTTCTGCAATTTTAACAACTTTCTGTTTTGTAAGGAAATATTCAGGTGGGGGTATCATCAGTGAGCATTTGATTTTACCTGCATCACGGTATGTAATTCTGTCTGTCTATTAATCTTTCGATAATGATTTCTTCGCTTCTATGAGAGGGAATTATTTTATATGAAGCCCAGAGCTTGATCATGGAGAGTTGTAAGCATTTTTTTTATCTGCAATGCAGCCAAATTAATTACTCAGTTTAAAGTATGACTGCTGAATGTACAAGGAAATTATTTTTAAAGTTTTCTTTGCTTTTATGAAAGGGGATGATTTTATATTTGGCCCAAAGCTTGAACATATTGAGTTGTAACGATTAAGCAGTTTTTAGATCTGCAGTTCAGCCACTTTGTGTTTGCTGATAGTTTGAAATGTAACTACTCATTGTACAAGGAAAGTTTTTCTTCAAAATTGTCTAAGCTTCTATGAAAGGGAATAATTTCATATTTGGTCCAGAATAGACTCCAGATCTTAACATGTTGAGTGCAATAATTAGATTTTCAGAACAGAAACTTTCTGTAAGAGGGTAGTTTGAAATTTTACTACTAATTGCATATAAGGAAAATATGTTAAAAAATAAATTTCTTGGCTTCTCTGGTATGATTACGAATGAAACCGATTCAGCTATAAAAGGCTCACAATATGATCTGCACTGAATGACATTGGAATTTTTTACTGACAGTCTGCTCCATATTTCCTTAAAAACAATTAAAACAGTTAAATACAATGGCACAGCAAAATATCAAGATAAATGATATGACAGAAAAAAAAGACTCGTCATTCCCAGAGAGGAGTTCACACGACCTTAAGAGTACCCAAGCCTCCAGGCTATAAATACCAGCTTTTGATGATTTCAACAGTATTCTGTAATACATATCTGTTTTTATAGTTGACCCCTTACAAGTTTTTATATATACGTCTACTAAAATTAGGGGGATTATAGTGTTAAGATATCTGTGTATCTCAGTCTATTGGTACAAACTCTGGTTGAACTGCAGGTAGAAGTAATTTTATTTTACCATAAAGGATTGTGCTATCATTATGAAAACTTTATAAACCTATAGGCATCCGAGTATAAATAATATCATTTTGGAATTGAACCCTACTAATCAACTTCACGGTTCATTAATTATGTAAAAAAAGGTATTTCATTACATTTTATTTTTTTAGATATTCAATTTGTGTTTTGAGATGTTCCCCAATAATAATTCTATTTGCAAGTCTAAACGCGCGTCTGGCGTACTAAATTATAATCCTGGTACCTTTGATAACTAGGTGTTGACATGAATATCAATAATGTGGTCATTTTTATAAATTTCCTGTTTACAAAACTTTGAATTTTTCGAAAAACTAAGGATTTTCTTATCCCAGGCATAGATTACCTTAGCCGTATTTGGCACAACCTTTTGGAATTTTGGATCCTAAATTCTCTTCAACTTTGTACTAGTTTGGCTTTATAAATATGTTGATATGAGCGTCACTGATGAGTCTTATGTAGACGAAACGCGCGTCTGGCGTACTAAATTATAATCCTGGTACCTTTTATAACTATTTACACCACTGGGTCGATGCATCTACAGGTGGATGTTTCGTCCACGAGGATATCACCAGCCCAGTAGTCAACACTTCGGTGTTGACATGAATATCAATAATGTGGTCATTTTTATAAATTTCCTGTTTACAAAACTTTGAATTTTTCGAAAAACTAAGGATTTTCTTATCCCAGGCAAAGATTACCTTAGCCGTATTTGGCACAACTTTTTGGAATTTTGGATCCTAAATGCTCTTCAACTTTGTACTAGTTTGGCTTTATAAATATTTTGATATGAGCGTCACTGATGAGTCTTATGTAGACGAAACGCGCGTCTGGCGTACTAAATTATAATCCTGGTACCTTTGATAACTATTTACACCACTGGGTCGATGCCACTGCTGGTGGACGTTTCGTCCCCGAGGGTATCACCAGCCCAGTAGTCAACACTTCGGTGTTGACATGAATATCAATAATGTGGTCATTTTTATAAATTTCCTGTTTACAAAACTTTGAATTTTTCGAAAAACTAAGGATTTTCTTATCCCAGGCATAGATTACCTTAGCCGTATTTGACAAAACTTTTTGGAATTTTGGATCCTAAATGCTCTTCAACTTTGTACTAGTTTGGCTTTATAAATATGTTGATATGAGCGTCACTGATGAGTCTTATGTAGACGAAACGCGCGTCTGGCGTACTAAATTATAATCCTGGTACCTTTGATAACTACATGTTTTTTCACCACTGGGTCAATGCCACTGCTGGTTGACGTTTCGTCCCCGAGGGTATCACCAGCCCAGTAGTCAACACTTCGGTGTTGACATGAATATCAATAATGTGGTCATTTTTATAAATTTCCTGTTTTCAAAACTTTGAATTTTTCGAAAAACTAAGGATTTTCTTATCCCAGGCATAGATTACCTTAGCCGTATTTCGCACAACTTTTTGGAATTTTGGATCCTAAATGCTCTTTAACTTTGTACTAGTTTGGCTTTATAAATATTTTGATATGAGCGTCACTGATGAGTCTTATGTAGACGAAACGCGCGTCTGGCGTACTAAATTATAATCGTGGTACCTTTGATAACTATTAACTAGGAACCTATGTTTTTCAAATAAAAATGTGCAATTCAATATCTATTGTTATTTTCTATTTGTAAAATAAAACAAATTAAAAAAAAGTTTTGAGATTCTCCCTACAAAAATGCCAAAACTCAATAAACCAAGTTTTTTTTTATATTTCTTTCAGCTTAAATGCATTCTTATAAGTATTATAAGTTTGTTTTATTTACATTTCCATATTTCTTTTCAATTAATTTTGATTATTTAATTTTTGCTGGTGAAGATATGATAATATATGACTCTTGAAATTTTGCACCCCCCCCCCCACCCCCTCCTTGTGACATTTTACCTTTTAAGCATGTTTTATTAATTAATAATAACAGTTTTGTTGATCAGAGATAACAAAGAGACAACTTATTACATTTTTAAAAATCAATTTTGGATATTTTGATTTGATATCTTGATTTTCATTAAAACAAATGGTAAAATGTGGGTTTTGAGAGCCCCCCTATCAAAATTTTCCCCGCAACACCTGGTTTTCTGACTTTGAATGGAAAGAGTGATGTTTGATGCATGCCTATATGTGAAAAATAAAAATAGTTATTGAACAGTTTTTTTTTAAATTCACTTTTAATTCATTTCAGGGCAATTTTTACTATATATCCATTATAATATTAGCCCTATTTTAGCATGTTCCTCCCGTTACTACAATAAAGGTAAGGTATACATTTTTTTAAGCTTAATCCATTCATTATACTTAAATAGGAATTGAGGAAAAAATTCAGACATAGTTATTGGTCAGATTTTTCATAATTCTTTTATATTGGGCCTCGTTAAACAACTTGTGTATTGCATCAATAATATTCTGCCTACACTTCACTTAAAATTCATGTGTAATACACATATGAACGTCATGTATATCAACTCATAATGCACTATTCGGTTCATTTCAAATACATTTCACCATGTTCACATTTCTTCGGAATATCTTTTTGGATAATATAAACTAATTACATCCAAAGATAAACATATATTTCAAACTGAGCATTCACAACATAATCCGTTGCTTTTTTGACAGACACAAAACATTTATTTGAACCGAATAATGCAATGAGATCCACAAACACACATTTTTCTACCTCTTCATATTCGTTCACAAGAGGCTGAAAACTCTTGTCAGACTGTATTCAATGCATTTATCAGGATACGCCATTTAAGAGACAGTACATCATCAGTATACAGAAAGGTGAAATTAAAAGACTGGGCTAATTTCTGTTCTCCTTTCTGTACAAGCCCTTGGATACATTCTGCTTCATATGAATATAAAAACAAATTTGCAAGTAGAGGAGCGCAATTGGTACCCATTGGGATTCCAATAGTCTGTCTGGAAGACCAAACCTCAAAATTCAACAAATATGTTGTCAATTAAAAAGTCCAGCATGGTAGTGATATCCTCGTCGGCATATTTGTTCCTTGACTTTGTATGATTTTTCACAATGTAAGCTGAATTCTAGACCAAAACTAGATATTTAAAACGTCTAGTGCCCATTTGTTAAAGAAACATAAGCTGACGAGTTCTTTCAGTCGAGCTTTTAGTTTAGTATGTGCAATAGTGCTACAAAGAGTTGAAATCAAAGGTTTTAATGTTGGTACAATGTTTTAATGATAGAGATTGTAAATTCACCAATAACTCTTGAATTTTTCAGTATCAACATCTGATTAACACCACTTCTTAAATATATGTCGTTGCGGAATATTTCTGAAGTCCTTATTCGACTGCAGTGAGTATGGCAGTAGGACTTTAGAAAGGGGTTTAGTGGAACACTTTGAAGAACAATGAATTCGGATGCTCCGCAAAGGTCAATTGTTACTACTACTACTCAACTAGTTACTAGCACTATCCACATCATGTGAAGACGTTGATGACTATTGTTGTCCTTAATATGAATTTGATTTTTGCTACTTAAAATCAATCAATCTCATTATACATCAGGCATAAAATACAGATTATATCACCTTTTGCATTTGAATACATATTTCCAAGTTGTTATACCATTATCCGCTTTATCCGAAACCAAAATACTGTCCAACATTTCCCAATTATGTCCGAACTGACTTTTTCCGAGTTTGTGCTAACCATGACGTTCAATGGCACACTTTAGTTTTTAGCTAGTTTTTGTTGTGAATTAGTTTGTATTTTTGTCGTCTTTACTTTTGTGCCATGATCATGATGATATTGTCAGATAGCAATTTGCATTTTCAAACAGAACATCAACATGATCAATGGTAATTTCACTATAAAAAATACACCTATACGTTTTGTGGATTCTTATAAATTCTATACAACTTTAATTTTGTACTATTTTAAATATCGGTCCATTTCTGAAATCAATTCTTACATACTTTTGATTTTTAACCCTGTATGCTAACATTGCCTATGTGAAATTTTAAAATTGTTTGTATATACATTGAACGACAAATATATGTGACGTATAAAATTTTCTGACGTCAGACACGCGAATCAATGAATGTAAAATTGAGAATGGAAATGGGGAATGTATCAAGGAGACAACAACCCGACCATAGAAAAAACAACAGCAGAAGGTCACTAACAAGTCTTCAATGTAGCGAGACATTCCCGCACCCGGAGGCGTCCTTCAGCTGGCCCCGAAACAAATATATACTAGTTCAGTGATGATGAATGCCATACTAATTTCCGAATTGTACACAAGAAACTAAAATTAAAAAAATACAAGACTAACAAAGGGCAGAGGCTCCTGACTTGGGACAGGCGCAAAAATTCGGCGGGGTTAAACATGTTTATGAGATCTCAACGAATGTGTTTGTAGATAGATGTTTTTGTGTTTTGTTAAATTGTTCCTTTTAAAATTGTTACACGATGATGACTGCTGTAGCAATATTTTGATTATTTAATTTTTTATGTCTTTTAAGTTCACGCATAATTGTAAATACAACGGAATTTGATGAGACTGTCATCAAATTGAGAGGATTAGCGCTATAAAACCAGGTTTAATCCACCATTTGCTACATTTGAAAATGCCTGTACCTAGTCAGGAATATGACAGTTCTTGTCCATTCGTTTTTGATGTGTTTTGTTATTCGATTTTGCCATGTGATTACGGACTTTCCGTTTAGATTTTCCTCTAAGTTCAGTATTTTTTGCGATTTTACTTTTTGCTTTCTATCAATTTGTACGGGATACAGTCAATTATGAATTGCAAGCAGGGAAAATGGAAAGAAAAGGCCCGAATAAAAAAGACAGCAAAGTAAACTAATGTATTGGTTTGTCCTTTTTACCAGGTAACCCAGCTTTTGACATCCAAATTGTTGAATGTATATCTATAAAGCAAAAACCAAGAAAATCCTAAATTGTTTATGGCTATCTTCAAATATGTTCCGTCTTATTAATCGAGAGTCTGTCCTGTTTAAACGGATCCATGATATACATATTAGAACAAAACTAATTCAAACTTGTTCAAAATTAATTTTGCCGAATTAATGCAGAAAGGAAAAAAACAAGCTCTTAATTCTTTTTTTCTTGGGTTCTGTAATCTTTGGATTAACGAAGATTGGATGTAATGATGGCTCTTTAGTTAACACTAAAGGTTCCTAAGTTTATTAAGCTTATAAGGCTGTAATTACAGAAATTTCATGTTAAACTTCATTCCATGCTTGTCGAATTTAAGAATATAAATTTATCCTTATCTAAATTTATAAGAAAGCGTCACGTCTCTGATGAAAAAAATATGTTTGTCACTGCAAAAGTTAACATGAATCAAAACCAAAATATGTTCAATTTTATCAAGTGATAGAAGAAAACTAGCGCACGCCAATAAAGCTGTTATAAGGGACTGGGAAAAGGGGGGTTATCCTAAAGTGGTTACCTAAAGTTAATCTCTTTGTCATTTAGTTTCTAGTTGTGAGTTGTCTTGTTAGCAATCATACCACATCTTTTTAATTTTTCCTTTAGGATAAATCAATAGGTGCATTATTCGTATAAAAAACATTTTTTAAAACACAAAATATCTTGAAATAAAAGCAATTGGTGAAACATTGAAAGACAATAAACTGTACATTATTTGACTTTAAGTAACCGGGAATCTACATAACTTCTTATGCTCGTAACACTTTTTCATAATCAATGTCGAATAGCACCCGTTTTCCTTAATTTTTAACTATTATTGAATTTTTGACAATTGCTAATGAAAATACACGAATCGTTCAATTTGCTATAACACATTGACTTCAAATAATAATTGTTAACTCTTTGTTTTGCCTGGAAATGCATAAGGTTCATCAAAAGGATTTGAAAACATATGGCCGTATTTACACCACAAAATCAACTATGAATACAGACAAACTGATGTCCAAAATATTTTCAGGTGCACAGGTTTGTCCTTTTGTTTTGTTGGCGAAGAATGCGGTTTTAAATAATGAGAGATAATCAGACTTTAATTTTACCCAAAACATAGACCCATAAGATAAATATACACTGTAGTGTGATATGATACAACAAAATCAATATAACAAAGGAAATGATGTTGACATAGAAATAAAAGAATCAATATAAATACCTATGAAAATATGAATTACACAAATTAACGTATCTACATTTTTTGGACCTTTTGGATTATAGCTCTTCATCTTTTATATAAGCTTTGGATTTCAAATATTTTGGCCACGAGGATCACTGAAGAGACATGTATTGTCGAAATGCGCATCTGGTGCAGGAAAATTGGTACCGTTAATGTTATTACACCAGACACAACTATACTGTTTACGTGATAAGTAAAGACTATAACATCATACTTAGTCCTTAATCAAAAATATTAAAATTTATCATATACTTACCATTGATATGATAGCTTTTGCATACGTGTCATGAGCGGAAATACACTAGCCATAATTTCCCACCCGGGCTGATAACCCATATCAGAGGCATCTCGTGCACAAAACCCATAATAGTGCCTCTCGTGCAAGTTACTTCTGGTGTTTCCGGTATCGGTTGTTCACTTTCCATTGTGACGTCAGGTATTTTTTTATGACGACGTCAAAATTTACGGGAACTTTTGAGGGAATAGTTTAGCATTTACTAAATGCCATTGACAATTATTATGAATCATTTTATAGTACAACAAACATGGAGTAATAATGATCATAAAACTCTTCCAAATTTTCAATGTTTTAAAATGCCTCTGTAGGAAATGTTACCATAAGTACATAGGAAGGTTGTGATGCTGTTGTTGGACAATTATAGTATATTTGATTCATAATTTAACATCTTTATAAAGTTTTTGACAGTTTTAGTTATTGCATTTGTTTATTTGCCTTACATAAAACTATTGTCGGAAGTATATGATAAAGCGATTAATACATGGCCTTTTCCATATCAGCCTGGGTATCATCCCTCGACCCATATCAGCACCTCGACTCCGTCTCGGGCTTATATGGGGGTCTCGGGATAATACCCAGGCTGATATGGAAAAGGCCATGTATTAATCTCTATATATAGCCTGAAATGAGCTTACAACTTAAGTTTAAAATGCAAAAAAAAACCTAAAATACGCACAATGTGAGTGCACCATGAAGATAAATAAAGCAGTAAAGACATTCAAACACGTCATAAAATGGGAAACTAAGACTATGTAACTTGACAACATCATTTAAATAAAGCAAAGACCGATCTTTTTTTTACAAAATAATACATTCAATAGTTTTCAATTAAATAAACCTTTCATATACTTTAACTAAATACTAAAAATATTGAACACTCACCTGTAATTTGAACAATCAATTTAATGTACAAATGTATTAAATGCTTGTCGAATTCAAACTGACGCTTGTTACTGAACTTACAATTTAATTTCCAGGTGATGTTCAGCAAGATTTAGTGACGTTCTTTAAGATGGAAATAATCTAAATGAAACCTTATGAAATATCAATTTGCACTGATTTTTATTTATTTCACTCTATAGTCTGTGTATCAAGATTAATTCTAAGGATTATAAAGGTAACTAATATTACATGACTGCTAAATAATGATATAAATATGTAATAGATCAATTGGAAAAAAATATACAAACATGTATATTAAAATTAGTAAGTTTAGAATGCAGTTGGTTGAGCGTAAATCTTCACTGTCATCTTTTTTTTCAATCACAACCGTAACAAAATGTGGTAGACTTTTATTTAACATAAAGTTTTATTATCTTTCTCTTGTTGAAAAAGGTAAAGCAAAAGTACAAGTTGTACAATCACGACAATAAAATCCCAAAAATTTGAGGAATCATCAAAAGGCTTGATTTTTTGATTGATAACATACCTATCTATAAGATATTTAAGATGTGCTTTCAACAAACAATTGGCATTGCCATGGAAACAAACGGTGTTTCTTTACTTGCCTACTTGTTATTAAGATATTAGTTTCTGAGAATTTGTTGTTCGACTTAGAACTGTAGACATATCGGACACTTAAACTTAATAAAGCGTTATATTGATTTAGAATTATCATCATATCTTAGAGCTCATATATATTTCGAAAACGTGTGAAACGAATTTTCGATGGAGTATAGGTGTTATTGACTTTGAAAAAAAATTGATATTCACTAAGGCCGACGGCCACGGTGGATAGCATTTTTTTTCAAAAGTAAATTAAACAACAAATTTACCGAAAAAAAAGAAAAAAAAGAAATAGTTTTATTCAATATTTCATATTTCGATATAAAACAAATGTATTTAATGATAAATGTTTACCAAAACCAGTTGTAAATATAACATTTAACCATACCGTTACATATAAAAGTGCGTGACATTTAGCGCGTTGAGTTTCCATTTCTATCGGTTGAATATGCTGTTTTATTCAAAATCCAATTTAAATAGAGACAACTACCAAAATAATACTAAATTAAAATATACATTCAGTTTTGATGAGATTAATATGAGTTTTTTGTTTTACTTTTGGAAAGATGATATTCACTGAGGCATATGAAACCTACACAAATAAAATAATAATGAAGGAATTAACTACCTAATCTTATCAGTTAACAATTTCAGCTTTATTGGCTTAAATGTATGTGTAGGTCTGAATAGTTTCTGCAAACAACGAAGACAAAAACCTAGATAAAAAACATATTCAATGACGATTTTTCCTGTAAGTTTCCGCAAAACCGCTTAATAATCACAATCAGTCTTTCAAAGTCAAAAATCTCTACAAAAGAGAGACGAAAGGAACAAGACGAACATTCAAACTCATAAGTCAAATATAAAGAAAAAAACGCCACGGCTAAAAAAAGAAGACGACCAATCATCTCTGAAACGGATTTCCATAACGGTCAACCAACTCGAGATGGCGTCCGTAAAACTTACGAAGGGATGACTTCAATTTCACAACTTGGAAATTCTTGATTTAATAGCTCCTTTGTGTGCAGTAACCCTCTTCTATCAAGGCAATCATGAGAGGAAATGAAAGACCTTGATTATCGTATGCACTAGGTGATACTTACTCTGTGTGCAATTGCTGCTAGAATATTGCTACATAGAAATGGAAAGTTGTAGTTTTTTAATTATATAGTGAGAGAACGTCATCAATCAATAAATCGAACCATCTTCTTGAGAAACTTTGTTGTTATACAGCCCTTGGATGGTGTAAACTTCCCAAAAAAAGTGTATGGTGTAATGGTGTATGGCATATGGTGCAATGGTGTAAGGTGTATGGTGCTATGGTGTATGGTGTAAGGGGAATGGTGTAATGGTGTATGAGGAATGGTGTGATTGTGTAACGTGCGATCGGGAATGGTGTGAATGAACGGTGTACAACATTTCATTGGTTGAAAACGAAGTTCTTTTTCTTTTTATTTTTTGGATTGTAAACATAAACAATAATAATAATCTTAATATTTGAAATTTAATTGCGTTATGGGTAATTTCGGATCGTGTAGATAGAATGGAGTATGGTGTATTGTGTAATGTGTAACGTGTATGGTGCAAAGGTGTAACGTGTATGGTGTAATGGTACAAGGTGTATGGTGTAATGGTGTATGGTGTATGGTGTAATGGTGTATGGTGTCAGTGGGAAGTTTACACCATCCAAGGACTGTAATCAGAACATTTTTTTACAAACTAGGATTTATCAATGGTTAAGACAAGATAATATCTTCGTTGACCATTTTTATGCCCCACCTACGATAGTAGAGGGGCATTATGTTTTCTGGTCTGTGCGTCCGTCTGTTCGTTCGTTCGTCCGTTCGTCCGTTCGTCCGTCTGTCCCGCTTCAGGTTAAAGTTTTTGGTCGAGGTAGTTTTTGATGAAGTTGAAGTCCAATCGACTTCAAACTTGGTACACATGTTCCCTATGATATGATCTTTCTAATTTTAATGCCAAATTAGAGATTTTACCCCAATTTCACGGTCCACTGAACATAGAAAATGATAGTGCGAGTGGGGCATTCGTGTACTGAAGACACATTCTTGTTTTTTATGAAACTAAGCAGGACCAAATCTTTCAGTTTGTTTTTAGCTGGGGTTGCAAAATACTTGTGTAAAGTGTAGAAAGGTCAAATGTTTCCATACTATTGCAAGATGAAAGAGATTAAATTGTATTACTCTGAGACATTTTTTTTTAAATCCACATCTCATTCACGCCACCTCTAGAATATATAGACATGATAGATTTACAATAACTGTGTAGCACGTCTTTGAGTGTTGATGAAATTGATGTTAATGATTACAAAAGAGGTTTCGTATAGCACTTGGAAGAGCCAGCAACATACCGTTGTGTGTAAGGACATGTATGTAGTCTAAGTATCCAATACATTATGGGAGATCTTGTTCTTCATCTTTGGTCGGAATTCCTAAGGAACATAGAACAGATCTAATATGATTATCCAAGATTTCTTCTTTAGTAAATGTCGTGTGGTGTATTATGCGTTTGTAAAAGAATTGTCAATACATGATTAAGTTATCGAGCAGTCAATGTAATGTTATAAACAAAAACGATATTGTTGTGGGCTCTACATGCGGGGACAACAACATAAAAGCAGTGGACAAAGTGTGTTCTCATTCGAAAAATGTCCTTTCATTTCGATAAAAAAAACAATACTTATTCAAAAAAATATTACCAGTAACTACACGACTGATTTATATGAAATATATACCAAAAGATGAAGAAATGTTTAAAGTTTTATCGTTTATTTGGCCAAAATATTATTCAAACTAATTCTTATTTACTAAAGGGCGAAAATAAAGAAAAATATTTTTTGGAAATTTTCTTTGTTTTCTAACCAATTTAAAATCCTAAAAAATTTGCATATACATTTAACCTTTCAGAAAATAAGAACGCCCTTTACAAAAACAATGACGAAATAAACAATAAAACTTTAGACATCTCTACATCTTATGGTATCTTATTTCTAAAACCGCTATTGAAGTCGTCAATACTGAAATCCTGCCTCACGTGTTTGTAATTAAAACATACAGTTGGGTGCAGACCAAGCATTACATGTAGACGGGCCGAAAAAGTTAACGCGGCGTTTACTCGCGTGCACTTCATGTAAACGCCGCGTTAACTGTGCGTTAACTCCGAAATTGCAGTAGACATTAAAAGTAAACGGGCGTTTACTTTCGCGTTTACCTCCGCGTTAACGCAAAAACGGCGCGTCTTCTAATTTTGTAAAGAGTAAACGGGCGTTTACTTTCCCGTTTACCTCTGCGTTAACGTGAAAAGATGCGCGTCTTCTATTTTCGTAAAAAGTAAACGCACGTTTACTGTTTGTAGTAAACGCGCGTTAACGCAGATTGTCATCGTATCCTGGATACACTGAACTAAAATATCAAATGATAATGTACATCAACATTAAATGACCAACTGGTCATTTCCGCTCGACATATTGACGATTACAGTTAATTATAAATGTTATCATACATCTGTAATTAATTGAAAAATAATTAAAGTAAATTTCTTTGTTCTTCGCAAATAAATAGTTTAAGTATGCTTATTCAAATAATTTAATCCTCACCATAATCAAACAGTTTTCTCATCTAAGACAGTCTGACTCGTAAAACAAAATTATTTGATCTCTTTAACCAAAACGGACCATATTTACCCTTTATCAAGTTATCTATTTAGTAGTAATTCAGTTATATTTTTATGTCATAATGGACCATATAATACAATTGAAAGCAATTTTTGAACCAGCATGACCTCTTTTATTTAAAATATTGAATTGTTAACAAATTTCAGTAGTTTTCATTTTTAATGAAATTTGTTTACGATTCAATATTTTAAATAAAAGAGGTCATGCTGGTTCAAAAATTGCTTTCAATTGACTGACCGCTTAGTAAATGAGTTAAATGTTTATGTAAGGACTGATGGTATAATACAAAAGCTAGCAATATTTGAATATTATGACTAAAAAATTTTGTTCGCATCAATTTAGAGTGCCAGCATGTACTTTTTTATTCAAAATATTGAATTGAAACAAATTTCAGTAGTTTTCACACCTCAGACTGACTCTTATTATAAAAATTTTTGTCCGCAAAAACCAAAACTGAAAATATAAGCATTTTAGTATGTGAATCTATATAGCCACAAAGTAAATAAGTTATATTTTCATGTAAGGATTGATTGTATAATACAAAAGGTAGCAATATTTGAATATTATGACTAAAAAACTTTGTTCGCATCAATTTAGAGTGCCAGCATGTACTTTTTTTATACAAATTATTTAATCGTAAACCAATTTCAGTAGTTTTCATACCTCAGACTGACCCGCATTATGAAATCATAAGTCATCAACATTAAAATTGACCATATAAGCACTTTATTATGTAAATCTGTATATTAATTGCTTAGTAAATGAGTTATATTTTCATGTAAGGATTGATTGTATAAGTAAAAAGATAGCAATATTTGAATATTATGACTAAAAAGTTTTGTTTTCATCAATTTAGAGTTCCAGCATGTCCTTTTTTTATTCAAAATAATGAATTGTAAACAAAATTAAGTAGTTTTCATACCTCAGACAGACTCATATAATAAAATTATTTGTCCGCAACAACCAAAATTTACCATAAGCACTTTATTATATAAGTCTCTATAGCCATATGGTAAATGAGTTATATTTTCATGTAAGGATTGATTGTATTATATAAAAGGTAGCAATATTTGAATATTATGACTTAAAAAAATTGGTTCGCATCAATTTAGAGTGCCAGCATGTACTTTTTATACAAATTATTGAATCGTAAACCAATTTAAGTAGTTTTCATACCTCAGACTGACTCGTATTATAAAATTATTTGTTTCGCAACAACCAAAACTGACCATATTTAGTATTTTATTATGTCAATCCATATAGTCACATAGTAAATGAGTTATATTTTCATGTAAGAATTGATTGTATAATACAAAAGCTAGCAATATTTGGATATTATGACTAAAAAGTTTTGTTCGCATCAATTTAGAGTTCCAGCATGTCCTTTTTTTATTCAAAATATTGAATTGTAAACCAATTTCAGTAGTTTTCATACCTCAGACAGACTCATATAATAAAATTATTTGTCCGCAACAACCAAAATTTACCATATAAGCACTTTATTATATAAGTCTATATAGCCATATGGTAAATGAGTTATATTTTCATGTAAGGATTGATTGTATTATATAAAAGGTAGCAATATTTGAATATTATGACTAAAAAAAATTGGTTCGCATCAATTTAGAGTGCCAGCATGTACTTTTTTATACAAATTATTGAATCGTTAACCAATTTAAGTAGTTTTCATACCTCAGACAGACTCATATAAAAAAATTATTCGTCCGCAACAACCAAAATTAACCATATAAGCACTTTATTATATAAGTCTATATAGCCATATGGTAAATGAGTTATATTTTTATGTAAGGATTGATTGTATTATATAAAAGGTAGCAATATTTGAATATTGTGACTAAAAAAAATTGATTTGCATCAATTTAGAGTGTCAGCATGTACTTTTTTATACAAATTATTAAATCATAAACCAATTTAAGTAGTTTTCATACCTTAGACTGACTCGTATTATAAAATTATTTGTTTCGCAACAACCAAAACTGACCATATTAGCATTTTATTATGTAAATCTATATAGTAACATAGTAAATGAGTTATATTTTCATGTAAGGATTGATTGTATTATATTAAAGGTAACAATATTTGAATATTATGACTAAAAAAAATTGATTCGCATCAATTTAGAGTGCCAGCATGTACTTTTTTTATACAAATTATTAAATCGTAAACCAATTTAAGTAGTTTTCATACCTCAGACTGACTCGTATTATAAA
The DNA here is from genome assembly GCA_019925275.1 of Mytilus edulis. Taxonomy (NCBI): domain Eukaryota; kingdom Metazoa; phylum Mollusca; class Bivalvia; order Mytilida; family Mytilidae; genus Mytilus; species Mytilus edulis. The sequence goes on along the minus strand of CM034358.1, from coordinate 69,684,194 downwards.
ATTATTTGTTTCGCAACAACCAAAACTGACCATATTAGCATTTTATTATGTAAATCTATATAGTCACATAGTAAATGATTATATTTTTATGTAAGAATTGATTGTATAATACAAAAAGTAGCAATATTTGAATATTATGACAAACAAAATTTGCTCACATCAATTTAGAGTGCCAGCATGTCCTTTTTTTTCTTCAAAATATTGAATCGTAAACAAAATTCAGTAGTTTTCATACCTCAGACTGACTCATATAATAAAATTATGTGTCCGCAACAACCATAACTGACCATATTTAGCACTTTTTTATGTAAATCTATATAGCTGCATATTAAATGAGTTATATTTTCATGTAAGGATTGATTGTATTTTATAAAAGGTAGCAATATTTGAATATTATGACTAAAAAAAATTGGTTCGCATCAATTAAGAGTGCCAGCATGTACTTTTTTATACAATTATTGAATCGTAAACCAATTTCAGTAGTTTTCATACCTCAGACGGACTCGTATTATAAAATTATTTGTTCGCAACAACCAAAACTGACCATATAAGCACTTTATTATGTAAATCTATATAGTGGCATAGTAAAAGAGTTGTATTTTCATGTAAAGATTGATTGTATAAATTAAACGATAGCAATAATGGAACAGTATGAATAAAAAAATTGGTTCGCATCAATTTAGAGTGCCACAATGTCCTTTTTTTTATTCAAAATATTGAATTGTAAACAAAATTCAGTAGTTTTCATACCTCAGACTGAATCATATAATAAAATTATTTGTCCCAAACAACCATAACTGAGCACTTTTTTTTATGTAAATCTATATAGCTGCATAGTAAATGAGTTATATTTTAATTTAATGATTAATTGTATTATATAAAACTGAAAGGTAGCAATTTTTGATAAGTATGACTAAAAAAATTTGTTGGCATCAATCATGTCAATTTAGAGATCCACCATGTGCTTTTTTTATTCAAAATATTGAATTGAAACAAATTTCAGTAGTTTTCATACGACTGACTCGTATTATAAAATTATTTGTCCGGAACAACCAACACAGACCATATTAGCACTCTTTATAGTTGAATAGTAAATCAGTTATAAATCCATGCAAAGGATCGCAATATTTTAAATTGACGGAATGGTACAAATGACGTACATACTTATGTTTAAAACACTCTATAAATATCCCTGTACAATTTACGTTTGATAATTTGTCAAAACAGAAGCTTAAATCATGTTAATCCAAGACAAACGAGGGGAATTTCGATTAAAAATTATGTATTAAATGCACCGAGTTATAGTTAGGAATTCGAAGAGACAATTAAAAATGGGGAAAGAAACAACGTAAACCAGGATGTTTATATCCCATCATATAAAAATATGTTTCCGATGTCTCGGATAACCTTTCTTTCCGTATCGATATTTGTACACGTAACTTTTGAAAAGAGAATACAGAAAATCTGCTAATAAGTAAAAATAATGGACTTAATGGAACTGATTGTGTGTGATTGAATAAAATTAATATTCGAATTAAAAGAGTTTTTGAATTGTTCTGGTTTAAAACGTAAAATACGTAAAATACAAAGACTAAAGGTCGTTTTTATAAAATAAATGAACAAATGAACTTGAAGTTTATTTCTAAATTTAGCCAATCAGTTAACGCGAAAAGTAAACGCACGTTTACTTTCAAGTGCACGTAAAAATACACTTTTAAAATCTGTAGTAAACGCCCGTTTACTTTTAAGTGCACGTAAAAATCAATATAACGAATTCTGAAGTAAACGCCCGTTTACTACTGACTAAACGGACACAAAGTAAACGCCCGTTTACTCGGGTAGACATTAGAAATTTCCATTTCGACCGCGTTAACGTAATTATAGTAAACGGGCGTTTACTAGTAAACGGGAAATTTGAAGTTAACTAACGAAATATGTGCACGCGGCGTTAACTTGCGTTTACTATATGTAATGCTTGGTCTGCACCCAACTGTAGTTAAAATTGGTTTGTTTAAGAAATGATATGTACATACTGTTCTTTGAAACTAATTTATGATTAAAGATACTGTCAAGTTGATGGAATCCAGACCTTTGTTGGCAAAGGAAAGTTTATAAATGGGTCTTTTCTTCTTTTTATTTTTACTTCGAACTGGTTTGAAAAATCGGTGACTTTGAATATCCGAAATGATAGCTGTAGTTTTGCATTTGTTTGAATGAGGGTAATTAGCAGTGGTCGCATTCGGCTTTTGTATGAATGACAGCAGGTCATAAAGAAAGACATCATTCAGAGTAATTAAGTGAGGGATAATGACGATCACCATGACTGCGTCTACGTTGAGGAGAAGAGTTGAAAATATTCATCACATTCACCAAGCTACGGGCAGGACTAGAAATAATTCCTATATCATCAATTGTGTCAATTTGACGCATTTAAAATTCAAATTTTGTTGAACGTTTTTACTACTTTAAACGATTTCTTCCATTAACCATATAACCTTTGAAAAATGCAAAGCTTACTGACATTTACTATTATAAATATCTCTTTGAATTAATTTTTTTAGATATAAACTGTGAAATTTCCAACAAAAAAATATATTTCATGGTTTATAACGGCAAATTGGGTTTATCAGATAAAGCAATTCCTGCTGATTATCATTATCATTATCATTATCACTATTATTATTATTATTATTATTATAATTAGGTCTTTCCACTTTTCTGTGGAAAGACCTATTGGTTTTCTTCTGATTATTATTTTTTTTTCTTCCGCCTAATTTTGTTCTTGCAATAAATATTTGTTTCGCAATATGTCGTTTAGATATTTGATATATGATATCGAACAGTTTATGCCCTTTTGAAATTTACCCTGCATAACCGAATTCTTTTCTTTGTATGAGTTATCTCCCCAAACACTGTTTTCCTTGTGTCCACTGCTCCTTCGCAACCGTAAAAGATTACTACAAACTTATTTTACAAAATTGCTCGTTATTTCCTTCGCATGATTTGTCCTATTTTGAACGAAGCGATATGAACGCTCCACATGAGAGTTAATTCCCCTGATGCATTTGATATAAGTGATATGCATTTCTATCTTGTAAACCATGAGTGAAAGAGACCTAGGATCTTTTGATTTGAGGTCCTTGGTCCAAAAAAATGAAAATTAGATCAAGGTCAAAGGTCAAGGTCATATTCTAATTTTTGAATTTGGCTTATTTCTGAAGAACTGGATCTGCCATCACTGTATTGGATACCTAAACTACATAAGTGTCCTTACAAACAACGGTATATGGCTGGGTTTTCCAAGTGCTCCACGAAACCTTTTCTAAATTATTAACATCTATTTTACATGTTTTATCAGCAATCAAAGAGGGGGCGTGAATCAGATGAAGATACTTAAAAATTCCAAAGATCTTTTAGAGTACATACAATCTAACTCTCTTTCATCTTGTAACAGTATTAAAACATTTGACTTTTCTACTCTGTACACTAGTATTCCACATTCCAAACTAAAAGACAAATTGAAAGAGTTGGTATTGCGTTGCTTCGTAAAAAAGAATGGCAAACGTAGATACAAGTATCTTGTCTTAGGGAGGGATAAATCCTACTTTGTAAAGGATCACTCTGATTCGAACAAAAAATTCTCTGAAACTGATATTATCAAAATGCTTGATTTCTTGATTGACAACATATTTGTTACGTTCGGAGGACGTGTTTTTCAACAGACTGTCGGCATTCCAATGGGAACAAACTGTGCCCCTCTACTTGCCGACTTGTTTCTTTATTATTATGCGGCTGACTTCATGCAGGAACTTCTTAGGAAGAAAGATAAGAAGTTAGCACTATCCGTTAACTCTACTTTTCGCTATATAGATGATGTTCTTTCACTAAATAATTCAAAATTTTGTGACTATGTGGAACGCATCTATCCAATCGAGCTAGAGATAAAGGATACTACAGATACAGTTAAGTCGGCCTCATATCTTGACTTACATCTAGAAATTGACAATGAGGGTCGGTTGAAAACAAAACTTTACAACAAAAGAGATGAGTTCAGCTTTCCAATTGTGAACTTTCCATTTCTAAGTAGCAACATTCCAGCAGCACCTGCATACGGGGTATTTATCTCCCAATTAATACGATATTCCCGTGCTTGCATTTCCTATCATGATTTTCATGATAGAGGGTTGATGCTCACAAGGAAGCTATTAAATCAAGAGTTCCAAATGGTGAAGTTGAAATCATCCCTTCGTATATTTTACGGACGCCATCACGAGTTGGTTGACCGTTATGGAATAACTGTATCACAAATGATATCGGATATGTTCCTTACGTCGTAACTACAATCCCCTTCCCTTTCCTGAATGTGGTCTACCGAATTAGACTATTTACCGGATTTGTTATCACATAAGCAACACGACGGGTGCCGCATGTGGAGCAGGATCTGCTTACCCTTCCGGAGCACCTGAGATCACCCCTAGTTTTTTGGTGGGGTTCGTGTTGTTTATTCTTTAGTTTTCTATGTTGTGTCGTGTGTGCTGTTGTTTGTTTGTCTTTCATTTTTAGCCATGGCGTTGTCAGTTTGTTTTAGATTTATGAGTTTGACTGTCCCTTTGGTATCTTTCGTTTCTCTTTTCCACTCATTTTCAGAAACCGTATAAGATATCGACAAATTATTTTTTACAAATTGTTAGTTGCGACATGTCGTAACACATACATTTTGATTGCAAGGGTATGTTGAACGTAAAAGTGAGTTTTCTCCCCTCTTGTATTTAAAAATACGCATATGGTGATATAACTGATTAACCAAATATAATCAAGACCTATGGTCTTTTGATTTGAGGTTCTTGGTTTATGACCTTGAAATTGATCTCAAGGTCATAGCTTAATTTGACGTTCTAGATTTTGGCCTTTGCTTTTACCTCATATGTATACATGATAAAGCCATGAAACTTTTGGCAAAAGTTATCAAACCATTTAACCTTGAAAAAAACAACTGGAAGTGACCTTGTGTAAACAGGAAGTAACTATTTTTTGTACTTTATTAATATAAAAGTCTATAGAACCAGATATTTTTGAAATCCACTTTTCTGTGGAAAGACCAATTGTTTTTCTTCTGATTATTTTTTTTCCGCTTAATATTGTTCTTGCGATAAATATTTGTTTCGCAATATGTCGCTTAGATATTTGGTATATGATATCGAACAGTTTATGCGCCTTTGAAATTTAGCCTGGGTAACCGAATACTTTTCTTTGTAGGATTTATCTCCCTTAGCACTGTTTTCCTTGTGTCTACTTCTCCTACTACTCCTTCGCAACTGTAAAAGATTACAACAAATTTATCTTATAAAATTGCTCATTATATCCTTCGAATGATTTGTCCTATTTTGACCGAAGCAATATGAAAGCTCCATATGAGAGTTATTTCCCCTCATGCATTTGATATAAGTGATATGCATTTTTATCTTGTAAACCATAAGTGATAGAGACCTAGGATCTTTTGATTTGAGGTCCTTGGTCCAAAAAAATAAAAATTAGATCAAGGTCAAAGGTCAAGGTCATATTTTAATTTTAGAATTTTGCTTATTTTCACTTATTTTCAAAAACTGTATAAGATATCAACAAACTATCTTTACTAAATTGTTAGTAGCGACATGTCGTAACACGTAAATTTTGATTGCAAGAGTAGGTTGAACGTAAAAGGGAGTTTCTGTCCTCTGTTATTTAAAAATACGCGTATGGTGATATAATTCATTAACCAAATATAATTAAGACCTATGGTCTTTTGATTTGATGTCCTTGGTTTATGACCTTGAAATTGATCTCAAGGTCATAGCTTAATTTGACGTTCTAGATTTTGACCTTTGCTTTTACCTCATATATATATATATATAGATACATGATAAAGCCATGAGACTTTTGGCAATAGGTATCAAACCATTTTAAAAACAAACTTGAAAAAAACAACCGGAAGTGACCATGTGTAAACCGGAAGTATATTATTAATATAAAAGTCTAGAGAACCAGATAATTTTGGGATCAGTGTCAAGTAAATATTCAAATATTATCGCAAGTAACATTTTTCAAACCGGAAGTAACGAATTATTTCCCTTATTTAAAAAACATTGTATAGAAAACATATATTTTTAAAATCAGCGTACAAAAAGCTATCATTAGACGATTGAAATGACAGTTTAAAATTAATTTTACTACTTGCATAATGAAATACACTGTTTTTGGTGGAAAGACCTTCAATTGTTCTCTGAACTACTACTACTATTATTATAATTATCATTACTTGTCATATTTGGTCAAGCTTCTTTTGTTTTTTTTTTTTATTTTTGAGGTATAAGAAAAATCATTGGAAATCTGAAAAAGTCAATTGAGACAATTTGAGCTACCTATTTTATCGAACTGCTTCAGTCGTTGCGATATACTGTGAATTCATTATTATTCGTTGGATACCAATTTTCGTTGATTTCGTGGGTACAGGGGAACCACGAATTTCAATGTTCAACGAAATACAAGTTTTTAAAGGAATATGTAGAAACTTTAACAAAACCAAGAATTTAAAAATCCACGAATATGCAAGTTTTCCTCAATCCACGAAAATTGGTATCCACAAAAATAAATGAATCCACAGTAGGCCAAAAACTTATTTTTATATTTATAGCCATGACAGGCATGTTTTTAAAAGACCAAACAATAATGAAATAAAACAAACTTCATAGATGTTATACTAGATTCACTAAGTATCATTCAGACAAAGCTTGATTGAAATTGGTCTCATCATCATGTGTATTTTGTACATGTAAATTTTTGCAAAAAGGGGCAACCAATAATTGTCGCATAATTCGTTTTTTGGGAATTATTGAAATTATTCCTATTTCATCATGTAAGAGTCATAGAGATGTCAAAGTTATGCGGAAGATTGTAATTTTGAAAGGTTGTAAATCAGAGTTGCTGCATATGCAGGGGGGAGTAAATTGCGGACTAACAAATTGTTTAGGAATAATAAGCGTACTTAAAGTTATTTGAAAATATTCTGTCAATTAAAAAAAGAAGTGATTTTGCAAAGTTTGGATGTGGGATAGCTCCATAACAAAAGATACTGGAGGGTATGAAAGAAAAGAGTTATACGAGGAGACATGCTTAAATTTAAATCAACTATTCAAAATGAACAGTTTAAAATGCCAATACTATGCAGATTTAAGACTAATCATGATACATGGAGCTATACATGTTGATCAACATTTTCATTTATATCAGAGAGCGTAAAACAAATATTTTCATTTCATACAATGGTGCTCCAGCTATATTCGCTAAAACAACCAACAATATTTAATTGAAAATAAGCAGTATTTTCTTTCACTAGTTCTTAAACATGTTAAAGAAACAATGTTTTATTTAAGGAATGACTGTAATATTTTTTCTGTCTATGAAGAAATAACATAAATAAATTGGTGCAGTGTGCACCACATTTTTTATGTTATTTCGAATAGACAGAAAAAAATATTATATATATATATAATTCTAAATTCCATTTTAAACCGTAGAAAACCATAAAAAAACGTTTATGACGTCACGGTCACATGACTAAATTATGTCTATAGGCTGATATCAAAATAACGTCAGCCAATCAGAAGACGCGTTACATCTAAAATTAAATTATTTTCATTTAGAGTGGATTAACGCTGGAAATATTAAATGTAAATGTGTTAAAAATATGTTTATATGTGTCTTAAAAGTCTCTCATACAACTTTTTAAGTTTGGTGCATACGCCGCAAATGTTCAAATGTTTTATGTGTATTTCTGTGAGTCTCATTTTCTGTTTGTATGTGGTTAGACTATATAAAAAATTGAATCTGAAAATATATGAAAACTTCACTTCAATCTATAATTTAGTCGGAAAAAGTTGAAAGGGTTTAATAAATAACAATATGACACATCTTGACACTGAATACACTAAACAATGCGGTAATTGCAGTCAAAAAGGTTTACACACACTAATTTATACTGTCGAATAATCTTCATCCATTTTCATTGGCCTTTTCTCGACCTCTGTTGCTCTGTTTTTACTGAAAAGTAGAATAACAGCGTCACAAAAAATTGCATTTCTATAATAGATACATGTATGGTTAAAAATGACGGTATATTATGCTGAACTGAACAAGTTTTTCTGTTTACAGTTTCTGTCCATAACAGTTTTCAAGACAATTTAATAATACTCCTTAATAGAGTCATCTGATACTATAGAAAACATATTGATACTCTTAACATTTTTGCCATTCAATATAATCTATTCGTTAAAATTTAATGTATTAGACAGTAATTGCATTTAACCTTATGCCTAGTCATTGGTTTGCTGACCATGTTTGAGGAATAACATGAACACTTAATACTGCAAACCCTACATTGATTATGAAGCAAAATCTTGGAAGAACTAAGAACAGTGGCTGCATTAATTGTTTTTTTTTAAGTTTAAGCAGACGCCTAATATTGACAAAAAAATACCTGACCAATTTTAAGATGAGGTAAAAATCACTAGAATCAAAAATTAAAATTGAATTCTACCAAACTATTTTTAAGGACTTGCACATTAACAAAGTATTACGAAGAGTATAACGACACAAGCTATTGGACGTGTTAGCTATCTATGCACAATGATGCAATGGTTATATACAAACAATGCATCTGACAAAATGTCTGAGCAGTTTTGTATTGCACGCTGCTGCTCAAATAAACAAAAAATAATCATCTTTATCAAATCTTATATTTTTCAACATATCCGTCAGTATTTCATAAATAGCAAATTTTGATATATTTGAACATATTTTCATTATGTAACCGTTACTACTTCAAAGCACCTGTCATCCCCTTCCGAATTTGTTGGGTTTCGTGTTTATGTTTTGTTGTGTTTTATGAACTGTTGTTCGTCTTCATGCCGTTTTTCGTTTTTTACCATTGCATTTATAATCAGTTAGTTTTTCATTTCTGAGTTCAAATATCACTTTGGTATCTTTCTCTTTTCTTTAATTAGAGAAAACATAATTATCTAAATTTATTTTTTGGCTTTTTGTACTTGTTTGATTCGAGCGCCAATGATAATTCTTGTGTAGATGAAATTCGTGTTTGACGAACAAAACTTAAACCCTCCTTTGTATTGAGTTAATTTCATATCAAGAAAAGGGTAATATCAAATTGATTTTGTTATGCACTATAATTGCGAGTTTGTTCGTGATATTTTCAGTTTTTATTTTGTCATTTCTTTTTCAAGTAAACTTACTGTTTGATGCCTTCATTAAATTTAAGTAGTTTTCGAACCTGATCAGCTGTACATTTCTCTATACCTGAAAACACAAGTGCCAATATCATGATTATAGTAATTTTAGTTACAGATAACATTAGAGTATATGCATGTATGTTAAAATTAATTAAGAATATACATTTCAAATGATCTCGGGTCTGATACCGCATCTACTTTGTTTTTAACATCACGGATAAATAACAATCTGTAAATTTATAGACCAGATATCTACATGAATAATAATCACTAAGGACCAAGTACCAAACACACGTGGTTTGTGAGTACAGCATTAGTCAACGAATTCCTGATGATGTAAGCCAAAGAAAAACGACAGAAGACACCACAATGTTCGAAAAGAAAAACTTAATAATGTATTATTTTTAAAATTTATTTATCTTACATAATTTAACATTCATAACGTTGGCAGTAGTATAATCAATTTCTTTTTTTAAAGTACAATTAGCATTCAACCTTTAAATAAGATTTGATTTTTCGAATGGTTTTGCCTCGAGCATTACTGAAACGACATGTATTGTCAAATTTTGGTCTGGTCCAGTGACATTAGTAGTTTATTGCTATCAGAAGTATACCTTTACTAGAATGTTTTCTAGAAAAGAGTCTTTAATACAGTGTGGAGACAGAAGAGTGTCTCACCTTATTTAAGTTATATGATCTTACAAGTTAACGAAGTATGTGTCCCAGCAAGTCTGATATGTTGTTGTTTTTTTAAATTTTGTTTCATTAATAAGTTTCGAAATTTAGTGTGTCGTCCATTTTCGCTGAACTAGTACACTTTTTTTGTTATGGGGCTATCTCTTGTCCGCCTTCGGCTGTGGGATTTTCTCGCTGTGTTGAAGACCCGTTGGTGGTCATAGGCTGTTTTCTGCTTTTTAGAAGGCCTGGGTTGTTGTTTCGTTTACTCATCCCCGGTTCCTTTCTTAATTTTATAATACTTTAGTTGTAGTAAATCAATAAGCAAGAAACCATTGACAGGCAGGCATAAATAGTAAAATTAAAAGTACATTTTTACAAATCGATGCCGGTGCGTTTACAATTTCATCCTCAAGTACAGGATAAAATAAGTACTCATAAAATAAAAATTAATCATTTAAACAAGATGAAATATTTATCATTCATATTCAAACAGTTTAATTCTTTTAATAATCAAATAACAAAATAACGAAAATTCAAAACTAAACGTTCCTTATCGAATGGCAAATATAAAATCTCAAATACATTAAACGAACTTGGTACAGGCATTTCCCTTATGTAGACAATGGTCTGTTTAAGGTTTTAAAGCGGGAGGGGGGTTGCAAACCCCCCTCAAACACCCTAAATCCGCGAGTGCGATATTGCAGTACGCATACATGTTTCATATTTAAAATCCAAGAGAACATGATTAAAACTTTGTAATAAGAGCAGATTTCGATGAAATATACCTACCTGAGTAATCTCTAATACATTTTGAAATTAAAAAGCCAATTACACTAAAAAGTAATACAGTACTGCCTATCAGGATTCCCAAATCTAAATTGCTTATGTTGGTCTTTGAATCTGCAAAAAAGGAAATAATGCTATTGACTAGGAAAGATGAAAAATTCTCACCTCTGACATTGCAAAATATCTGTAAAACGACAAATTGTTTTCTAAAATATAAAGAGAGCGGACAGAATAAGAGTTTCTGTTTATCAATAATTGTTTTAACACATATGTGTAAATACTAAATGTATTTAACAATAGGCTGAGGCACGAATATCTAACTTTAGAAAAGATTTTAAGGATAACGTTTTAACTTGTTTTCTTTTTAAATAACATAAAATAAACAAAATGGATGTAAAAACCATTTTTTTACGAATATCAAAAACCTTAATAATTTGTTGATGACACGTACGACGGCACTATAAAATGATAAATGTGGTCAATGTTATTGCAGTCTTAAATCCTCCATACATTTGTCATCTTTAATAACCCCAGGTTGTAACGGGATTCGTGTTTACCAGTCTTCAGTATCTCTGTAGGGTGTGTTCTTTTGGCCTTGTACTGTCTTGTCTGCTTACCTTGACTTTCGCATGTTTTAGTGATCCTTTGGTCTCATTTTCAGAGTATTTTTGACTTTACCAAACCCATTATTACTTGTTTTAAGCCTTTTACAAATACAGTTTATATTTAAAAACAATGTTTCTCCAGTTATTTTCTATTTGTTGCAATACCTTGAATAAATATAACTACACTTTCTCTCGTAGTCTGATATCTGTTGACATATATCATAAAGTAGTTTGTTCTGAAGACTTCGTTTGTAACTTTGTTGATTTTCAAAGAAGATGTTATGAATGCACCATTCACACTATCCTGTTGAAGAAATAATGTAAATGAAGGTACACAAAAAAACGTTTCTATAAGGAAGTATTCATATTTCACCTGTTAATTCATTAAAACTTATACATTTTTTTTATTTTAGTTATATGATGATCTTATTCTGCTAAAAGCTAGACGAAAAATATCTGTACTACTGAGCTTTTTCACACTTGCAATCAGTATTGTTAAAATTATTGACACTGACGAAGGCTATTTGTTAAGTCGAAACGTTTGTCAACACGAATTAATAACAACATCTTCGTATATGATTATATCATCTTAATTTAGTACCGTTGTGCAAATTTGTAGGCTATATTTGTAGCAATGAAAGTACTTGTAAAAGTGATGCATTGAAACCGTTGTTATCTTTAAATAATTTTCTTATATATATAAAATCATGTCTAGATTGAAAACAACGTTCAATCCTATGATTGCGTTGGATAAAAACTGCAATTTTTATACGTGTGCATGTAAACAAAGTTCGTTGTAGAGGGCTCTAAATACAGCACATACAACCTTTTCCAAAAGACCAAAGGAGTGAAAAAGTATATTTCAACAAAACGCATTTGACCAGCAGATAGAAAAACTGATGTTTTTAAAACCTGCTGACTGCCATTGACGATTGCAAAATAAATTGATCACTAGATGTAACAAAATGGATCTTAATATTAATTGCATACTAAACAGAAAACAATAAACCTGCGGCAAAGATGTTTAACCATAAATATGAGATGCAAACATTAGTTAACTATATCCAGATTTCGACAATAAATGTCTCTTCAGTGATGTTAGGGATCAAAACGGTATTTAGAAGAACATATACATATTATATATATAATTTACATCAATTTAGGATAGGTTCTTGAATTCTAAAGATTCGAGATGGGATGAACGGATTGTGTAAAAAAGGGAAAATATAATACAAGCTCAAACTAAAAAATATAAACAAGTCTAAATTGATAACAACGTTCAAACCTATGATTCATTGGATAAAAACACAAATTTTATACGTGTGCACGGAAAACAAATTTTGTTGTAGAGGGGTCTAAATACATCACAAACAACAATGTCCAAAAGACCAAAAGAGTGAAAAAGTATATATATTATATATTTGTATGAATTAAAAACAATATAGGGATGCCGTCATCTGCGTAAAAAGAAGTATTAAGCCCTTCTTACACAAATATTATTCTTGTGCAAGAAATGGAAGAAACAAAGAGGCATATCTCCACTCAGTATTTGGTGTTGAAAACATAAAGTGTGTGTCTGACTGATCCAAAAAGAAACACCACGTTACAAGTTATCACTGTTCATTATATTTTGATGATGAGGTGCAAATCAAATAGCTTGTCATTATGTTTATTAGTATTGGAGAAATGTGTGCTGAATATTTCTAAGTTTATTCATGTTATGAAAAAAAAAACTATTGGTTGTTAGGAATATGGAACCTGATATATCCTAAAATTCAATTCATGTTACACTTATCCCTGGCAAGCTGCTGACCAAATATGAAATCATTATGTTTATATCTGAGAATGAGTAAAGAAATGTTTTGTTAGAAAAAAAGACAGATGGACGGACAAAAACAAGATGATCTCAAGATAGTCCAGGAGTAATGGTATGATAAATTACTGATAAACAGACTGCATCCTGAAAAATTAATATGACCATTTGACCAAGAAAATTACGTTGAAGTCATATGATATAATATGCATCAAACAGACATCTACTTTCTCAACATACCAAACGGTAACCAAATATTAATGAATCATTGTTTTTCTCTGATTAGTATTGGCCCTTTTAAAAAAATGCGCAGAATTTATCTTTGTTTAAAAATAAATAAAACTTGTCATGAGTAAAGTTTTATCCTGTCCAGTGTTACAGATAACATGGTGACGTGATATAATTTGGTGGTATCACACCTTATCGCTATGGACTTGATCATTGTAGAAGGCCGTACAGTGACCTATAGTTGTTGGTGTCTGTGTCATTTTGGTCACGTGTGGGGAGTTTTCACATTGGCAATCATACCACATCTTCTTTTTTATATTAACATGGTTACTGCTTAATGCTCTTTGAAACAATACATCACTTTTTTATTATGTCTTTCTTTCATTGACAAACTTTTCTTTTGATTTATTGAAACACTTACAGAAATAACTAATCTTTACAAACCTTACAATCTACTTCATAAAGTCTTTCTGTGGTATTAATTCTTTGTTCTGTATTTCCATTTTCCCAAAAGATGTTGTCATCACAAGTTATTCCACTATACTTGATGGTGCATTGAAGTTGAATAGATCTTGCTCCTCTAGCAGCAGTGATATTTTTACAATTTACTTCAGCATGTTGATGTTCTGTTTATATATTATAATAAATTAGATCAAATAATGTGGTGAATCGGATTTCATTCAAGTGTCAGCATGATAAATATATCATTACAATAAAACTAATAAGTAACATGGTGACATGGCAGATTTTTAAGGTACGTGAATTTCATATGTATATATATGAAAGGAACACCTATTCTACACATAATGAAATCATCCTGTATCATTTCTAACCTGTTGAAACTTAATTTACCTTTGAAATCCATAAACTAATAGAAGGAAAAGAAGCATGCTTGATTAAGCTCTTATATTGCCCTTTTTTATAGCTACAATTTAAATTAAATGACTCATAGCTAGACCAATGACTAGATACGTATAGGTTTTCTTTTATAGAAAACATACTTATAAGCGTACGTTTTTTGACGTCACAAATTGCACACATTATGATTTTCCGCGAAAAGTCAATCAGAACTGGTCAATTATCATTGTTGTTTTTTAGACAAAACACATAGACCACATTCGATGAACAAAACGTTTCAACTTGATTGTGACTTTTATAAAAAAAATATTATAAAAAAATGGTTGACAAAAATAGTTCTAATCCACTTTTAAACAAGTCTTATCATCAATTTGAATCATATTTTCCATAAAACAATGGGCTTAAAACATTTCGGGAGAAATATTTGTAGTGCTATATCAGTCTGTTATTTTTGCAAAAATTCTTAAAACAATAACTACTAGATTTTTTTCTTAGTTTAAAATACACCCCACCATCAACAAATAAGAAGATCCATTCTGATCATACACATGGTTCAACACTTTTGTTTGTCTTTTGATCTAATCTTAGTTATTTGGTATGTGGATGTATCATCATCATGAGGTTTAGTGTCTTATATCGTGATGACTTTCATGGGACCATCAAATTATACGTGAAGCTTTCGCCAGAAATAAGAACGGGCCATAACTTTTTCGTCTATTGGCCTAGGCCTTACATCTTTGGCATATGAATGTAACATCATGAGGTGGTGTAGCCCTTACAATTTTGAACTTCATATGACCTTGAACTTTGACCTCGAGAACGGTAAATGTATTTTGGCAAGAAAATCAGGCCATAACTTGTTGTTTTAGCTAAGCCGTAAGATATTTGGCTTGTTAGTTTGTTTCAATTCAATTAAACAATTTATATAGAGTCGGTACTTAGTCAACGAATACAAGTCATGTTACATAAGCCCTAATAAAATATTAGTATTCAAATTGACCAATACAACAATTTAGATATAAATAATACATTTTAAAAAAATCCATGCATACAAAATACAAAAATTATTTATTATTAAGATAAAAACAACCACATGCAATACGACTTTAAATTATTTTAACTTCACATACGGATTCTGCTTGTTAAAGTACACCATAAAATATGCTATGAGAATTGGATACAATTGCTTTTTAGATTATAACAAATCAGTCTTAAAAATGCTGACGAAATGTAAAAGCCTTAAAACTCATTTCACATTTCATTCCTCCAAAAATCAAATTTCAGTTACAAGTGTCACCTTCGTTTGGTCCACTTATTGTCTATTCAGTCATGATCTTGATCTGAGAAAACTGCGAAACTGCATTTACTACACAATAGCACAATAAAAGGGGGGGGGGGGGGTAGTCGCTATCCCTTCGAAATTAGATATTTATAAAGCAGAAATAATATGTTCTATTTTTATCATACACGTGTTGTTTCAGTTTCAACCAAGGTCCTAAATTTAGATTTTACTTTCCTAAAACATTGCGGACGGTGTTTTATCTGTTTATTTTCAGGATAAGGTTACACTCCATGTCTCCTCAGCGGTTGCAAATCAACTTGACGAAATCAATTTTATTTTAAACCAGTAGTCCACAGTTACACAATACATTTCCTTGTGATGTCATCGGTGTAACTGTGTCCTAAAACCATGACAATGTCATTATATAAATTCATTGTGTCCACTACCATCGCACGCCAATCTTGATCATAAAGGGCAGTTGATTGGATAAACGTTATGGATTGACACTTCTATATACAATTGAGTATGAGGTCCTATAACCTTACTAGTATAATTAGCTGCGTCGATGTAATTTAGATACTCTTATTGTAATATATAGCCATATATAAGGTCTTTCTTCTAAAAACGTAGTGAAAAACGATTTTTGTTTAAATTTAGATTCAGTGCACTGTGTGTGTCAATGTAACCGTGATATATGGGAATACATATTTACGTCAGAAACGTTAAATTTCAGTAAGTCATTTCAAAGGGGGTCTCATATGGGGGGAGGGGAGGTCTGATCCCGGATCCCGCTTACTGTTTCGTCAGATTCCCGTATCCCGCTTACACTGTACGTAAGCAATTCACATTTTTTTTTTATAATTTCCCGGGTCCCGCTAGACTTCATTTCCCGTTTTCACGGCATAATAATTTGACTTTCACGTGTCACGCTTACAAAAAATCGGCAATCCCGCGTCACGCTTAGACCCCA
Source organism: Mytilus edulis (assembly GCA_019925275.1). NCBI lineage: Eukaryota > Metazoa > Mollusca > Bivalvia > Mytilida > Mytilidae > Mytilus > Mytilus edulis. The sequence continues at coordinate 69,667,693 of CM034358.1, read as the reverse complement.
ATGAGACTCACTTCAAAAGGCAGTGAGATGCCAATCGATTAATATAAGGGACAGTAGAAAATAATATAATAAGTGCATTACATTATGCGATCTCGATCATTCTAAAGCTTGTGTATAAACGTATATGTTAATATATTACTGTGCCGCGATCAACAGGGAAAGTGTTATGACGGGATTTTATAGTTTTTTATTGTACGTGAACTTCACATGGAGATTTCTTGTTAATGCTGGTATAATGGTTGTCTTAGGTGGTTTCTAAATTGAAAGACATGGTGTTGATTTGCCTTCTCTCGTTTTCTGAGTTCTTCTACGGTTCTTGCAGGTAGAATGATGTCTAGACATCTGGGGACTACATGTCGTTGTTGTGGACTGGCTTGGCAGTGAGAGTTGGACCTTCTTACCCTTTTTAATGACATAAATAAGACAACTCAATTTGCTGGTAGGAACAAGGTTGTAATGTTTATTATTTCTTTTCTTTTTGATCGTAAAATATTACAGTGCATAAATCATACAGATTAATAATAGATAAGAATATCAATTGACTATAACACATGCATTCCTATTTCAGATATTGCTTTAATTAACTTATGAACTACGCTCATCCTATTTGTTATACACGGAGTGAATAACCTCATGAAACGCATTTACTAAAATTTATATATATTTATATTTATTGAATTATTTCCTATTAATTTGCAATTAATTTCTTTCATTACATAACTTTAAGTAACAGTATATAACTTACCTTCTTAATGAAATAAATAAGACAACTCAATTTGCTGGTATAGGAACAAGGATTATAATGTACGGGCAAAAGACTTATATTTGCTTTTATAGTCACTATTCATTACCCGACATTCCTGTTCCCAGCCGAGATTGAGCTTCTTTTTCAAACGATAGAATTTGTTGCCAAAACATTTATTGCTTCATAATATGTAAAATGTATTTATTTGTTTTTGAAAAGCGTTAGCATTATTATATCTTAAATTCAATAGAATACTATTTTTGGAAGAATTTCAATTTCTGATCTTTATAATAATAGATAATGAAAGATTTGTTAAATTTTAATAAGTATCTTGTATACGTCAATCTTCGTATCTAAACTTTTTGATTGGTTATTAATAACATTCCTTTGTACTTAAGGATGTATTCTTCTGACTTTTCAGTCTCGTTCAGTCTCGTTGAAATCTCGTTCTTGAATTATTTCCAAAATATGTGATAGAACTGGAAAATGTCAATGAATTTTAAAAATATTAGAAGCAAACATAAATGTGTGAAAAAAAATTGTGTATTTACAGTAAATGGTTTTTGCGTAATCCAGTTTTCAAAATTTACGACTAATCAAGTCAGTATTTTTAACCAAAATTTTGAGAAAATGGGTGAGGGATACAAAAAATTATTTTACAAGAATTATGTACATCCCATATCATTTTGGTCTTTTCAAATTTCTTAGATATGTCTTTTTTCATTCATTTATAACAAAAAAAATTGAAATAATATGCATTTTGTTCTTAAAACTGAGAAAAATTACAAAAATACAAAATTGACAGCATAGTAAATTTTACAAAAAAAAGCGTCAAAATGTGATAAAACTGTCTTATATTAACATGATTAACACCTACTTATATGTTTTGTTAGTAAAATTTATTCAGATTGGTCCACTTCATCTTTATAGAAAGAAAAATGTGAAAATCATCAAAATTGGGCATTTTCAAAGGGCCGTAGCAAAAGAAGAAGTGCACCACCATATGATTTTTTCTCCACCAAATATTTTGTTACAGTCTTATAAACCCAAAAATCAGGTTCAGAAAAAAAGTTTAATTCTAGAAATTTTTGGCTCCCCAGAGGTGTACATCCTTAAATGTATTACTGAATATCTACAATTTCTGTGAATATGGTTATAACCTTGGATTCAATAGCAATTCCTCACACCTCATCAGTCAAACAATACTTACCTCATAACCTTCATGTAGCGTGCCAAGTAACTTATTTTATGAGGTACTTGACTTGTAATATTATTGATCACCTTGCATCTAAGATCAAGGTCGTTATTCTTACAAATCTGTATTTATTTTACTTGTGTATTTTCTTCTGATTTATTTGAAATATTTATCCAATTTACTTTTAATTATCTTAATAAACTATAAACATATACTATTAGTTTACTAGGATCTACTTTATTTGAATTTCTAATTATTTCTAAAAACGTCCTAAATCCTTTCATAACAAAATCCCCTTGCTGAAGGTCACAAATGATGGCTTCAATATAACATGAAATAATAACCATATTTCATTTTACTATTCGTGTCGGTGTACCATGTAACATTCTACATTTTACTGACGCTTTTGTTATCGCAAAGGTATCAGAACCAGCACTATTCCAGATCAGATGTGTTTTGCCAATTGAGAGACGGTCAATGTCTATGAATGTTAAGGATGACTTGGTTTTGGCTTCCAGCTTTAGTTTTTTGTTCCCAATAACTGTTCACAGTACTCTTCACAAGGTTTTTCCAAGTAGGTTTTCCTGGCGGATTTTGTAGTAGATCATAGCAGGAAGGTAGATCATACATTTCCAGCAAAGATTTCACCATAATAAACCAGCTGTTTGAGGAGTTTGATTTCGTAGCAAGTTGGCGCCAAGCAAGCTGGTGTTCAATAGAGTCAAAATTTCTGACAATATTACCAAATGTGATGAATATCCTCTTATGTATTTCTGCCTTGGTAGGTGGTTCAACAAGGAGCAGATAGCTGGCGGAGTCTGCTGCTTTGTCTCGTAGATGCTGTAGTTGTTTTTGTGGTATTTTGTGATTGAAGTTATATCTTTCGCTGCCAGTCGAATGGATTCAAGGCCATATGTAAGACGAGGAACAATTTATATACGTATCAGGTGACGTGAGACACACGGGTTGAGGCCATTAGCACCATGTAGTCCTGCTCCCATCATTGCGTAGGTTGCTATGCGGGCAGTGCCAATACGATCCTGTACAACAGTACTTGAGTCAAATCTAGAATTAATGTCTCTTGAGATGCCTAAGTGTGTGGCAGTTTCTGATTGTTTGAGTTTAGAACAATTTAGCATGAAATCATGAGTGTCCGACTGATTTCCAGTTCAGGAACTGTAGACTTAGTTTCACTGATTGTATAGTTCTCCTGACAAGCATATTGTTCCTGGAGGTCTAGCATAGCTTGCAACTTATTTGGACAATTTGATGCCAAGCAGATATCATCCGCAACAGTTGGTGTTCCACAATAGATGGAGCCGATGTAACATCCCAACCCATTCTGTTGAAGCTGGTTCAGTAATGGATTTATAAATATTTTGTATGCCGTAGGTGACCACACCACACCTTGTCTAACACCCTGTTTCTCGGGAAATGGACGAGATAAGCCACCATTCCATTTTACTTGGGATGCAAGTTCATGATACCATGCCTTTAACATTAGTCATTTATCACCATTGATTCCTATCTGATAAGTTTTCCTTAAAAAAGAGCTATGCCACAGTTTGTCGAAAGCCTTCTGCGCATCTAGTAGTGCAAGGATAAGTAAAAGTTTATGGTATTTTGCTTCAGCAAATAATTCAGTTATGATGATTGCAGCAAATATTGGAGATACTCCAGCTGTGAACCTTCGTTGTAGGTAGTTTTGTATTTTTGCAATGATGTCACTATTGTCATTGTAATGGCCTGACCATTAAGTATAACCGAAGATTGGGCTCAAGCAGAAAAGACTATCAGGTGCTGATACTTTAATCAAGAGTCAATCTAACAAATGGTAAAAAGCTGAAAAACAAATAAAATACAATTTTACAATGTGTTCAATTAATGTTATTAAAACGAAATGTCAAAGGTAATAGATAGCACAGTCCGTTGAATCCGAGAAAATGTTGTACTTTCAAGAGCAGTTAAATTTCCAGTGTTTCACGGAGAGAATGTTCAAATATGTATAGAGTAATTTGAAGGCTTCAAAAACAATGTTGTAAAGTTAACTCACTCTGTGGTTAGCCACGAATTGTGTCCTAGATGACGTTTGTCCTTTGAAAAGTTCTCCAGAACTGGTATGACCTTGCAATGTTCGGTTTGAGATCCGTGTGAGCAGGGGAAAGGTAGCGATGATACGATGTTTTAATGTTCTTATGAGGTTAAAGATGAATAATCCTCCTAGACTGGAACACATAAATAGATTAAGAATATAATCAAACGAACTGTATAAATTACGGAACGGTGTAACAGAATACTCCCGTCTGATGTCTATCTGATATCACTTTTCCATAAGTTTTTCGAATATGTATACAAGATTTACACAAATGAATTAATCCCAATATAAATTGAATATATACAGGTGAAATGTCCACTATTTCGTGTGAGAAATATCAGATCTCAACGATTTTTCACTATAAAGGTTCCTAATAAGTACGTTCCACGTGAAACTGGGAAGGCACAGTTTTTTGTCCTTTAGAAGAAGGGTGTCTTGGACGACATTGTTGTGTTCTGTAGAATGTTCTATTACTGCTGTATCGATAATGGGAACTGTTTTCTCCAACGTAGTTAGACGGCGATGACGATCGAAGATAGATCGAAGTATAACAAGAGTTAGTAGTTGGTTGTCTTCCGATTTGGCGATATGACACATCTTTGTGAGTATCAGACGAAATTAGGCGTTTCGTCATAACGTCCAATCCTGCAGATCTAGTCGCTCTATCTGTAGAGTGGCGTCCTCTATGTTTGATTTTGTCGTAGTAATGTCCAAGAAAAGGTGTTACTCTGTGACGATGTCCAGATAAGACTACTGGTTCCTTTTCACTTATATTCAAGTCAGATTTGACAATACTGCTTCCTCCTCGTAGTAGACGTTGCTCATGCAATGGCAGATTGAGATTGGCAAGAGGTCCTTCTTTCGGAATAGGTTTGTGAATGCTATTGATTTCCTCTCCATGAACTTTAGGTTCTGTTGATTTCGGATTGAAACTTTCTTTATCTATAGATTTTTCTATAGAAGTCACAGATTTTGCTTTTAGTGACGCGAGTGATGTCCCTTTAGATGAATTTGTGCGTTTAACAGGCTTGGTACTAGGTCCTGTACATTCAAGGGATTGCATTGAATGCGATTTAGCGACCTTGGCATTCAAATGAAAGTTTGTGTCGTTATACTGAACAACAATAGGATTCTTGTCCTTGACGGCTATTTCCGGTCTTGAGGCAAGACGTTGTTCTGATTCCGTGATTGAAACGTTAGTTATCTTTGTGTTGACTTGAATAGGAGAAGTTTGCTTGTCAATGTATGTATTTCCAATTATGACCCAACCAAGTCTCAACTTTTGGGCAAATGGAGTTCGGGATGGTCCTAGGCGTTGTTCAAGGACGTGGTGTGCCTCTATAAGGTCCCTTCCAATAAGGAGAAGAATTTGACAACGTTCCTCTATTGGTGGAATGCTTCCTCTGAGTTCTTTCAGATGAGGATGATGCATTGCAACTTCAGGAGTAGGAATTTCGTCTCGATGATTGGGAATATTATTACATTCAATTAATGTAGGCAGATCAAATCGTACGTCACTATGTACAGATTTTATGACGAAATCTTTTCCTCTTTTCCCGGAAGTAGCTACTCTGCCGGAGCATGTCGTAAGAGAGTAGTTTTCAGGTTTCTCCCGAACGTTAAACAGACTGAAGAATTCAGGCGAGGCAAGAGACCGGTTGCTTTGGTCGTCAATAATGGCGTACATCCTGATAATTTTGTTTGTCTTGTCCTTGTGGTACACGTCCACAGGTAATATCTTGGCATAAGATTTCTCGCTCTTATGATCTTTGTAGATCTCTGTGCAGATCGAACTTACAGAGGTTAACTTTGTTTCAGCTGACTCTGTCTGCTCCCCGCCGTAGGCTTGTCTGGGTGAGCTAAACTGGGAACTTTCAGATTGTTGTGGTCTAGTGATGTGAAGTGCTGTGGTATGTCGTTCACTTCCACACTCGTTACAACTGATACTTGCGTTGCAGTCCCGACTTCTGTGTGTGGTTGACTCACAACACTTGTAGCACACATTGTTTTGTCTTAACAGTTCCTTGCGATCCTCGATTGGTTTGGCTCGGAATGCTCGGCATTCATTCAAGGTATGCTTTGTCTTATGTAGGATACACAGATTTTGTTGTTGACTGCTGTCTTCAGTTTGCTGTTCAACAGCCGTCTTATGGACGTTGACTTTAGAGTACGTGTGAGGTGTGAACCTTGGCGTAGAGTCTTTTGTATTTGGTGTTACTTTTGATCCAAAGATGAACCCAGGATCGTTCTTAATTTTGCTCATTTCCCTGATGAAGGCAGAGAATTCTGTGAATGGCGGAAAGGCAACTTCATATTTGGACTTGTATCTTGAAGCCCTTGTTATCCACTTTTCTTGGAGTCCGTATGGTAGTTTTTCCACAATAGGATTTATACCGGACGAAGAATCGAAATAAGCAAGCAAACATCCCAGCTTGGGATTTTCCTTGTGATATTCGATTTCTGATAGAATATCAGACAAGTCATAAAGACGTGCGTTATCTTTGTTCGTCAAGGTAGGAAAATTGACGAGTTTACTCGTGATAGAGGCTTCCAACATTTCTGGAGCACCATATCGCTCATCCAGTCTTTGCCATAACCTCTGTAAGCCTCTAGTAGGGTTGTTGGCATTTGATGCCCTAATACTCATGGCATGTTTACCAGACTCTGGCCCTAGCCACTTTATCAGTAGGTCTATTTGTTCCGAGTCAGAAACTTGTAATTCGTCTATGACGTTTTTGAAGCTAGATTTCCATGTATGGAAGGATTCTGCCTGGTCATTAAAATTTGTTAGCCTGGAGAATAATAGGTCTTTGCGTAAAAGAAATCTAGTTATCTCCGACGTGGGATTGATTTGTTGCTGGTATGCTACAGGGTTCTCTTCTATTACGCCTTGTTTTGGGTGTGAAACAGGGATCTCTTCTATGACGCCTTGATTGTGGTGTAAGACAGGGATCTTTTCTGAAACGCCCTGTTTTCCTATGTTAGTTATTGTTCCCAGATCTGGGAATGCATTAACATCTGGTGACTTAGCACGTATAGGCAAGACCTTAGGTGTTTGTGATGGAAAGTTCAGTGCCACAGATGGCACGAACGCTGGTGCTTCATGACTCAGCTCAATTTTAACAGGAATTTGTTTTTTCTTTTGAGGTCCTGTTACTTCCTTTACAGCAGTTGATACAGGAAGTTTATTGACGAAATCTTGCACACGCTGGAGCAGGTCTTCCTTTTCGTCAGGGAGATCGCTAAACGCTTGGCTGTCATCGTATTCCAGGATACGAGCCTCGGCTTCTGCGGCTGCAGCTTCTCTCTGTGCTTTAAGAAGGTTAAATTTGGCTTTCAGCTCGGCTTTTTCACGGCTTACCCGTACGGCTTCTTGTTGCATTTGAGCCTTCCTACGCATAGCCTCTTGTTCTAATTACACTGTTCTCTGTGCGGCCTCCTGTTCTAGTTGAACTTTACGTTGAGCGACTTCTTGCTCCATTTCTGCCTTTTTACGTGTGGCTTCCTGTTCCATTTCAGCCTTTTTCTGTGCTGCTTCCTGTTCCATTTCAATTTGTCTGAACAAGGCTTGTTCCTCTAACATTGCTTCCTGTTGTAGGATAAGGGCATGTTTTTCGACGAATGCTATCTTAGACTTTGCAGCCTCTGCCTTGGCACGCTTTCTCCGTGCCAAACTTGACATGTCTGACACGTTAGAGCTACCGCTGTGCGAGGTTTTCTTACCCCTTGAGGTCTTTGTTTTAGTTGATTTGGCCTTTGTTAGGGCGAGGCGATGCTCGTGTAAAGAGTCCATGGCCAGTTCCACTTTGGACAGACGGAGATCCAATGTAAGGTTACATGCGTCTATGTCTTTTTGACTGTCCAACGTTCTGGTCCTTTTTAGAAAGTCCAGATATTCGTCTGTGAGCCTACGATAATTTGTACAGGCTTTTACAAGATTGTCCTGGGCTGTTAAGACTTGCTGAAGTTCATTGGGAGGTGTGGTGATTTCCAATAACTGGGTCGTTATATCTGACCAAAGGACCTCTAATTCCTCACAGAACTTGTTACGTTTTTCTGTGTATGTTCCTTTACCTTTTTCGGTGAGATCCCGTACTCGCCTAGTCTCGGGATTTTCATCTAAATGTGTGGTATTAGACGGATTTTGTAAGAGTTCTAGATCTGGGACATTTCCCTCTGGGGCATGTATCTCTTCTTGTTGTTCCACATGACTTGGATCCATGTTGACTCAACGTTGTTGGGTTGCTGCCGAGTACGCACAAGCTGTGTTGCGTAGTGTCAAGGTAACAGCTACGAACGATGCTCCGTTGTATTTCCTGTTCAGGAGATGTGTAGACAAGTTGTTGTCAATTTACTGTACGTCAAGGGATGACGCATACATGCAGGGCTCAACAGGTAGGTTGTTATGTAGCTGTATAACTAACGTGGAGTGGCGTTATCTGTTAGACACAACAGGCAAGTTGTAGACTTTTTACTGTAATGGCCTGACCATTAAGTATAACTGACGATTGGGCTCAAGCAGAAAAGACTATCAGGTGCTGATACTTTAATCAAGAGTCAATCTAACAAATGGTAAAAAGCTGAAAAACAAATAAAATACAATTTTACAATGTGTTCAATTAATGTTATTAAAACGAAATGTCAAAGGTAATAGATAGCACAGTCCGTTGAATCCGAGAAAATGTTGTACTTTCAAGAGCAGTTAAATTTCCATTGTTTCACGGAGAGAATGTTCAAATATGTATAGAGTAATTTGAAGGCTTCAAAAACAATGTTGTAAAGTTAACTCACTCTGTGGTTAGCCACGAATTGTGTCCTAGATGACGTTTGTCCTTTGAAAAGTTCTCCAGAACTGGTATGACCTTGCAATGTTCGGTTTGAGATCCGTGTGAGAAGGGGAAAGGTAGCGATGATACGATGTTTTAATGTTCTTATGAGGTTAAAGATGAATAATCCTCCTAGACTGGAACACATAAATAGATTAAGAATATAATCAAACGAACTGTATAAATTACGGAACGGTGTAACAGAATATCATTCAGGTTGATTTTCCGTGACCTTGTTTATTACACTCTAAACTGTGATTTTTCTGTACGAATTTGGGTCTGTGGCAGATTTACCTTTGTTTTTAAATACTGGAGTGACTAATCCCATTTCAAAAAGTTCTAAATATAAGATTGATTAGCTTTGTAAGTACATGGACTAGGGTTTCTCCTCCATATTTCAGATGTTCACTACAGATCCCAGCGCTATCAGCAGCTTTTCCATTTTTCAATTGACAAATAACTTCTTTCACTAAATTTTCACTGACATTGATTTGTGATTTCTGATTAGATTTAAAAATGTCTTCTAAAAATAAGCAGTCAAGTTCAACTTTGTTATGATAAATAGTTTTATCATGATGAGGAGTAGCCAATTCTTCAAAGTAATTAGCCCAGCCATTACGAATTTCGTGTGGAGTTGTTAGTAGTTCGTCACCAACTTTAAGACATGATGTTTGTGTTGATCCATCTTTCCTTTGATTAGCTATAAGGCGATAAAACGTTTGTTGATCACCTTCGTGTGCTTTCATGATCTTCTCATAATTTAATTTTCGTTTTATTGCCTCATGCTGCTTTTGAGTAGAGCGTAATTTCTTCTTTGCATCCTTCATGTTACAGAAGGTTATACTATCAGCATTCGGTGGACGTCCAACGCACTTCCATTCACAGAATTTTTGTTTGCTGTGCTTACAGGCTTCATTTATTGCCGGAGACCAGTGCCGTGGGGCCCTAGGTCTTAGTTTTCTGGCTTTTGTTGGAGCACATGCTCTGGCGGCAGTGTCGAGTACGGCACATATTTCGCTAGTGATGTCACTATAGGAGGCTTTAGTTACTTCTAGATTTACCTCCGTAAGTCTGTTTGCAACGATTTTCTCATATTTGTCCTTGTTTACCTTTTCCCATTTGACTCTTGACGGTAAGGTGGAGATGACTGACATGGAGTCACAAGTATCAAGTTCAACATTGATGAATCCAGCAACTGGATCATGCTGAGAGGTGTTAAGCGGATGAAGCTGGAGAGCTTTGAAGTTATTAACTAACCCTGGCTTACTTTCAATGATGTAATCAATTTGAGTTGAACATGTTCCACTTGGATGAAAGTATGTTTTCACATCATTTAGACCATTCGGGATGTATAAACAATGTTCCTGTATACAATCTAAAATATTGTGTCTCTAGTATTTGGTTTATCCCTAGCTTTTCTAGCATTAATATCACCAGCAATAACAATGTCACATGAAGATTTATATTTTAACACAGTTTCGGAGAGTTCATCAACAGTTTCCCGGTAGTCGTTGTCAGCATCAGCCCCCAACCTCGGCAGGGCATATATACACCAATTACTAACTGTGACAGAATTTGTAATTTCACGCCTGTAACAGACAGCTGTCCCACTCATACCTCTGGGCCTCTGTAACGGTGATATAGGATTTTTGTCATCAACACACTTGACTTGGCATGAAGAAATTTCCAGAAAATATTCGATTTCGTCCTTTTCAAAATTGTATAACTAATGTTCTTGCAGGATGAGTATATCAGACATTTGTTCTAGTAAGGTTAGAAACGGTTTACTGGAACGGAAACCCTCGATGTTGTAGGATACCAGCCTAAGTTTACGTAGTTTGTTGGAATTTGCTGTCTGATCACCTAATGGTGAATGTGTGGTGGATTCGCCATGATCATATAATTTTTACGGACAGTTTGTGGTTGCCGATATATCATAGGTACTACAGGTGGTTGGTGTGTCTGCATGATTGTTGTTGGATGAGAGTTGTTGTATTCCAATGGTGGTTTGATTATGGTTTGAGTTTTCCCTAAAAAAAGTCTGATTCTTTAGGTCTAATGTCGGCAACTGTCCACTTTCAGTATTATCAGACTTCACTGTTTCAGCCGTTCTATTGTTATTTATTGGTGCGGTGTTACAGCTTGGTGTTATAATCTCTGACATGGCAGATTGCGCAGGTTCTGTAGTTTTCTATTTCCTGCATGATCAGTGTTTGAGTGGAAATAACTGGACAAGGATGTTTGATATCAGGGACCTCATGATTCCACAGTTGAAATGCCGGAGTAGTTGTATTGTTAAGGCCTGTTTGGCTTGTAATACTAGAACCATTACTTTTACTAGCATTTATCTGAGTTGTCAGGTTTTCTATTTTCACCAAATTTTCTATACTGTCCATTCGGCATGCATTTCGAATATTCTCAAGTTCTAGCTGACGGATTCTTTACTCATAAATCTGCAGTGTAGGGTTGCTAGTATTTGAATTGCAACTACATTGGTGTTGTAAAAATTGGCTAGTTTGGCTGGTTACCATCAGAATTGTCATGTATACCCTCTAGAAGTAGGATTTTAGTTTTTTGAACACGATTAGACTCTTCCATATCTTTATATTTGTCTTTTAATTTTGCAATAAATGCCTTTGCAGTAACAAGTTGTTTCTTGGCTTGATTGAGGTCCAGCTCAGTTTTACTCAATTTGCCTTCCGTTGATCTAAGCTGCTTTTCTTTGTTCTGTAGTTCAGATCGATGAACATACTCAGTATTTTGTGGAGATATGGTGTTTTTCGGCACTAATTCTGCACTAGAAGTTTGATTTTGTGGTATGTTTTGACTATTAGTGTATATTTCTATATTACTGTGCACAGTTTTCTTTGGTCTACCTCGTTTTAAATTGGCCGAGATTTGTAAGGCATTTTCAGAACTTGATGTAATTTTAACAGAGGTAATTATCGGGGTGTTACTGTCCTCGTCTGGAGTTGAAATTTCTATTTACGATCTATTGACAGCCTTTTCACAGTCAAGGAAGTCTTGCATATGTTCACAGCCACGACATGTGTATGGGTTCTGTGATGACTCAAGAGCTTTTGATTCATTTGGTAGCAGGTTCAAGCAAATATAGTGAAACCAGTACATACAAATGCAGCATTCCACTGCATTGTTGTTGCAGTATGTGTTGCAATTAGGACATATTGCGAAGGAGTCGTTATCCTGCGTTTCAGCAGAGTCTGTTGGTGTATTACTTTCAGTAGATATGCCATTAATGGTCATTTTGTCTGATGTCGTAGATAGTTTCTGTTTCATACTTTGTGTTTCTAGTGAACAAATTGATTTATTGGCCTTTTTAACGATAATATTGTCATTCTTTTTGACGAAGTTAGAAGACGTTGTGGATGTACCATTTCCTGTTGTTGACTTTTGCAGAAATTTACCACATGTTTGTTTAATCAATGAGTTCAATTTGTCTAGACTTTTATTTTGACTGAGTATATCAACAACCTCGAATAAGATGTCTACCATAAAAGTTCCAGTGCATTTCCATTTACAAGAACTCTACTGCTTGTATTGAAACAGTTTATTCTATACTGTTGTCTTTTATTAGTGTTTTTATTGACCATTGTTCCTCAACGACCAAGCCTTTTTGATCAGTTTTATTGAATGTGTCGAAATTTATGTGATTTGAGAGTAAACATCCTTTGACAATTGATTTAAATTCTTCATAGCAAGCAGCTGAGAGCTCAAGTACCAGATTGTCATGTTTTAATTCAACTTTGATTTGACTTTCCCTACATCCCGCCTGCATTTTACCCGACATGGCTTTATTAAGGTTGAGAGTATATGGGACGGACGTCTTGTAGGGGTATAAGTTATTGGAGCATTTCGTGTTCTGTAACTACGTCTAGTATGTGACATGATGGTGATTGAGTGAATTGAAACCCAGCAGAGACAAAACCTCTATATCATGTATGTTAGCAATTCTAAAAATACATATAGATGGTTTAAAATTCAGCTAAAAGTTCACTGGGTAAAAGTTCTCAATAAGAATGCATTTACTAAAAGTACTTGATAAAAAATCACTGGATAAAAGTTCTATTTACACTTTGTAAAAATTTTCCAAGATGACGTCGATTTGCCGGAGAAAAACGTGACAATTCAAGTGTCTATTAAGTAATGAAAACTTGACTAAAGGATTAAATGGACAACGGGTGCATATCTGTACATTATATTACACTTGTGTAGATAAAAGTCAACTATAACACATTAAAATGGTTAAAAACTTGTGCTGTGATAAAACTGTACATCCACCATCGAGTCTCGTTCTCGCAAATCCTGAAAAAAGTTTATGTTTGGATTTTTGATTGGTCGAAAAGCATGTCCGCCATTACTAAAAATAGAACATAGGGGTCAAAATGCTGTTTTTTGCTATTGTTTCCTGAATTATAGAAGAAAATGAAGATGAAAGCATTACAGGTAAACATGGTATCCTGAGTTGAATGGTGATGGTGAAAATATGTTTTGGGCCAATTTTACACTTGCTCGGATTTCAACAATATTTAGTTTTTTAAGTAAACATGGTATCCTTAGTTGAATGGTGATGATGAGAATGTTGTATAACCATGATTAAACTTCATTATATGATTTTTAGCTCAATTTACAACAAACATTAATATATTAATTTAGTTTATAGGCCATTGTTTACCAGGTGAGCGATTCAGGCTCTTGAGAGCCTCTTGTTGTTTCTTTTTATAACTCATAATAATATGAATAAAACACTTCTTGAACAATATATTATCTTGTTGGAACAATGTATTATCTTGTGGGTACAAGATATTAGCTTGTGGGTACAAGATATTATCTTGTGGGAACAATATATTATCTTGTGGGAACAAGATATTATATTGTGGGTACAATATATTATCTTGTGGGAACAATATATTATCTTGTGGGAACAATATATTATCTTGTGGGTACAATATATTATCTTGTGGGAACAATATATTATCTTGTTGGTACAATATATTATCTTGCGGGAACAGCATATTTTCTTTTGGGAACAACATATTATCTTGTGGGAACAACATATTATCTTGTGGGAACAAAATATTATGTTGTGGGAACAAGGTAAAAAAATATTTCTTGCATGGCCTCATTCTCCCATCGTATGTTGTATAACCATGATTAAACTTCATTATATGATTTTTAGCTCAATTTACAACAAACATTAATATATTAATTTTACGAATTTATCTAGCGTTTTAAATAGAAATCTTCGGGGCAAAGGGGGATGGGTGCATTTCAATGCTTAATTGATAGAAGGTGCCGTGGGGTTCCGATACCCTACCCTTTTCGTATAATTAAGATTCTACTAATGCATACAAAAAAAAAATGCATATGTAAAAGTGTGACCTTTTTCCATTTTGGTTTCGTTTCATGAGGTGTGTTAAGAAATTTACTACCAAAGTGACGAAGATGGAAATAAAAAGATGGATGTGAAAAAAATTACCGGGCTTTTTATTTAACAAGTCAAGGGATTTTTTTTCTTCATCTTATCATACATTTCTGATATTTTTTCCTACCTATTCACATATCAATTAGCAGAAGAATGTGACATATGTTTTAGTTTAAACAATATTTATTCAGATAAATCAACATTAAACGATATTATACAAATTAAATAATATTAAGGATTCAGTAACAAGCAATTTGCTTTTACAAATCTGTCTCCTTTCACAAAAACAATTCACTTATTGAACAATACATCAATATAAAAACTGGCATGTTTTGTGATAAATATATGAATATGAAAAAGGTGGAGGAAGAAGAAAAAAATTCAAATGAGGAAAAAAAATTATATATAAATATACTAAATAAATAAATGATTTGGAAAATACGTTGAAGGTATAAAAAGTCATGAGAATACCAAATGGAATCATGTTCTATTCGGGCACTCTGGTTCTACATGGAATGTACACGGAATATAGTAGGAATACTGCTCTGAAATCCTACCAGAAAAGAGTGGTATTCTAGTCGGACAGTAGTAGGAATCCACACAGAAAATAGCCGAAAATTTAAATTAGCATGAATTTCATGAATTGTATATTCCTACCAGGATTATGCAAATAAGCAGGAATAATTTGGTAGGAAAATAAAATTCCTACTAGAAAACCTGGTAGGAATTTTTCAAAATTCCACCCAGAAAAAAATATTTTCTGGTAGGAATCTAAAAATATACAAAATGTAAGTGTATATTCACAAATACACAACTGGGTCAATGATTTAAGTTTGAATCTCAACAACAAAGAACAAAGGAAATTCGTAGAATACATTCATTTTTAAGAAAATGGACTTTTGAAATGAATAATTAGGAAACTGCACTATACATGCAAGCTAGAAATTGTGTTATACATAAACATGAAGATTAGCCAAAAATATTTAAAAAGAGTAAATAAATAAGTGAAATTATACACTATTGTTACTGGAACATGCTTGCATTTAACACTGCAAAATGTGTGTCATTAGCAAACAAGAATCCAGTTCAAGATAACTAAAAAGATTCCAGGTAGAAAGATTTTTTGGTAGGAATCTATAAATTGATTCTGGTAGGAATCGTTTACATGTAGTAGGAAAATGTATATTCAATCAGATTTTCAAAACGGAAAAAAATCCATACATACTTTTAAAATTCCACCTAGGTAGTAGAGTTTTGGTAGTAGGAAAATAAAAAATTCCAGTCAGAATTTTGTTCATTTTCCATGTACGCCTACTTTCTATATGGAATCTTTGATTCTAGGTGGATTCCTACTTCATTCCTACTAGTATCTAGGTGGATTCCTACTACTTATTTCGTACGGGTAATGGTTCCATCTGGGTTTTTTGGTTTTGAACCTTGGTTCTATCCGGGTTCTTTGGTTCGAAACCATGGTAACTGGTTCAACATCCGGGTTCTTTGGTTATAGCAACCCAACTTCTTGGTTCCATCTGGTTTCTATTCTAGATCATTCTAATGTTACTGTAAAACTCGGAAAAGATAATCGCAAGTATCCGAATAAAAAGATAAAGTAGGTCAAAGACGATAAAATTCTTGTATAACATTAAACGTTTCAGCATCGGCGGTAAAGGAAGCTGCAAGGTATTTATTGTCTAATTTTAGGAAACTAGATAAAAATAAAGCATCTTATAGTTTTTTTTTTAGAATAAACCGAAATATACAGTATATCGAACATCCTTTTATTTAATTCAGTCGTTCTGGTTTCATCTATTTTTCTTTACTCATCCCTTATTTCCGTTAATATTTCTAGAAGTTTTAAAACCACCCAACTAGGATATGTTGTTCAATTGGCCAACGATATGTTCATCTAGCCACTTAATTGACCAGTTGACGCGACTTGCATATATATATTTGATTGCACATGTATGTTGAATTTTATTTAATTGGCTTTGTAATAATGTCAGATTTTATAGAAATACATGTTAAGTACATGTAACAAATCGTTTTGTTCAAAACAGAATATTAAAATACAAATCGCGGCAAAAGAAAGACTTTAAGTGATGATCAATTTAAATTTGTAAGCTTTAATTAGTTGAAAAATAAATTATAAAATATTACAAAAATGTTTATGTACAATAAATTTGTCAAATTTGATACTCCGTGTGAAGGGCATGCATATAACCATTCGGCCAAAAAAAAAAAAAATCAAAATTAAGAATGAATATTCTTTATAATAAAATTGTTTGTGTGTTAATGACAGTGCTAGTGAGGTGAGTATCACCAGCACAATAGTCATAACTTCTGTATTGGTGCCACCGTGGAGGAACATAAAGTGTTACCCTAGTCCGTCCGTCCTGAACGTCCAAAAATGTGTTCCGTTCTTCAAACTTTAGTTTGCCTCAACCAAATACTACAAAACTTATACACAATATAAAAAGAAGATGTGTCATGAGTGCCAATGAGTACTCTCCACAAGAGACCAAATGACACAGAAATTAACAACTGTAGGTCACCATCCGGCTTTCAAAAATGAGCAAAGTCCATACCGCATAGTCAGCTATAAAAGGCATCCGAATGACAATGTTAAACCATTCAAACGAGAAAACTAACGGCCTAATTTATGTAACAAAAAATGCACGAAAAAACAAATATGTAACACAAAAAAAACGACAATCACTGAATTACTGACTTGGGACAGGTACATACATACTGAAAAAGGCGGGGTTAAACTTGTTAGCGGAATCCCCACCCTCCTCCTTATGTAGGATGAGTGCCAATGAGAACTCTCCACAAGAGACCAGATAGACCAGAAATTAACAGCTATAGGTCATAATACGGCCTTCAACAATGAGCAAAGCCGAGAATTAAATGAGTAATCATGTCCCTTTAAAAACATAGAAAATACTGAACTTTTCGTTTCCGTTCTCTTAAAGAAGTTCGACTCAATCAAATGATATAAACCTTATATGCAATGCTTATTACCCCATAACACAGCTCTATCAAGTTTTATATTGGTTGGCGTCACTGTTAATGAGTTATTAGAAGTATGACTTAGATTCTGAAAGGGGTGTGACATGTATTCTATAAAATTAAAAAAATATCAACGATTGTAGCGAGACTGAAAAACGTTTCGTTCTCCAATTCAAGGATGAACAACCTATTCGACCCCCCTTCCCCCCAAAAAAAAATAATAAAACGAATCCGCCATCTGCCTTGAAGTAACAAAAACGATGATAAATTAAACACATTGTACAAACATCGTAGTTTCAAAATAAGAAAAAAATCATGGATTGATTGTTGAAGCTTTTATTGGTAGAGGGATCAGGAGTGCCCGGAGAAAACCACACACCTTTGATAGCAAAACTGACAGTCCTAATCAATTAATATTTGAGTCGAAACCCCCATCAGGGGCGGAGTTGGCCCTAAAACCCTCAGTGTTGACTGTCTAGTGATTACTGTAAAAGAACTACTTAGACTTTTTGGCAAAAGGGGCCCCTGATGAAACAGAAAAGTTTCTCCTTGCTTTTTTATTATCTAAACTGGAACATAAAATATTTTATTTTATTTTGTGTACACAGTGTAAATATTAAATCAGTGTTTTAAAGTCAGAACAGATAATAACGATTTTTTTTTTGTAGTTTCTGCCAAAAAAGAAATCATGTACACCAGAATATTCAAATAAATGAAATCTGATTTGGATAATTTTAAGACTCAATGAAATTCATTACAATTTTTTGCATATTTATTCCTATAAAGGGACTATTTGGGTATCGAATTTAAATTTGGGGTCGGGGGAGGGTGAGGGTGTTAAAGATTGGATAGCGAATCGTTGTGTCTGTTTATTCAACATTTTAAATTTATGTACTAAAATCTTCCTCGTTTCATCTTTCTCTAAGCATATCATTAAGGAAAGAAAAGCAATTAATCTTTACTCAATAACACCGATTTGAAAGTACAATATGTCAACGTATTAATCGTCACTGATTGCAAAAAAAAAAATACGAATAAATTTAACAGAAAGATGGGGAAAAAAAACACAATTAAATCGCAAATAATGTAAAAAATGATGAAAAAGCCTAGATATAAACAAAAAATAATAATTTGCAACTTACCAACCTCTTACTACATAAAGACTCAAAGGCGTCATATGTTAAAACAGTTATTGGCCAATCAAATCGGTATATTGGATTTAATCTGCACGCTCGTGTGACCCTTTAACCCGAACTCCTACGTCGTTCGAGTTAATCAGGGTCACCCAAGCTGTGCAGATTAAATCCAATATACCGACTTGCTTGGTCAATAACTATAACATATAAGACTCATCAGTGACTCTCAAATCAAAATATTTACAAAGCCATACAAGTACAAAGTTGAAGAGCATGTATGGTAAAAAATTCCCAAAAGTTGTGCCAAATACGGTTAAAGTAATCAATGCCTGGGATAAGAAAATCCTTAGTTTTTGGAAAAATTCAAAGTTTTGTAAACAGGAAATTTATAAAAATGACCACATTATTGATATTCATGTCAAAAGAGACAGTAAGTAGTCGAAGGCCACCAATGGGTGTTCAACAAAGCGAGAAAATCCCTCGCCCGGAGGCTGACTTCAGATGACCCATTAAAAAAATGTGTACTAGTTCAAACTCCAAAACATATAAATTAATTTACATTTAAACACATACAAGACTAACAAAACCAGAGACTTGACGTTAAGGTAATCATACCAAGAGACACACCCAATATGCATAGGTCAAGAGTCAAAAAGTAGTTTGGTCAAGAGTTCCTTGTCAAAAAAACACAACGCAGATTTTGGGGATAAGGGTCATCGTGGTACACAATACTAACAAATATATCTATATATCTAATATAGATATATAGATATATTTGTTAGTATTGTGTACCACGATGACCCTTTCCTCAAAATCTGCGTTGTGTTTTTTTGACAAGGAACTCTTGACCAAAGATATATATATATATATATATATAGGAAGATGTGGTATGAGTGCCAATTATGCATTTCTCCATTTTATTCAAACAAAATATACAAGTTGTACATTGAGGGCAACGGTCAAGCTCACATGAAGTTTCTCGTGCCACTAGACTCACCATCGTCTGACAATTCCTAGATACATGCCACATATTCAGAAGCAAGGTTAATTGAAAATTATATTTTGAGGTCAAGGTAATATACCAAGGAACACACTGTATCATGATTACACACCTAACAAGCATATGTCAAGAGTCAAATAGTCTGGTCAAGAGTTCTATGTTAAAAATGCACGAAAATTCATCATAGTACACGTAACAATGTCTTGTGTCATGATGCACTACACATGCCAAATACACTTAGGTCAGAGACAGAAACACAAGACATATTACTAAACTCAATTGAACGGTACTTGTATTGCAGGTCACTACAATTGCCTTCAACATAGAACATAAACTCTCGCAACACTACAAAGTTAAAACCGTCTTTCACAAAAGTTTGAGCAGGATTCTGTGCAACGATTATCTTAATGTTAATTGAGAATCGAGTCGTGCTGTTTTGTCAATAAATTAAAACGGTAAGATTAGACATTAAAACACTAAAAACTAGGGTTTACCATTAAGTTTTAACCTAACCATGTGATAGTACTATGATAAACTGATAGAAACACATGATACACTCATGAAATTTAATATTTGAAATACTACGACCAGAACAATACAAGACAGAGTTGTAAACAAAACATGCGAATTTTTCAACACAATGCACAAATAAGGAACCGTATTTATTCATCTAAAATGTACGCTTGCGTTCAACAATGAAAATTAACAGTGTATATTTATATAAACGATCAAGCTTGTAAATAAATAAATAAACATGAATTATTGTAATGTATACAGTGTGAAATGCTTGGGTTCCTATTAAATGATGAAGCATTAACACCAAGGGTTAAAACTTTTACTTTTAATAATACATTTCTGCACCAAACTAAATAAAACACTATTTGGCTCATTAGGAACCCAAGCATTTCACACTGTATACATTACAATAATTCATGTTTATTTATTTACCCGTGAGAGTAACGTTGATCCAATAAGCAAAGTTTTTGTGTTAACTTGGACAGGAAGAACTGAAACAGCATCAAATAGTTCAGCCCAGTAATCAACACTTCCGTGTTGACATGAATATTAATAATGTGGTCATTTTTTTTTATAAATTTCCTGTGAATTTTGGATCCTCAATGCTCTTCAACTTTGTAATTGTTTGGCTTTATAAATATTTTGATATGAGCGTCACTGATGAGTCTTATGTAGACGAAACGCGCGTCTGGCGTACTAAATTATAATCCTGGTACATTTGATAACTATCATGTCTTCAATCAGTGTATATGGGACAAGATAACAGTAAGTGAAAATTTGTTTATGCATCACCACAACGACAATTTGGATAGTCTACTAAATTACGAACGTATACTAAGGTGAGAACTCAATGAACTTGAATCCATTCTTAAGCGAGCATGAAAATTTTTACCAAAAACGATGTCCTATATAACAATAAGCTGGCACCATACTATTTTGGGTACTAATTAGTTTTTTGAATAATGATAGAGATTCACATTTTCTTATGTTTAAGTTAAGAGTGTTCCATAGTTTTGTTGGTGCTGTGATTGCGTCGTCTTTCAGATAATTTTTCCCATCGAGTTGAACATATAAATTGCTTATACTGGTAGGTTTAGTACTCCACCGTGACGCTAAAATTCTTGTATAACATTAAACGTTTCAGCATCGACGGTAAAGGAAGCTGCAAGGTATTTATTGTCTAATTTTAGGAAACTAGATAAAAAAAAGCATCTCATAGATTTTTTAGAATAAACCGAAATATACAGTATATCGAAAATCCTTTTATTTAATTCAGTCGTTCTGTTTTCATCTATTTTCCTTTACTCATCCCTTATTTCCGTTAATATTTATAGAATTGACCAGTTGACGCGACTTGCATATATATATTTGATTGCACATTTATGTTCAAGTTCGACTGATTTTTTTTTAATTGGCTTTGTAATAATGTCAGATTTTATAGACATACATGTGAAGTACATGTAACAAATCGCTTTGTTCAAAACAGAATATTAAAATACAAATCGCGGCGAAAGAAAGACTTTGAGTGATGATCAATTTAAGTTTGTAAGCTTGAATTACTTAA
This sequence comes from Mytilus edulis, assembly GCA_019925275.1. Classification (NCBI taxonomy): domain Eukaryota; kingdom Metazoa; phylum Mollusca; class Bivalvia; order Mytilida; family Mytilidae; genus Mytilus; species Mytilus edulis. Next base: position 69,646,164 of record CM034358.1, on the reverse strand, counting down.
TTAGTACCCCCCCCCCCCCTGTGACGATACGCGCTAAGTCAAACTGAATTTTTTCAAGTTTAGCCATCAAATTCTGATTTTGAGAAGCTCAAAATAAACTCATCATAGATACCAGGATTAAAATTTTATATTTACGCCAGACGCGCGTTTCGTCTACATAAGACTCATCATTGACGCTCGAATCAAAAAAATGTTTAAAAGGCCAAATAAAGTACGAAGTTGAAGAGCATAACGACATCGGCATATTCAAGAATTGGGCGAACAAATGATATGTACATTTTCTTAAGTGTAAATTTATCAAGAACATTTTTTATTTTTTTCATAATATTTATTTTGTAAGATTTAGAAACTATATATTCAATATGGTCGTTCCAGGATCCGTTGTTAGAAAAAAAGACATCTAGATGTTTGTGTTTACTTACTGTTTGTAGCTCTTGGATATTCATATGTAATGGAGGATGAAAGGGTCTAATTTGTTTTTTGAAATTATCATACTTTCAGTTTTTTGGGCATTAAAATTCACAGGACTTTTTGTACCAATTATAAATCTTATCTAGATCGTTATTTAAAATTTTAGCAGTTTCTGTTGGATTGTCAACCATAATATATAATGAAGTATCATATGCGAATAGCTTAATTTGAGCTTGAATGTCTTCTACAATATCGTTTATAAATATAAAAAAAGAGTGGGCCAAGAATGGACCCTTGTGGGAAGCCTACATTTACAGGTAACCATTCGGAACTTGAACCGTTAATAACCACCCGCTAGACTATATTTGTAAGTTAATTTTCAAACCACCTTAGTAAATAACCAGATATGCCCGCTTGTTGAAGTTTAAAAAAGCAGTGCCTAATGCCAGACTCGATCAAACGTTTGCTTATATCACAGAATACTACCCTCATTTCTTTTCCGCTATCTAAGGCCTTCCCAAAATCATTTGAAATGTTAATTAATTGATTTATCGCTGAATACCCCCGTGTAAAGCCTGACTGATTTTTCGTTAAAATCTTATTACGCTTAAACTGTTTAAGTGACTGAAACGTGTTTATATACAAAACGTTCCATACACTTTGAAATTACACTCAACAAGGAAATAGGTCTATAGTTGTTAACGTCATTCGGTTTACTATTTTTATAAACTGGGGTAACATTTGCTCTTTTCCATTGATCTCGAAAAGAAGATGTACTTAACGATAAGTTAAATAGCTTAGTACATAGTTTTCCATCAATTAGTAGTGGAAGGGGTACTGTTCATGATTTTTTTGAATTAAATTGTTGTTATAATCATCCTTTGATTTTCTGATTAAACTGGTAACATCATTTCGCATTTTCTTAAATTTTGACTAATCCAATTGGTTATTATATTTTTTTAGCCTTTCTGTGGATTCTATTTTTTTTCCTTATCTTTTTTTTAACATCATTTGTTAGCCATGGAGGTTCATTTTTACGAACAGTTATTATTTTATTTGGAATACATTTTGCAGCAGCTTCTATGATAGTTTTTGTAATTTCGGTTGTAAATTGTTTTGATATATTATTATTTGAAGGTGTTCAAACAAAGAAGTTTTCATCTCTGATTTCCGTACCCAAACCGAACGGTAATTCCCGTACCAACATTAGACAGGTACGATACTATTGGGCGACTATAAAGTGCGAAACGAAATAGAAATGAATGAATAAACCGAAATAAACGAAACAAAATAAAAATTAATCAAATATGTAATAAAATATGTAATAACATCGATGCCAAATATATATACTATATCCCGTTGAATCTCAAGTCTAATGCTGGATTGTTAATTGGAGAAAAGGAGATAAATATGAAGAACAAGTGTTTATCGTCCAGTTACAAATATTATATCTTTTTCGTAACAGGAGTAAGTTATTGGGGTTTGAATATCAGCATGTTTTATAGAAGACATACATGCTGAATATGTGAAAAGGAAGTAGATTATATCAGAAATATATGATATGATACACAAATGTTCCCATTACTTGTTAAATAAAAAAAACCTGTATGTTTTTTTTCACAGCTGAAAATATGGGTGTTAATGGCTGTTTTTCTATCCACACATTTTCCCTCTTGGTAGTAAATTTCTTAACACACCAGATGAAACCAAACCAAAAAAGAAAAAAGTAACACTTTCACATACGCATTTTTTTTTAATGTAATACAGTTTACAAATCTTAATTATACGAACAATATTTATTCCTTTATGTATTTTATTTTCAATAAATAACGATACTTTATGTACAGTGCATCATAAGCCTATTTGGCTGACTTAAAATTACTTGTATCTATGAATGAAATTGTTTGTTAAAATTAAGTTTGCACATCAATTTTTAAATATTCATTCATTCATATACGAAAAGGGAAGAGTAAAAGAACCCAAGCAGAACATCCTTTTGACCCAAAGATGTGTATGTAAACCGCTAGATAAATTCGTAAAATGTAGATAGAAAAAAATTAATAGAGTTTTACCGACCTTTTCAGCATAGATTTTTTAACTTCATTTTACAGATCATTATGACTTTAACAATAATGCCAGTTCAAAAATCTGCCGATCTGGACTATCTTTCAGCTTTTAGTTGATAATAATATTCAAGAATACGGCTACATTATAATGGGTACGGAATACAGGTTACACATTTTTAACCTTACCTGTATCTAAAAAAAACAAGGTTGCTTTCATGATAATCAAAATTTGGCGAAAAGAATATATGCTATCTCTTTGTTTTCGTTTTTTATGTTATTTAGTTTTTGCTTGTTTATTTTTAGGGCGTACCAATCTCTACATGTGTCGTCTATCTTGTCGACACCAAGTCTTTTCAACTCCGCATCTCTGAGGGCAAATGCAACATTAAAGTCGATAAATTCATTCATCTTGAAAGTTATTCCCTTAGGTCTGAAAATACGTGTTTATTTGCTTTCAATTGTTGATTTGCAATATACACGTTTTGTTTTACTAAACAATGTTGCTATACGATGTTCACAAAAATATAATAGTTGTTTTTTATAACTTCTGCCAATCTAGACACACCTCCAAATTAAAACAAGTAAAGAGAATAAAAAATAAATGCATGGGGGTATAATGCACACTCTTCATGTAAATAAATTTCTAAAAATACCACATTTCCATTACTAAATCAACAACCACAAGCACACATATTACCTTAAATTATGATAGAGCGAAGCATTCACATCTTTTTAGTAAGCTAGAAAGCTCAAACTTGTAAATTTTTAGTATAAAACATAAAATCTTTTATCTTCAAACAAATATTTCAGAAGATAATGGGACATATCAAAGAACCATGATATTATAGTTTAAGAAAAGAAGAAAACCAAACACATCTTTTATTAAATTTCAATCACACTGTTTAAAAGTCATATAGACCTCATCAATTCTTTACACTCAAATCAAGTTCTAAGTAACTCAAAATGTCAAAATAAAGCCCTTTCTTAAACGTGCACATGACATAATTGTTATAATTCTATTTAGGGAACATGTATTTATTCTAGTGAGCTTCCTCCAGGCATGCTTGGAGGATGCTCCGAGCATCTTCGAGAATCTAATATCGTTAATACACCATTACACTCCCATTAATGTCAATCATATAGAAGAGTTTATAGTTAAGATCTTGTATGAGCTTTTGTGAGCCTTTTGTACGCCTGTAATAATAAAGTTTTACTATGTTGGCTTAGAAAATTAGTTAATGGATACAAAAATAGATACATTAAAACTTGAGGTTAAACAGTTTAGGGACATTTCATCAATATGAGATCGAAAAGCTCTAATATAACTAAAACATATTTATATAAAGTTGATAAAGATAACACAACCATGGTTTTAGATAAAATCGATTACATCAAAACAGTAACAAGTCACCGTAATAGTTATAATTACATGACAATATATATTAACGTTGTTGTCAAATCTATAAAAAATATTTTTGAAAACTATATAGGAAAAAAGAAATAGATTCATAAGCTTATACTTTTTTGAAGAATGATAACGAGTCAAAACATGGACACATATACCTTCTTCCGAAAATTCATCAAATCAATCTAGAAATAATTAATGAAGCATTTCGAACTGGTTAAATAGGTAGCAACATAAACATTTCTTACTGACCAATCATCCATAAGTGTAACTCTACCACGAGACGCATTGAAAGATTACTGGATCTAATTCTAAAACCATTATTATAGAGTCATCACTTTTGCTATCAAAATACGAAAGACTTCATTTATAAAAAAAGTCACACAAGGTCAAGAAAGAATGCATTTTTTTTTTGCCTATGATGTAACGTCAATGAACACAAATATGAAGATTGATAACGAAGAAGAAACAGTTATCAATGCATTTTCATCAGTTGATAAACAAGATTATGCTTTAAAAATTTCAAACAAACAGAACGGCATTTGTAAAGTTAAGAAACAATGAACTTGAATTAAATTGACAGTTATACAAATAAATTATTGGAGCGCCTTTTGGTGGTATATTTTCTCCGACATGCAGATTTACATCTGTGTGTCCTATTAAAAATATCTTAAGTAAGTTCCAATTGATAACAAACATCAAATTATACTGTTAATACCAAGACGACAATTTTATGTTCTTCACAGGCACATCAAAACAGATTGAAGATTTCTTTAAGACAGCGAACAACATTGATCCTCTGCTTAAAATCACATTTGAGGTGTCTAGATTTAGTATGATCTATTTTACCGAAGTGTACAAAGGTGAAAAATTCCATAATAATAACTTACTTTTTGTTAATCAAATATACAAAAACACGAAACACATCAATATTTACCAATCACTAGTGCCCATCCTTAACACACATTAAAAAGTATTACATTGTTTTAATTTATAATTATGTCATATTAGAAATAATAGTCACATCGCTGAATTAGATAAACATTCAACATTCAAATATTGATACGTTTCGTGTTTTTTTTTTATATTTGATTGAACATCAAGTATATTATTATTATTGAATCTTTCACCTTTGTACACTTCGGTAAATAAATAGGTCATACTAAATCTAGGCACCTCAAATGTGATTTTAAGCAGAGGGTCAATGTTATTCGCTGTGTTAAAGAAATCTTCAACCTGTTTTAATGTGTCTGTGAAGAACATAAAACTGTCGTCTTTATATATATTGGCAGTACAATGTTATGTTTTCTATCCATAGGAACTTAATATCTAGGATATTTTTAATAGACCAGACAGATGTTAATCATATACCACCAAAAGGCGCTCGTATTATTTGTTTGTATAAATGTCCATTTAATTCAAGTTCAATGTTTCTTAACTTTACAAATACCGTTTATTATGTTTGTTTGAAATTTTTAAAGTATATTCTTGTTTGTCAACTGATGAAAATGCATTGCTAACTGTTACATAATAGACAATGAGAATGCATTCTCAATATACCTTATGCGACTCTATTTTATAAATGAAGTCTTTGGTATCTTGAATGTAAGAGTGATGACTCTTCAATAATGGTTTTAGAATTAGATCCAGTAAACTTAAATGCGTCTCGTGGTAGAGTTACACTTATGAATGATTGGTCAGTAAGAAATGTTTATGTTGCTAACTATTTGACCAGTTCGAAATGCCTCATTAATTATTTCTAGATTGATTTGATGAATTTTCGAAAGAAGGTACATGTGTCTATGTTTTGATTAGTAATCATTCTTCAAAAAATTATAAGTTTGTGAATCTATTTCTTTTTTCCTATATAATTTTTCAACAATATCTTTAATAGATTTGACAACAACATTAATATTTAATTTATTTTCCAGTAATGATAACTGTTAAGACTTGTTTCTGGTTTGATGTAATCCATTTTTTACAACCACTGTTGTGTTATTTTGATCGGCTTTATATAAATATGTTTTAGTTATATGAGAGCTTTTCGTTCTCCTGTTGATGAAATGTCCCTAAACTGTTTAACCTCAAGTTTTGATGTATCTATTTTTGTGTCAATTAACTAATTTTCTAGGGCAACATAGTAAAATTTTATTATTACAGGCGTACAAAAGGCTCACAAAAAGCTCATACAAGCTCTTAACTATTACTTTTATATTTGATTGACATTAATGGGAATGTAATGGTGTATTAACGATATTAGCTTCTCTAAAATGCTCGAAGCAAGCATGCCTGGAGGAAGATCACTAGAATAAATATATGTTCCCTTAGACTTTCTACATATTATCAACCGTAATCGAACTATTTTTGAAGATAACGAATCCGTGTCTTTTTTGCACGTTTAATGCAAAATAGACTGAAATATTTTTGTTTATGTGTTAAGAAATAAGTTTCTTGTGTGTACAATAGTTTTAATGAAAGCTTTGTGAAAGTATTTGGTAGGACATACGCCAATTTATAAGGGCGTGACAAATTGTCGTTAATGTCCCATTAGTCCGGCCGATTGGTGCAGATATATAGCAGAATTGCTCACTTGATGAGGAAAGCATGAAACTGTGCATAGTAGTTCTTGGTTATATACCCCTTGATTTCAGCTATGGACCCACTGTAAAAAAATCCAATATGGCTGCCATTTTCAGGATGGCGGTAAAACGGTATAAATATCAAGATTGTCCTAAACGTATTCTATATAATTTCGTAAATTAAAGTAACGATTCTTTAAAAATGGACTTCATGTTCTTGAATTTGTTATCAATAAATTTTAAAATATAAAATTATAATTTGGTTATTTCTTCAACACATACATTTGCTTATGGCTGTATATATGACATATATATACAGTTTTAAAGTGCGTATTGTTATGCGTTAACTTTTCAACATTTGCTAGAGGTATAGGGGGAGGGTTAAGATCTCAAAAACATGTTTAACCCCACCGCATTTTTGCACCTGTCCAAAGTCAGGAGCCTGTGGCCTTTGTTAGTCTTGTATTATTTTTTATTTTAGTTTCTTGTGTACAATTTGGAGTTTAGTATGGCGTTCAGTATCACTGAACTAGTATATATTTGTTTAGGGGGCCAGCTGAAGGACGCCTCCGGATGCGGTAATTTCTTGCTACATTAAAATATTGAAGACCTGTTGGTGACCTTCTGCTGTTGTCTTTCTAAGGTCGGGTTTTTGTCTCTTTGACACATTCCCCATTTCCATTCTCAATTTTATGCAAAAACAAATAGTGAAATTCAAAATGTTAATCAATATATTACATGTTATTGTAATTGTTCTTTAAACGCTTTCAGTTTTAATGGTTGGAATGAAATATGTTAAAACGAGTCGATTGACAGTTAATATAGGTCGGTTAAATGTGGTGGAATAGTAGGTAACCCGTCTGAACTTTGAGGCAGTGCCAAGGGCACCCTGTCTCGTGTCTTTTCTATGCCATTTCTTACGTCACTGATCGCGTTTTCATCTGCCGTACCCACTATATCGTCAAATTATTGTATGTAATCAATAGGTGTACCTTTCTTCAGGCGGATTAGACGATTGCCATCATTTAAAATGGTTAAGGGGCAACTATGTCCTTTTCTAACTACGTGCGAAACCAATTCGCAACTATTCAGCGAGAATGGTACTAAAATGCACTCCTGGACAGCACTTTTATTAGTTTTAATGGTAACAGTCATTTCTGAGCTTGGCGGAACTGTGATTGTTCGTTTTATGCAAACTTGCTGAGTTGAAATCTCATTTACACTGTTAACAAATGCCGCATTTATCACTTTATTGTTTATGGTAAGTGTGGGAATACTCAGGTTTATCACTGCGCTAAGTGTGTCCAAAAATATCTAGTATTAGTATAACATCGTCCGTTAATGGCTTTTTGCATACATACCATTGTATGTTTACTCTATTAATGTCCAGAGTCGTTCTTTTTTATCTTCTCAATAACAAGCTGTTGACCAAAACAACATAACGTTACGGTCTCCAAATCTCCATTTTCTGCCGGAATTAATTTCCCATTTATCATCAGCAGTGTGCACTATCATGCTCATATTCTGGTCATTCATGGTACCTAGTACTGCTAAGCTCTTTCAAATGGTTCGTCTGATGACAATACCGGACGAGGCCGTAATCCTCTGTTCGATTTTGTGATGAAGTGATGTTTCATGGTTAATAGACTTTGAAATCGTGCGTTGGCCTACTGGCCCGACCCTTTGCTGTTTAAAGACTCCATTGTCGGGGTTGCCCTTTGATTTGCCTCGTATCCTGGTGAACTTGACCGTTGTCTGAAATAACCGTGATTTCTGGAGTTCGTCCGTGGAGATGCTAACCGTTCTCTTTAGGGACTATATGATCGCTAGCTTAGTGGGGGTTTTGGTGACCGATAGGCATTAAGCTTTGGTGTATTTCTATCTGGCGATCTACCGCGATTGTATTGCTCAGGAGATCTTCCACGTGTATATTTATCAGGTGATCTTCCATTGAACTGGTGATCGTCCATGATCATTTGATCAGAAGAACCGAGGTTATATTGATCGGCCAGTCCACGGTTATGCTGATTAGTTGAAAGCACAACATCAGCTAGTTTTGTGAAAATTTGTGTGAGGTTATGCACCTCATTATTCAAAGGACTGCTCAATTTTCGTTTATCGGTCGGTGATACTGTGCCATCAGCAAAGTAGACTTGTCGATGGTCATAATTGGCTCTTTTTTTTCCATATATCGCCATTTAGTTTTCTATTGAGGTTTTCAATTGTTTTAACGCCATGTTGAATGTTTCTGGGTTCCTCTCTATTATGACTACTACTTTACCCATATTTTGACTATTTTATTTATTATGTCTGTTTCGTTCACGCAGCATTGTAAATATAACGGAATTTGACGAGACTGTCGTACAAAGTGAGAGGTTTAGCCCTATAAAACCAGGTTTAATCCACCATTATCTACATATGTGTTTTGTCATTTGATTTTGCCAAGATTAGGGACTTTCCTGTTTGATTTTCCTCTGAGTTCAGTATTTTTGTGATTTTACTTATTACATGCCTTGAAGCATATCTGTCTTTACATCCTAGGTGGAATGCTTCGGTTCCAATCTAGTTTGATCGTCTTTCTTGGTGAAGCACTGCTCCAATGCTTTTTTTAAAGCCTTGAAATCATCATCTGTGTTTACCTTGCCAGCGTACTCAAAGCCAACATCTGCCAGGCAATCTGGGCCTACACACATTTTTCCTGTTTTCCCATTGTCATCTACCGGCAGTTCGTTCAAATCGGTAAATGAACGCCTCCCAGTTCAAGGATCCTCTTAAATTGAGTATTTGCATTTTTGGGAGCTTTTGGCTGCGGCTCCGGTCCCTTGCACCAAAATGTTCTTGCCAACAGGTATATTCTCTCTCCAATGGAGAGTCTGAAGAAGAGGTGTTTCCACACTTCTTTGATTTTCTCTGCCCTTCCCCGGATCAGTCAGTGGAGTCAGCTTGCCGTTATGGGAAGCCTGTTAGAGCTCCAGGAGCTGACGAGGTTGTCACAATTGGAGTGAGAAATGTGGGATTTGTAATTGACTCGACGGGAATGATATCGTAAGTAGGCACTGCATTCAGCATTGGAGAAACTTGATAGGATCCACTTGCAGCCAATTGTTTCTGTAATGGTGTGCTGCTCTAAACCAAATATTATTGACTCATAGATGATGGTAAGTGTTCGTAAGAAGACACATAAGCTTTTTGCTGGTATCCTTGATTAGAGGTTTATAGTATGTTCTTAAATGGAGATTGTTGTTGAATAATTTATTCTGTCTTGCGTTATACTTGCTAAGGTCAAATTTTGGCTAAGATGGCCATTGCAGGAATTTTAATGTCTTTATTTCGATTGTCCACTAATTCATTTACAACAGATGCCAGTTGTTGGAAGGTATCCTGCTCTTCAAATGCACTTTTAAATTGAACTGTGTCTCCTTTCTCAGTTGTTATCAGCTTGTCCATCTGTCTGACCACAACATTGAATATCTTTATGGTCTGACCATCAATTCTGCCAAGCAATTACCACCAGCCTTGTGGGCTATCCTGTCTTCAGACTGCTGAAGTTGCTGAGATATTGCTCTCATCTGTTCGTTATTAATATTCATTGCCTCTTAAGCTTTCTGTTCAGCTTGAATCGTAATGAGACTAACACATATTTTATAAATTCGCGCTTCGCTCTGTGTTATATTACGATAAATCTCAACTGTTCTTTGAGCATTAGATTTTCTTTCTGCTAAACATTCTTGGTGCAATTGTTTAATAGTCATTTCTGAGCTGTTCTCTGTAAAAGCGTCTTCAGCTGTGGGCTTCTCCATATCCACAAGTGATCAAGTGTCTGCCATTTCAATGTTCTTGTCCTTGTTGTCCTCAATTCCTGCCAGTTCACTGATATGTGTTGAAATGATTCTCAATTTACATTATAATATCTCAAAGGCAAAATATTGCGACCCAAGAAATAAGATAGGCACTGAATAATATCTTAAGGCGGTTAAATCCCAAATCACAGCTTTTATGTGTGACCCAAAACAACAAATAGTGCAGCTTTTAATGAAAGCTACTACTGCAGCTTTTTATGAAAGCTACTACTTAGTGTATGAAATGACAAGTAAGGCAAAATAAAAAAAAAGGACAAAACTGGGACAGATACTAAATGACACTATGCATCAATAAAATGCTTATATTCAGGTCAATTCTCAATAATGAATATTTGCTTATTTTTCATAGCGGCCATTTTGAAAATAGCCGCCATTTTGTATTTTAAAGATAGGTCAAAACAAGAGTACACCAAGTCATGCAAATATGTTAATTTTTGTGCTTCAAGCATCAAATCCACTGTGGTTTGTGCAATAATGGCAAATGTTTTAGAACGTACGGCAGCCATCTTGAAATAAGCCGCCATATCTAATTTTGAGGGTGGGTCCATAGCTAATATTGCTCAATACACAAAAATGTACCATCATGCCGAATTTGGTGCTTTCCTCATTATTTGAGCAATTTTTTCACCGATCGGCCGGAGTTTTTCTGTTCTACAAAGTTTGACTTGCTGTGATGTTTGAACAGTGTAAATGACATTGTCATAGTATTATGACATTGTCTTTTAACATGAAAACTATATAATTTACTATACTAAATCAAAATTGATAAGAAAAGGTGCTTTGCAACTGCTGAGGAAACGTTGAGTGCTTAATTTAATTATTCTTCTCCCCACAACCTAAGACTGTAGTTTTCAATTGAGGGAACTAATAATATCAGTGTCTGCTGCTATATCAATGTAGTTATAAATGTAGTGGTAGTGGTCATTACAGATGCAAAATACGCCTTGATCCTTCTGTTTCCCTTCAAAAAAATTTGACAGAAGTAATAGTATGTGCCGTATGAGCCTTAAACCTCGGACGCTAGACGCAAACGCTATATTTAGACATGCGCGCGTACGCTGACGCTATATGTGGGCATAAACGTGGACGTCATAGTTGGACTTGACCTTGGGATGCTTACCTAAGGATATGACTCGCACAAACGCTGTATTTGGGCGCGGACGCTGACGCTATATTTGGGCTTTAACCCTGGACGCCATACCTAAATGTTGGACCTAGCTACCCTTCAAGGTGGACACTATAAATGTCATTACACCCTTGAAAGTGGACACGAATTATTCTTAGCTAAACGCTTACCCTTTAAGCCCAGCCCCTGACACATAAATCTGTGGTAAATTTGAAAAGAAATGATTTAACTTTAGGATTAGACTACGTTAGCTGCATTTGACCTAACTTTTAGGAATGTTGGTCCTCAATGCTTTTCAACTACGTACTTTTTTTTTAAATTTTTCTAAAAACTTTTTTTTTATTCGAGCGTCACTGATGAGTATTTTGTAGGCGAAACGCGCATCTAGCGTAAATAAACAGTTAATCCCGATATTTATGATGAGTTTAATATACATCAATCTGGCACCTTTAAATACACCACTTCCTTTTCCCGCTTAAATTACAGTCTTCGTACCAGAACAACACTTGCATGGAAATGTATTGGACTTCAATGAAAGTTCTACCACTAAAATAATAATAAGTTTATGTATATGCACATACTATTACTACTTCTGACCACCTGCTTTTAATTTTGAAATCTATTTTGCATTTGAACTTTCCTCTTTGGTCTTTTTGAAGATTTACGTATGGAAAATGTGAAACAATAAAATGATTAGAAGAATAACAATAGGTGTAAATCGGCTCTTAGTAAAAGATTAAAATAAATCAAAAAATTACTGAATCATTGTAAGTTTATATTTCGTTGTTTACTATTCAATACAACAAGAAAATATGGTGTAGTTTCCGATGCCTATGTTAACAACTACATGTATAGGTCAACGGACGGCTTCTTCTTCTTCTTCTTCTTCTTCTTCTTCTTCTTCTTTTTCTTCTTCTTCTTCTTCTTCTTCTTCTTCTTCTTCTTCTTCTTCTTCTTCTTCTTCTTCTTCTTCTTCTTCTTCTTCTTCTTCTTCTTCTTCTTCTTCTTCTTCTTCTTCTTCTTCTTCTTCTTCTTCTTCTTCTTCTTCTTCTTCTTCTTCTTCTTCTTCTTCTTCTTCTTCTTCTTCTTCTTCTTCTTTTGAAGAATAAGTTTCAAGCTCTGACAGATAGTCCTGACATGGTCCCATCAGAATCACATGAGCGCCGTTGTGTAGTGGTTAGTACATCGGACTACTAACACAAATGTTCCTGATTCGATTCCTGTTCCGGGATGAAAATTTCAGGAACTCAATGTTCGGCTCTCCCTTGACACCATTTGCGAGTATGGTATTGAGGAAGGAATGATAGTCCATCGGAAGGGGATGCTAAATGACCCGTGTTAAGAGAGAGCCACATCTCTTGCACGTAAAGGACACCCTTGTAATTTTCGAAAAATAGCAGGCTAATGCCGCTACAAGGCAGCACTCGCACCCGCAAAGCGGAAAGGGCTTAATGAAAGTTGCAAAACTTATTTCCCAATTCACTTTGAATAAAAATGTTTAAACTAACAGAAGTCAACTCAAAATGAGATCACAAAAGAACAATATTTGAAACAACTAGCAAGGTCTGTCTGGAATTTAAGCAGGGTAAAAAGATGAAGAAATAGATAACATCAGGTACTTGCATTTTTGGGAGCTGTTATAGCAGAAAGGCGTCATATGAAAAAGAGAATATTCGACACAAAATCAGAAAGGTTACAAGAAAGACACCAAGCAAGCTATAGAGTACTAGACAAAAATGTTAAAGGAATGGCTACAGCAGACGAAATAGCGTACATGGAGGGAAAATTTACTAGATAACACGAGACATCTGTGCTAAATTTCGAAGCTATAACATTAATGATGTCCATATAAAAGACAAAACACAAAAAGGGAAGGCTATTGACAACAGAGGACAAGCAGTTAGTCAGATGGACAGAACATTTTAAAAAAGTACTTAGCAGATTAGCTCCAGATGAAGAAGCAATAATAATTGAGGCACTTCAATATTTGGAAAAATATTTCAACTTACAGACAGGAAATAATAACATCAATAAAATCGTTAAAAAAATAGAAAATCCCCAATGCAGAACTTTTCAAATTCGACCTAGAACTTGCAGCTGAAATTCTTCAATCACTATTTACATCAATATGGGAAAGAAAAATAATACCTGACAATTGGACCAATTCAAAGGCATAATAATAAAGTTAACCAAGAAAGGAGCTCTATAAGTGATTGTAACAACTGGCGAGGTATAACCATCTTGTCAATCCCAAGTAAATTCATGGCCAAAATTCTTATACAAAGAATAATAGATGCAGTTGATAAACAGCTAAGAGAGAAGCAAGCAGGATTCCGTAAAAGTAGAGAGTGCATCGATCAAATATTTGCTTTACGTAACATCGAATAGAATGGCAAAGAAAGCTTTTGACAGTATCAACAGAAAGCCCTTGTAACGAATATACAGATCATTTGGAATTCCAAAAGAAATAATTGAGCTAAACAAACGTGTGTACAACAATTTCACATGCAGTGTAGGGCAAAGCAACATCTTGTTTTAGGTAAAACAGGAGTTAGACAAGGATGTCCGATGTCTGCTCCTCTTTTCAATGTCGTTACTGTCTGGATAATGAGAAAAACAACAGAAGATGCTCAAAGAGGAATAAGACTGAAAATTACATCAATATTAGAGGATCTTAATTTTGTTGATGATCTAGCTCTTTTATCACATACCCACCACTATTTACCAGAGAAGACAAACCGCCTAAATACTTTTGCTAGTCAAGTTGGACTTCAAATCAGCCTAATAAAAACCGTAGGTATGACCCTTAACATCAATAATCCAAATCCTAGTAGATAGAAAATATCTCCCCATCAGAGAAACACTTACATACCTAGGAACGATGGAGGTGCAGGAAATGACACAATGAACAGATTAAACAAAGCCAGGAATATATTCAGATCACTCAACAATGTATGGAAGTAATCACAGTACAGTAAGACGACCAAACTAAAACTGTACCAGAGTTGTGTACTATCTACTCTGTCATATGGATCAGAATGCTGGAAGATGACAGGATCATGCGCATTTTCTGGACAAACAAAATATTTAATGAAGATCTTCTTAGTCAGTGTCAGCAATATAGCATGGATACAGAATAAATGAGAAGGCGTTGGAAATGGATTGGGCATGTGATTAGAAGAAAAAAAAGTGTTATCACTAGAACAGCATTACATTGGACTCCAGAAGGAAGACGTAAGCGAGGAAGATCAATGTAATGCTGGAAACGTACTGTAGAAGAAGAACTGAAGAACATGAGTAAAACATGGGGAACAGTAGAAAAGATGACCAAAGACAAACAGAAATGGAGAACCTGTGTTGTTGCCCTTCATGCTGATGGCATACCGGACAGTAAGTAAGTAAGTACTAAGTAATGCTGAAATATTTAAAATGGTGGACATACAAAATGTGTTATAAATTGTGTTACATTACACCATTCGTAAAATTATTACAAATACAAATAAAAAAAAATGACATGTGCTTACCCTTTTGGAGGATATCATTCAAGTCAAGACTATTAGAGGGACGTCCAGTTTTGCAAACACATTTGTATACATCTAAAAATTCTTGATTAAACACACTAAACTCTATGAACACGGTGTTCAGTGTGTGGTTTGTTTTAATCATGCCACGACTGTATATACTATTTACAGAACCATCATCTATCAAAAGAGTATCCCCTTTCCAAAAATACCAAGGTTCATTTTGTTGAACACCCGTGCATGCCAATACAACAGTTTTGTTAATGGAAATGTCTGTTTGCAGATCCAGATGTAATGCTGAAAACAAACAACAAATATAAGCTACAGCTACAGCTAAACCTTAAAAATAGGACATCGTCAATTAAATACTATAACTTGACAACTCTTTAGAAAGGATCAAGGAAATGTAAATACGTATGTTATGCATTTTGCATGGTTACTTCAATATCTATAGATTTGTTTTCATATAAATAATCTTTTAAAAATATTTTAATAATTATAATATAATATATTCAAACAAAAATTAATTTTGAAGCAATAACTCATTTTTTTGTATCTATTTTTAAACATGAACTACACTGGACAAAAATTTCAAATTATTGGCAAACAAGATCGGAAAGACACTTGAACATTACAGATTACAAGACAACGCATCATTTTCGAGGTGTTTATCACATAGGGACTTCTTCTATTGAAAAGAGTCTTCGAAAAATAACGAAAATATGATTGTTCTCTACATAAAAGAAAAATAGTAATAACCGCTAACTAGAAATAGCTGATCGACAGATCGGAAACGCGCTCAAACGATACCAATCAATATGACACTTAAAACTATTATGCTGATGACCAAATATAAAATATGCTATTTAGTCGCACCAGAATAAAAACAGACAAACAATGTGTAGGACAAGGAAAATGCAAAAATGAACCACAAGTCAAAAAGTGAGGGAATAATAATTAGCAGATCTTGCATTTTTTTAATACTAACTAAATATATTTTCTAATTACATATAAAATATTTCAACTTGTAATTTGAACAGTTAATTCCTTGTTTAAAAATGCATTTTGCTGCTGAATACTTTGTTTGTGTTTCACCACCTTACGAATATCTAACCATTCGCCACAACTGTGCACAAATCATAAATTTCTATGCAAAAATTAGATAGTTCACGATGATATATACAGTAGAGGTGTAAGTTCAAACAATAGACAATAATGTATCTAAAATATTTTGTATTCAATACCAAAAAGGAGGTTACGCAAACGATAGCCGTATTCTCATGCCTGTTCAATCGTATTTTCATGCCTGTTCAATTATCGTTGACTCATTCTTATTAGATGTATATCATTCATGAACATATAACAATAAAATTCATCTCATACAACATGTACAGTACAGGATTGAAGCCCCAAATGACGAATGTCTAAAATGTAATGTTTGTTATCCTAGAATATTTTAACATGTTCAAAGACAAGAACTCGATGTACATTTCCCAAACATATTTTTATTAGAATTTATATAAAGTGATGCTTAATGGTGGTCTAATAGCACGGAAATTAGAATTTAGACATGGATATAAAGGTATTCACATTTTGTGAATATCTTTTCTTTGTACAAACTGCCTGCTCTACCTACCTTCTTTAGCTTTCGGAAATTCATTAGATTCGCAAATCACTGTCAGTAGTATATAAAGGGTATGCCACTTTACCGTCTGAATAGTATGCATTCTTTCACTGGTCAGGCTAACAAATATATTGTGTAAGATTTAAACTGTTCTGTTACAGAGCAATCATATGTTAGTTGAACTCTCGTTTTGATTAATGAAATAATTAATAAACAAACCTACTTCTTGAAATCAGTGGATCTTACAAAAAAGAAGCTCAAAGGAGTCTGAATCCCTTACCTGTTTAAAAAATGCCTTTTTTGATTTAAAGTTTTACATTTAATGCAATCAAATGTGTTTTCTTTTTTATTTATAAACCTTGTATGTGTTAAGTATTTTTCCCCCTTTTTCCTGTTAACAGTTTTACCTAGCTATCTAAAAAATAAGAAATGAAATAAAGAGTCTGACAAGTATTTTATATAAACTTATTTGTAGATCTGTTTCGCTTTAAAAAGTTTCTCGACCTGTACTGTAGTCTTTGATAACAATTTTGATCTGTATCTTTTAAAAGGGTTTATTGACCATTTTTGGCCTTGTCTACTAAATTCCAGATCTCATTGTGTCCGACATCTTTCGTATCAACAGTTGCAAACTTTTTATTATAGTTCCCGAAAAATATCATCCAATATTATCTACCAAAGGTTACTTGACTTTTTTTTGTACATTTTATTATGCTTAATATTAATGTTATTTTCAGTTTTTCTCCCATTTTTGTTATGGCGTCTGCGAAAAATGAGTTAAACTCGGTGTACAGAGTTTATAGCTCATAAATGGGGTTTTTATTTTTAGATTTTGGAAAAGTCGAATTTATGGATTTATTTTTATGAAATGTTTTTGTTTTGCACTAAATATTTAGGTTTCAGCAAAAAGGGAGGAAAATTATTAAAAACATCGTTTTAAATCAACTGGGTCTATGCAGTCTTATAAGTAGCTTACTTTGCTGAAGAATTCTCTTTCAACTGAAATTGCTAATAAATTCTTCAATGTTAAGTTATCAAAAGATCTTAATTGTCTGTCCAGTGGTATTGTTAAAAATGACGTTTCAGGAGCAATAATTCAACAAAAATGGTCATCGGATGATGGACCTTGACGTTGACCAATATAAACATTTCAGGTTTACACTATCTTTGCTAGCCAAGGGTTACAATCCACTTCCATCCTCTCCAACCTTGGCATATAAAGCCAACATTTGTGATAACAATGTTGCGCCATCTATCGGTCGATTAATGTCTCGTCCATTCCGAATACATTATTATTAACCAATGGTAACACTTGAACTCTTCAATTTGGAAGTAAAACACGGTATCGTCTAGATTCTACACACTTCGTAAAGCAGGAAACGAAAATATACGTTGACATTAATGCATTTGTGCAAGAAACATACATAGGAACTTCTATTAGTTGATTAGAAACATTCAAATTGTCACTAAATATCGTCGTATGTTTAGGGATGTAAAGACTTGTTGCACAATAAGCACGAGGCAATTGTTAACATACGCTTTCTACATTTACACGTGGACTAGTTATAGGCGCTTTTTGATTGGATGCAGCTAGTTTCTCCTGTTACCAATACAAATCATTACCTTGTGTCTCCGAAATTCTATTTCATTTCACCAAGGGTGGAGAGGAGGGAAGTGGATCGTAACCTTATGCTAGCGAAGATGGGTTTACACTAACTGTTTAAGTTTATGAAACATAACTAAACTGTGACATTTGATCATTTCACACTGCAATTTTTGCTCTTCCTTTTAACAGATACGACAAACCATGCAATACATTCCTTTGCTATATTCTTAACAGATACAGCCATGTTTGATGATGGATTAAATCCCCATATACGGTTTTAAAACGAGATTAACCAAAAACAAATTAGTGAGAATTTGGTAACATACATGTACCGCTCAGTAGAGAAGAATTTGTTAATGTATACGACGACGGACGAACAAATGAACCACCAACGACAAACAACGGACGATGACGACGGAACAGGTACATGTACGACATACGACGAAAACGGACATCAAGTGAAAACAACAGGTCATAATGCCACATCACAACATTGAAAAGACACATTCTAACATGACGTCCTTCAAACGCTTTGAGTACACACTCGTGGTAAAATATGAATATATTGTTTGGGCTGTTCCGATCGTACTCCCACGTCATATGCTTTTTTATGAATGAGCTTCCTGACGTCATAGAACAATGACGTAAGAATATAAGCATTTTACAGGGAAAATACACGCTTGTGAGACCACAAACATCACAGGGAAACGTCAACAAACGATGCTAAAATGTGTTATAAGCCATATGTTTTTATATATTTGAGATAAAAAAGTAAATTATCATTTAAATACATCCAAAACTATCTATTTCCGTTTTTGTAAATAGTTTAAGCATGTTACTAATTCAGTTTGCTCCATTCTTTTACGCCAATTTAATAGTGTGGTTATTTATGGGAACGGCAAATACTTGCCTCCACCTACAGTGTTTCGATCCAAAAGAATTGCCGTATTTGTCCTATTAGAATCGAAATAATTCATTGGGGCTTGAATATATCGTGATTTTACCACGGGTTGGGCCTTTATGCCGATATCGGTATCGCTCAGAGTAAAATATTTTTTCATAAAGGGCCAACCCGTGGTAAAATCACGATATATTGAAGCCCCCGTGAATTATTTTCTTAATTATAAAATATCAATTGAAATATTGATAAAAAAAGGGAGCATACACTTAACGTATACCTATGATCTATGCCACACTGTAACTATTCAATTTTAAAGCTAATGGAAGCTAGATTAAAGCTTAAAACAATTAATTATAACAAAATCATGAATCTCAAACTAAAATTATTCCAGGAATTTAGTGTGTTAACGTCATGGACAGTCAAAAAAGACATGACTAGTACAGTAGCATACTAGTAATAAAAGAATCGTCATGCAGTAGGATAATTAGGACTTAACCGTTTAATAAATATGTATAATGTTATATAAAGAGTAATCTATATAGAAAATGAACGTTGATGAGCCAAATAATAAATCTGTCAACCTTGAGCACCAATAAATTCAACCAAAAGAAATCGCTTAAAAAAAAAATGTACAGTTTCAGAAGAAAAAAAAGATTTCTTAGATAAATTCTTTACATAGTGTGCTAGTGATGTAATACGCTAGATTTCCCGAATTTGGCAAGCATAATGTTCCGCCAAGTATTACATTATTTTCTTGTGTTCTTCATGCAATACATGCCGTACCAAAAGTTTAAGATAGTCGATAAGAGAAATCTAGCTCCGGAAAATAACTTTGAGTAGTTTTTAGTAAATATTTGAGGTTTTTTTTATACAAAATTGTTATTGTTCACATATAGAAGAAGGTTTATTGTATTGAAACATCACATATCGTGGCACTTTGTCATAACGAGACTAAGTGATGTGTGGGATTTATTTTATATTGTTTATAAATCATTGCACTAAAGACAATAACCATATCCAGTGTATGTCAAAACAAGAATTTGAAAAGTTTTAATAGAATTTTATCGCAAAATTAAAATCATGCTATTTAAGTTTTGAATCGTTAGTACGGCATAATTTTACAGAAGCAATCTACTATAAGAATATACTATGCAATATGCATGGATAACGCAATATATGTTTAAAAAAATATCTCAATTTCAACCTGCATTTCATCTGTTTGCCGTACGTTACGTTCTAGCGTTGACTACCGATAACGACGTCAAATGCGACAAGGGTTGTTTTTGCTTGACGGGCGTCATATATTATTATTAGTTACATAGTGTGCTAGTGACCTTATATGGTATATATGGGGTCAGTAAATTCCATATCGGATGAGAGCGAAGCTCGAATACCCATATGGAATTTACTGACCCCATACATATACAGTATTACGTCACTAGCACACTATGTAAAGAATTTATCTTACCGACTATCTTTACGTCTGAAATTAAGATTAGTAACCTATCAAAATGAGCAAATCTTCAATACTGTTAGCATTAAGAAAATACTTCCATTGATCCTACAAAAACATATGCCATTAATTACAACTTGTTACATGTAAGTTTAAATGCGTTTTATTAATTAATTTCAATCTTAAACACCAATTTCTTCGTCTGTTGAAACCTTTAAGTTATTTTTTCTCAATACCGTTTTGTTTTTATAAAGGGATGTAACACCACTACTAACTGTGTATAAAATAAGCCCCGCCTCCCGTCTAACCTAATATGGAATATAAAGGGACGTAACACCGCTATTAGCCGTGTTTAAAATAACCCCAGCCCCCTACTAACCTAATATGAAATATACACGGTCTCCACGAGGACGCTTTTAACCAATCATATTCCTAGAAATCTATAGGAGGTAAGATAAATATATATGTGCTGATGGGATGTTACTACTTACAAAGCTGAACTCTTTTGTCATAATGTTCTGTTTATAAACCTAAAGTCATGGTAAAATCTTGATGTAAGTCAAGCTATGCGACTGACTTAGTTGTATTTATTGTACCATTTATTGTAAGTTCTTTCCGATAGATGCGTTCAACTAAGACACCAACACGTATCTAGTGAAAGTATATTATCTATATAGCGGAAATTAGAGTTAAAGGATGCTAACTTCTTTACATTCTTCCTGACAAGTTCGTTTATGAAGTCAGTTTGATTTGAATAGGGTCGACAAGACATAGTTGTTTCCTCTAAGAATCTTTATTGTTTGTTGAAAAACACGTTCACCAAAAGTAAAAATTATGTTATCAATCACGATCTCGAAACTTAGCATATCAAAAGTGTTAGTTTTAGAAGATTTAGAAAACAGAATGTTTGAATCAGAATCAATTTTTTTCGATTTCAGCCTCCCTATGACAAGATACTTTTATTTAAGTGAGCTATTCTTTAATTAAAAAAGGGCCAATTTTTAATTTTGTTTTTGAGTTTGTGATGTTAAAATATTAATATTTTTGCGAGATTTAAGAAACTTTACCTGTATGTACATTCTACTCAGATTTTTTGATTTTCACAATAACTTTGAAACCCTGCCTTAATTGTTGATAAAATTAATAAAAATCGACCCGAAAGAAGTTTCGTTGAACACTTGGAGTACCAGGCAAACACACATTGCTTGTAAGGACACTTACGTAATTTAAGTATCCAATACAATAAAGTTCAAATTTCAAAAAAAGATGAAACATGTTTTTTGTTTTTTATATCGATCGATGTAGAAGGTATTCAAGTAGACCTATTTAGGGTTTTTTTTCTAATTTGAATTTGTATCAACGGCTTCATACATTGTCATAGTCTTAACCCATCGGAATGGGTATCTTCGTCTTCTTTTCCGTATTTTACCAAACAGCCTGGCATAATCCGAGACTGAATTCATCAGTATTTATAAATTCTGTTTCCAATTATTGGATTAAGAATAAGATATGTTTGGCCTTTGGATAACACAAATAGCAGAGATAATTATTAAGAACAAGAAAACATAATTTACTTCAAAACCAATTGTTCTAAGAACAATTAAAAGACTTTCCACCCCTTACAATACATTTTGATATGAAACTATTAAAATTCAGTTGAAAATATCAGTTCCTATGGCTTTATGATGTATAAATATGAATTTGGAGCAAAGGTCAAAATCTAGAACGTCCAATTTACCTATGACCTGACCTCAATTTCAAGGTCATAAACTAAGGACTTCAAATCAAAAGACCCTAGGACCTTATATGTATGGTTAATGAGTTATATCACTTTACGCATAATTCTAAATATGAAACGGCGAAAACTCCTATTTATTGTCTACGCATCATAACAACCAAAATTATGAGTTACAACATGTCATAAATGACAACTACATATGTAGTCGGTATCTTGCAAGATTTTTAGCCAAAGAAGTGAGCCAAAAATCAAAATTTAGAAAATGACCTTGACCTTAGACCTTGACCTTATTTTACTATCAAAAGATACTAGGTCTCTTTTACTAATGGTTTACTGGTTAGAAATGCATATCACTTAAATCAAATGTATAAGTGGAGACGACTCTCATATGGTGTCTACGGAAAGCTTCAGTCAAAAATAATCAAATCATCCTAAGGATATAACCAGCAATTTGGTAATATACATTTGTCGGTTCTTATATGGTTGCGACGTATACGAAATAACAGTGTTCGGGGAGGAACATGTAACTCTTCCATGGAAAAATTTTTGGTTACACGGTGTCAGTTTCAAAAGCGTACAAACGGTTCGAAAAAATATACCATATGTCTAAGCGGCATCTTGCGAAACAAAAAAAAAAAACAGCGAAGGCAAAACAAAAGTTGCTGGATGAAAAAAAAAAATTAAAAACAAATTGTTCAGAGAACAATTGAAGGTCTTTCTACCCGATACGATATATTTTGATGTTTTAAAATTCGGTTAAAAAAGTTATTTTCAGTGCCAAATGATAAGTAATTGTACGTTGAATTTCAATTTCAGTCTCGTTTGATAGTTTATTGACACTGATTCCAACAATATATGGTTCTATGTACAATAAATAAGTACACAAATGGATAGTCCCAGTTTTCTAAAGTTAATTTTCAATTGCTTTCTTCAAGTTCATATGAATTTCAACTTTATGCACAAAGTCACATAGGTTTATTTTGCATAAATTAAATCTTAAAAAACTAAAGGTCAATATCTAAAACGTCAAATCAAGCTTTGACCTTGACTCCAATTTCAAGGTCATGAAACAAGGGTCTCAAATCAAAAGACTCTAGGCCTCTACCATATTATGTTATTGAATTTTAAGATTTCTGAAAAAAAGTGATTACAGGCCAAATCGAAATTTTGAACATGACAATGACTTCATTTTTAAGGACTTCTTGACCAAGGACATAATATAACAATGACGCTATTAAAAGAATGTTCGACTGCTGTCTGCCTTTATTGTTGTTGTCTCTTTGACATATTCTCCATTTTCAGGCTCAATTAAAAAAAAATAAGCCCAGTTATGTTCATTGTTGAAGACCTTACACTATTTAAATGTAACAATCTATTGGATAGCCATTTGTCTTATTGGAACTCAAACCATATCTTTTTCTTTTTTGTTTGCGCTCTTAACAATAAATTAGAGTATACTTATTACTTACCTTGACTGTGTAAGCAAAACCGTCACTGCTAACTAGTTTCTTGAATCTTGTCTTACTACCCTGCTCTTCTATGTGGTATGTTACTGGTCTGTTACCGACAACGTTATCTGGAAGTTCTGGGTCTTCTATGTCACGACAAAATAATTGAATATCATAATTAGTTTTTATCATGTTTATATCAAATAATCATTTTTGAATATTTGGATTATCGGATTCAACAAACGTTAATTAATATTTGGACAAAAGATAAATATTTGTTTTAATCATTAGGATAGTCTTTTACAGAAACATGAAAAATGTATATAGTTTCACAATTTCGGGTTGAATATCAAAATCAAACGCATGCTGTCTTCTCTTTTACAGAAAGGATTCGGCAAATCAAACAACATCTCTCAATTTGAGAAATTTTAAGAACTTAAAAAGAAAAACAAAGTTTGTTTCTATCAGCTTGGGGATCGGCTTGTACCGTTGTGTATGTAACTATTTGTTATTACACAAGATGAAAGACTTGTTAGGATCACAGTCAATTGAAAGAAATGCTAATTACTGCTGATTAATGTTGATGTCTGAATTCTTTATAATACGTTTTAATAAAATTATACCCAATAATCTTGAAAACTTGTAATAAAAACATAATCAACCTAGTTGTTTTATACTCTTCTAAAGAAAATATTTTGCAAAGGCCTTTTTTATTTGTTTTACCGTACACCTTTTACATTATAATAAAAATCATAAACATATACATGAATTAACAATTAATATATATATATATATATATTTATTTCTATTCCTTATAAATATATTTTTATTTGGGACGGATAAACTTTACATATGTGCCAGATCGACCCGAAATAAATAAAAGAACAAGCAAGCAATCAGTTTCGAATATTATTAAATAGATATCACCATTCAGGACTACCGTTTAACTTTGGCAGCAATATATGACCGAATAATGATGAACCAGCCTTTTTTGTAGTCATATTGTAGTGGTTGGAGATTGGAATGTTGTTCAAGATTATGAGATGGACACATTATATTATAGAAATGAAAATAAACCCCAGTCAAAAGCTTAGATACACAAGGTTATGCATGACCTTGATTTATTAGATATATGGCGCCTGCAACATCCTTTTGAAAAGAGGTACTCATGGCGGGGTCCAAATCGCAAACAAATTCGTTTGGGATACTTCATGATTACCTCTGATATAGAAGCATTTGTAATTTCATCAGATATAGGAATTAGTTATAGATCGGATCATTCTCCGGTAATTTTCAAGTCAGATTAGAGGGAGGGGTACATGAAAATTTATTATCAGTCTTTTGAAGGAAACTGAGTTGATTGAAAAATTTAAAGGGGATATCAAAACTGTCATTGAAGAATATGAGTCTGATCCATCTATTGATATTGAGACAGAGGATAAACAGTATTATATAAAATATCAGCTTTTATGGGATATGATTAAGATGAAAGTTCGCGGATCTGCAATCTCATTTTCATAATTTCAGAAAAAGGAACAAAAGAAAAAAGAAAAAAATATTATACAAGATATTATTATTAGATAAAAAAAACTCATAGAGAATAACTTGCCATCAGTACACCAAGAAAGGGAAGGGTTGGAACTATAATTAAACGTAATAAGAGAAAAAAGTTAAAGGGATAATTACGAGAGCAAAGAGACAAAAAGAAACTTAGAGCAGACTTGCTTTCTAATTTAACTTGAGAATTCTTAACCGGACAAGCAAGTTAACTTCTTCTTTGGTGGACCAGACCTACGGTCTGCTTTTAAAGGACCGCTGCAGAGCTATCGACAGACCTGCTCCAGACCAGACCTGTGGACAAGTCTGCTTTTGACCAGTCCTGATGACAGGTCTGCCCCAGACCAGATCTGTGGACAAGTCTGTTTTTGACCAGTCCTGAGGACAGGTCTGCCCCAGACCAGACCTGTGGATAGGTCTGCTTCTGACCAGACCTGTGGACAAGTGTGCTTGCTATTGACCAGACCTGAGGATAAGTCTGCGTATGATAGATTATCGTGTTTAAGAGTTTTCATATTAAACTTGAGCTTTAATTAAAATATGTCAACAATATTCGAATTGTTTTTCCCCAGATAGCAAATTTCTTTACTCGCTAGACTCTACTAGATATTATACATATCAACAAAATTCATTTTCTTTATTTTATATATTCTTGAAATTGAGAATGGAAATGGAGAATGTGACAAAGAGACAACAACCCGACCATAAAAAAAACAACAGCAGAAGGTCACCAACAGGTCTTCAATGTAGCGAAAAATTCCCGCAACCGGAGGCGTCTTTCAGCTGGCCCCTAAACAAATATATACTAGTTCAGTGATAATGAACGCCATACTAATTTCCAAATTGTACACAAGAAACTAAAATTAAAATAACACAAGACTAACAAAGGCAAGAGGCTCCTGACTTGGGACAGGCGCAAAAATGCGGCGGGGTTAAACATGTTTGTGAGATCTCAACCCTCCCCCTATACCTCTAGCCAATGTAGAAAAAGCAAATTTTATATACATAAAACAATGGCTATACAATCACATAGAGCTATCATAAAGGAAATGAGAGGTATTTTTTTTAGTAGAAAGGTTATCCAACGCATCGGAAGAATATTCTTATAATCATAGGATATCAACATCATTGTCGACGTTGCTTCGTTCCCCGGATTTTACCTGTCTCTTCCTAAATTTTACTATAGGGAAAATGGTACTATTACATTTTCCCAACATTAGGTTGGCCTTTTGTGTACCCAAGACAGGTGAAGGAAGTCAACTTAGGAGGGCTGTGATTGGATGTAAGAGTACGCTATATTATTTTTATTTATCTATGAATAACTGTAGTGTGTAAATTTACAATATAAATTTTAAAACCTATTGAAATATTTTCTAGAGAATTATTCGAAAAGGCTTCCAAAATTTCATAAATTTCGTGCTAAAATGACGGTGGGCATGGATAACATAAACAAGCTCCGTTGGAAATGGGTAAACATACTATTTGGCTTCAATTTTTAAAATAGAGTAATAAAGTACTAACATCACACATAATTGTTTTATCCAGGTTTTTATTATAAAAACTGGTAAATTTAGAAAATGTTAGTATTTTCGCCTATGGCAGAATAAATAGTACCGTTTATCCTATACTCAAGATAGCAAGGGGGAAAAAAATCAATCAGACTTCAGTCATATTTTACTATTTTGAATAAGAACATTTGATTTTTATCACAAAGAATAGAAATGTTATCTTAGAACAGTACTGTGTTGAGAAAAGTGCTGAGTGATCATAATAAGTCAAATTGATGGGTACTGATATAAAACTTTATTCTAGGGTTTCAATTTTAACTATATTGTATAAACAGCACCAAACTATTGCTCTTTTGTATTTTTTTCACCTTTCGCAATGATTAAATCAATTGGAAAATCCAGAATTTAAGTCGTGACAAATATTTTTAACAGAAATATTTGCCTTTTTGCTGTGTAATTCCCTAAATGTATCAATTCGGTAATTCCCTTGACACAATCTATTAAAATTGGATATTGTCAGGTTAAGTGTGTACTGTTTATATAGTAAGGCAGTATTTGGTCATACTAGAAGCATTTTCACTGTTAAAATTGTTCATCTATGAAAAAAGAGGCCCACTTGAGGCTAGATTTAGATAGATATTATACTCTCCTGTGTAAAGAAATGCTCACATTGTTGGCAATTCATGCAGCAAATATTTCAATAGTGCTTCATTTTGTAGTTTCTATCTTTTATTATATCAGGCATATATAATTTGTCTTTTGTACTGTTTAAAAGGACGTTTGTTGGAAATTAATACTCCCAAGGGACATAATTCAGCTTTTTCATAGATTAATACAGACAAGAAAGGCAACTTTACAGCTGAGTATTTTGCGGATTAAATGTTTTAAGTTTCTAATATCCTTGTTTTATCATATCAAGAGAGAATAATGGATTTTATAACCAGCTCTGAAATTTTGAACCACAATATGGCATATACTAAAGCATGGAATGGAGATTAGTACGACAAATCTTTGATTTGTGCTTATGTTGTAAATTGTGGATAAAAGTAACACAAATTGAATGGAACTGTCATTTTTATCTGTTTAAATGAAACTGTTTATTATTCTTTTTAAATAAGATAAGATATAGTTGGATAAAGGTTGTTTATTAAGCCTTATCTTAAAGAAGTAGAGAAAGAGGTAAATCAGAATGTAGGGGTGGGGACATAAAATGATCCATGTTTCTTTAGGTGATGGGAACATACAAGTATTTATTATAGTCAAGGTTTCCACAATAACCCAGTATTGCATTGATGGTGTCATAATAAAATTGAGAATGGAAATGGGGAATGTGTCAAAGAGACAACAACCCGACCAAATAAAAAACAACAGCAGAGGGTCACCAACAGGTCTTCAATGTAGCGAGAAATTCCCGCACCCGGAGGCGTCCTTCAGCTGGCCCCTAAACAAATATATACTAGTCCAGTGATAATGAACGCCATACTAATTTCCAAATTGTACACAAGAAACTAAAATTAAAATAATGCAAGACTAACAAAGGCCAGAGGCTCCTGACTTGGGACAGGCGCAAAAATGCGGCGGGGTTAAACATGTTTGTGAGATCTCAACCCTCCCCTATACCTCTAACCAATGTAGAAAAGTAAACGCATAACAATACGCACATTAAAATTCAGTTGAAGAGAAGTCCGAGTCTGATGTCAGAAGATGTAACCAAAGAAAATAAACAAAATGACATAAATACATAAATAACAACAGACTACTAGCAGTTAACTGACATGCCAGCTCCAGACTTTAATTAAACTGACTGAAAGATTATGATTTCATCATATGAACATCATGCACAATCCGTCCCGTTAGGGGTTTAGTATCATACCATCATAACATATATGAGAAGAACATAACCCGTGTCATGCCAACAACTGTTTTTAGAATAAATGTGTTTAGTTCCGATGCAAAGACCTTATTAGTGACTCAACATTAACGCCAAAATATGCAATTTTTAATGACTTGACAACAGTATCGTAATTATATCCCTTCTTAATAAATCTATTCAAAGGTTTTGTAAGTTTCTGAGGTGAATACTGACACCTTTGTGCTTTATAAAGAATATTTCCATAAAAAAATGGATGTGAAATACCTGAACGTATTAGAAGTCTGCATGTTGAGCTATATTTACGAATGATGTCTTTATACCGATGAGAATTCTTTATAGCTTTGTGTCACGGTATAGGGAAAACGGTACTATTACATTTTCCCAACATTAGGTTGGCCTTTTGTGTACCCAAGACAGGTGAAGGAAGTCAACTTAAGAGGGCTGTGATTGGGTGTAAGGGTACAATATATTTTGTTTTATTTATCTATGAATAACTGCAGTGCGTAAATTTACAATATACATTTTAAAACCTATTGAAATATTTTCTAAAGAATTATTCGAAAAGGCTTCGAAAATTTCATAAATTTCGTGCAAAAATGACGGTGGGCATGGATAACATAAACAAGCTCCGTTGGAAATTGGTAAACATACTATTTGGCTTCAATTTTTAAAATAGAGTAATAAAGTACTAACATCACACATAATTGTTTTATCCAGGTTTTTATTATAAAAACTGGTAAATTTAGAAGATGTTAGTATTGTCGCCTATGGCAAAATAAATAGTACCGTTTTCCCTTTATGCATTAAGACATGCCTGGATATTTAATTGTTATTCAGCTTATTTGCATTGTATTTACTATTCTATTTTCCGCAGAATATTCTAACGAACATTGTACAGTGTCCGGATACATACGGTGTGGTTAAACTCGTCAGATTTGTCGAGAGATTTGTCTTTGCCGATGAATTGATGTATGGGACATCCCAAAATTATACTCAATGTACATGTCCACTTGAATGAAATAGTTGCCACTTGACCTTTAACTACAAACAAAATCAATAAACCGACATAATAGATTAACAGTATACCATTCCAAGAAGAGAACCTTATATACTTTTTTTTTATTAAAAAGTACAAATGAATTGACATGTCAGTGTTGGTACTTGGATGATGCGGCCTTATAGTTTTGCTTTACACACCATCCTGAACTACTATATCTAGTGACTGTTCAATATTAGGAATACAGAGATGACATGCTGACACTCTAAATGTATGCAGAAAAAAATTTGCACTAATTGTTTTCCAATATTATTGCTTATACATTTGCGGTTCGACTAAAATGTGAACAGGAGCGCCAGGAAATGACATAAAGGCGCAAGTTACGTATTAATATTTTAAATAAAAAGCGAACATTCTGGCACCCCAAATTTATGCAAACAAAATGTTGTTGTTTGATATTGTATTGCAATATTGCTGTCCATTGTATTATACATTGAATCCTGACATAAAAAAATATGGCTGATTTACTATGAGGGTATTTAGATTTACAAATTAAAGTGCACATATGGCCAGTTTTAGCGCGTCTGGCGTATAAAATTATAATCCTGGTACTTTTGATAACTATTAGTTGATGCAGTCAAATAATTTTGTTGTACAAGTCAGCATGAGGTATCAAAACTACTGAAATTTTGTTACATATCAATATTTGGAATAAAAGAGGATATTCTGGCACCCCATATTTATGAAAACAAAAATTTGTTGTTATTGTATTGCAATATTGCTGTCCACTGTATTATACATTGAATCCTGACTTAAATGATATGGCTGATTTACTATGTGGGTATATATATATTTACAAATTAAAGTGCACATATGGTCAGTTTTGGTCGATTGGGTCAAATCATTTTGCTGTACAAGTCAGCATGAGGTAGCAAAACTACTGAAATTTTGTTACATATCAATATTTTGAATAAAAGGAGGACATTCTGGCTCCCCAAATCTATGCAAACAAAAATTTGTTGTTATTGTATTGCAATATTACTGTCCATTGTATTATACATTGAATCCTGACTTAAAAAATATGGCTGATTTACTATGTGGGTATATAGATTTACAAATTAAAGTGCACATATGGTCAGTTTTGGTCGATTGGGTCAAATCATTTTGTTGTACAAGTCAGCATGAGGTAGCAAAACTACTGAAATTTTGTTACATATCAATATTTTGAATAAAAGGAGGACATTCTGGCTCCCCAAATTTATGCAAACAAAAATTTGTTGTTATTGTATAGCAGTATTGCTGTCCATTGTGTTATACATTGAATCCTGACACAAAAAATATGGCTGATTTACCATGCAGGTATATAGATTTACAAATTAAAGTGCACATATTGTCAGTTTTGGTTGATCATGTTGATCAAACATTGAAAAAAATAAACAGCATATTGCAAAATGATTTAAATGCTATACAATCTTGGTGTAACAATAACAGTATGAAAATCAATGCACAAAAAACTAAGTGTATGGCATTGGGTTCAAAACAAAAACTTATACACCTATCAGAATTATGTATTACCGTCAACAAAACATGTATTGAGAATGTCCATTCTTTTAAATTACTTGGAATTGACATTGATGAAAATTTAAGCTCGGAAGATCATGTTGATCGTATCTGTAAAATTATCTCATCTAAAATATCACTTTTATATAAAATTAAAGTATATTTGCCAAAACACACAAGGCCACTGTTTTATAATGCATATATTCTACCATATATAGACTTTTGCAGTTTGGGGAAATTTATTACAAAAAGATTCAGATAGAATCATAAAACTTCAAAAAAGAGTAGCAAGAATTATACTGAAATGCGATATTTCTCTTCCATCTAATTTAATGTTTTCTTCTTTAAAATGGTTATATTTTACCAAAAGAATAAAATACCAACAATCAGTTCTAATGTATAAAATTGTAATTGGACTAACACCTGATTACTAGCAATGCTGATATTGATAATGTGCAACGCCACAATTTACGATCTGTCTCTAATAATGATCTTTTTGTTCCAAGGCCAAATACAAATTTTTATAAAAAATCTTTTCATTATTCTGCAACCAAAGTATGGAATAATTTACCACTCGAAATAATAAAAATATCGTAATGTGGAATTATTCTTGAAATAAAGTTATAATCATTTTCTTGAGAATTATATGCAAGTCAAATAAATTGTTTTCCTTTAACAAAACTATATCAAATATTGTCATTTATTACCCTTTGTATATTTGAATGATTGAATTGTGTATATTCTAGTAATATATATTGTAATTTAATATATGAATGTATGAATGTTAACTGTATGCATGTATTTGGTTGAGAGCCTAGACTAGTTCTTATTGAGTTACCCTCTTTAAAAAAAGAATTTATTATTATTATTATTATATTATTACGATGTCAAATAATTTTGTTGTACACAAGTCAGCAAGAGGTATCAAAACTACTGACATTTTGTTACGTATTAATATTTTGAATAAAAGGAGGACATGCTTGCACTCTTAATTTATGCGATCAAAAATTTGTTGTTATTGTATTGCAATATTGCTGTCCATTGTATTATACATTGCGTCCTGACATAAAAAATATAGCTGTCAGATTTGCTATGCGGGTATATAAATTTACAAATAAAACTGCACATATGGTCAGTTTCGGTCAAAGCGGTCAAATAATTTTGTTGCACAAGTCAGCAAGAGGTATCAAAACCACTGAAATTTTGTTACGTATCAAAATTTTGAAGAAAAGGAGGACATGCTGGCACCCTTAATTTATGCGAACAAAAAATTGTTGTTATTGTATTGCAATATTGCTGTCCATTGTATTATACATTGAGTCCTGACATAAAAAAATATGACTGCCAGATTTGCTATGCGGGTATATAGATTTACAAATCAAAATGCACATATGGTCAGTTTTGGTCATTGCGGTCAAATAATTTTGATGTACAAGTCAGCAT
Source organism: Mytilus edulis (assembly GCA_019925275.1). Classification (NCBI taxonomy): domain Eukaryota; kingdom Metazoa; phylum Mollusca; class Bivalvia; order Mytilida; family Mytilidae; genus Mytilus; species Mytilus edulis. The sequence goes on along the minus strand of CM034358.1, from coordinate 69,613,488 downwards.
GAGGTATTAAAACTACTGAAATGTTGTTACTCATAAATATTTTGAAAAAAAGGAGGACATTCTGGCACCCTAAATTTATGCGAACAAAAATGTGTAGTCATGTGTTAAAATGATGCTTGAATTTTGTATAGTAAATTCGATCCTGAAATTAAAATATTGCTGATTGTGGCTACAGAGATTAAGGACATATTACTAACAAGGACGTATAACTAACGTATACAATACGTCCTTTCATATATATACATATAAATAAAGTGCAAATATGGTTGAATTTGATAGGTATTGGAATATATATTCAGTGCCCGTTATCATTGTAACCGAGATCGTTTTTTAATTTATAGGTTGGCAAATCACAGATAAATTTGTGTTACAAGCAACGTTTTATTAGTATTTTATTTTCAAATATTTGTTTTAAATCCTGTTTATATAACGTAAGTATTAATTTTACTTTATTTTCGATGTTTATACTACGAAACAAAGATATTAAAAATATTTTTAAAAAATCGATGTAGAGCGGTTCTGGTTACAAGTTAACTTATTGTTGGGCAGACCAGTCAAAAGTTAACTTGGGAACAGGTCTGGCTTCGATCGATTTGTCAAAGCAAAAGTTAAGTTAATATGTTAACTTTGTGGCAGGACTGGTTTCGAAGTTAACTTATGTTAATTTTACGGCAGGACTGGTTTCGAAGTTAACTTATGTTAACTTTACGGCAGGACTGGTTCGAAGTTAACTTATATCAATAGCGGACCTGTTTCGAAGTTAACTTTTTGGCAGACATAAACAAAGTCCTAGGACCAAGTCCGCTTTTCAAGTTAACTAGATTTTGGTTCTAGGACTGGTCAGAGCAGTTATCTGGTTATCAAGTTAACTTGCTTTACAAGTTAGGACTGCACCCATCTGTACAGGGGGAAAAGGGAAGTAACTTTTTTTGTAATTTGGAAAAAAACCCATTAAACAGAAAAATTATTCCCAAACTTATTCTGGAGGACGAATCTGATATAACAGATCCATGTATTTTTAGAAATGAACAAAAACAATTTTATAAAAAAATGTAAACTAGTTCTAATCCATTGTTACTTGGAACTTACAGGAGCACATTTCTTTAGCATGATAATCCTTTTTATTACAAAACCTATCGAGGAATGTCTGTCTTCTCTTAATCGTATAAAGAACTCTAAATCACCTGGTATAGATGGATTCACTGTTAAGGTTTATATATTTTTTTTGGAATAATATTAAAATACAACTAGTAAGATGTTTACATGAGGCTTTAGAATATGAAGAGTTCTCTATCACTCAAAGACAGGGACTCATTACCTGTATACCAAAGCAGGTTGAGTCAAAATTTATCTAAATAACTGGCGACCTATCACACTGCTGTGTGTAGACTATAAGATAGCTACAGCAAGTCTGCAATAGATTTAAAAAGGTCTTGGTAAACATAATTAGTAAAACACAAAAAGGTTTTCTTAAAGGTAGGTATAGAGGCGAATGTACCAGATTTATTTATGATCTGATGGAAAAGATGGAAGAAGACGGCATTCCTGGACTTTTACTTTTAGTCGACTTTGAAAAAGCTTTCGACACAGTCAAATGGTCTTTTATACATGAGGCTTTGTACTTTTATGGATTTGACCATACATTTATAAGTTGGATTAAGGCATGCCACTGTGATGCCTCTAGTGCAGTGTTAAATAACGGTTATATTACAGATTTGTTTTCATTAAAAAGGGGGTTCGTATCGTTATCTATTTATTTTAGTACTTGAATTACTAGGTGCAGCTATTAAAAATGACCTGATGTTGCTGGTGTAACAATTAATGACTCTGAATGTTTGTTAAGTCAATACGCTGACAATTCTTCTGAGTCCTGGATGGTGACCAAAAGTCCCTTAATCAGTGTTTATACTTGTTTGATAAATTTTAAGAACGTGATGGACTTAGGTGTAATGTTGACAAAACCAAAGGCGTATGGATTGGTTTAAAAAAGGGCAGTATGAAAAAACTTTTGCCAGAAATTTGTTTTTTGTTTGGAACTATTCTCGGAGGTTTTAACTATTAGGTATATTGTTTGAGCTTGCTAAAATTTATAAAACTCTATTTAGTTTTACAGCCAAGATAAACAGTATCAAGTCATTACTCAATACTTGGGCGTATAGAGAACTAACATATATTGGAAGGGTTGTAGTTATTAAAACTTTAGCATTTCCCGTTTAAGTTCAAGTTCTGACTGTCCTTCCTAACCCGCCAGAAGGTGTTTTGAAGTAGATTCAGAATATATTTTTCAAATTTGTATGGCAAATATCTATTATTTTAGCTATAGTGTAAAAAGGTCTTGGCTGTATAAATTAGTAGATCCCCAAAATTACTCTCCTTGGAAAGTCTTGCTACTTAGTTATACAAAAAGGGGGGGGGGGGGGCAAAATGTTACACTTAAGTCAAGAATTTATTTACCAGAAAAAGTTAATCTGTTTTGGCATGATATCATGGTAAATTTTTCCAAGTTAAAAAATAAGCTTAAAGCTGAAAACAATACTGAAATTCTAGCCCAGTCCATATGGCTGAACCTGAACATCAAAATACATGTAGATGGGAAGATGATTTTGAGGTTCAAATATATTGAAAATAGTATATTCTTCATTAATGATATGATGTCAGATAATAATACATTATTCTCATATGATGAATTTTAAAAAAAATATGATATAAGTACTAAATTTTGTAGAGTTTTATGGTATTTTAAGTGCGATTCGAAGGAGATGGAAAAGCATAATAGAAGGTAGTTCAAAACTGGAAATTATTAAAAATAAATAGATAAAGTTAAAAAGGAACCAAAATCTTGTAATTTTTTCTATACATTATTTGTGGAGGATAATAAAGTTATATCTATATCCTCCCATAAAAAATGGGAAAAAGATTTAAATAATTATGCAGATTGAAGATTGGAATGATATTTATTCCATGCCCTTCATTATAACTAGAAATTCATTTTTACAAAACTTTCAATTTAAGTTTGTTCATAGGATTCTACCATTTAATTCATTTTTATTGAAATGTAAATTAAAAGAAACTGAACTATGTACATTTTGTTCAGAAATTAAAGAAAATATATTTCACATTTTTGGGGAATGTATTGTATCACAAAACTTCTGGCTATCTGTTATAGATTGGATTAAAAATTATGCCATTCTCCTGCCTTTCAGTGCAAAAGAAGTAATTTTAAGTGTGTCTGATGATTTTGTTAACAGTAGAACAGTTAATAATAGTTTGTTGTTACTCAAATATCATATATACAAATGTAGATGTAAGAACATATCCCCCAAAAAATATGGTGGGGGTAAGAATATTTAAAATATTGGATTTATATAGAAAAATACTCTCTATGTTTCTTAACCCCTGTACCAAAAGTAAAAATGAATCAGAAATGGCATTTGTTAGAAGCAGCTTTTATTTAATTTATTTAATCAATTAACACAATCCTTTGTAATGTTTATATTTATATCTTATTATATCCTTATGACTTAATAGATCTATCAAGTAGTACGTTACTTTTTATAATGTATATCTAATACTGTACTGTAGTATGTAATTTCACATGTTTCATCATCTAAAATAAAATAACTACAAAAAATATATATTTGAAGCACAACAAAAAATGAAAGAATATATAATGTATAAATTGTTCATTTGTTCACGAGATGTAGAATTCTTTGATCTCAATATAATCTGTAACAAATTTGTGAACAAAATGATTCTAAACTAGATTTTAAAAAATGTTGTCAAAGTTACTTACACTTCAAAATAGGAAAAATCCGTTAATGCACTGTTCTTCAATTTTAAAATAAAAGACCAAGCAAGCCAACAGTCTCGAAAACATGAAATTTTCCATTACAAAGACGTATATATAGATAATAAACTTTATTTAAAGGTCATTTTTGTTAACATATAATCGATCAATACATGTATATAAATCGATCAATACATGCAAATTAAAATCAAGGATCATAGTTAAAATCGTCTTTTACCGATTTCTAGTACATATGCGTTATCAAATGTTAGAATTCAAACATTCGGAAATACTATAACTTTAAACGGCTTGAGACTCTTTCTTAGTTAGTAAGTAAGTAAGTCTTGCTTTGATCTGTTACTGCTGTTTGATTGACAATTGCTGACTTTTGCAATCTTTGAGATAATTCAATTGATTACTCGACTTATAGACGTAACTTTTATGGAGACACACCCACATTACCGGAACTACTTTTTTCTTTACAATTTTAATGAACAGGTTAAAACCTTAAACTTTATAATGGGACATCGGTATTTAAAACAAAAGTAAACAAACAAGTTTTACTGCTGTAAATGTAAATAAAAATATGTTAGAAATTATTTCTAATATGTACATAATTTTTTTACTTACATGTTTAAGAATAAATTACATCAAGTTTCGGCAATTTTCGCGTGAATCATTATTCGGTAATTTTTATAAACATGGGAGATACAGCGATGTCAGATTTTGATCTCGGCGATCTTTTCTATTTTAGCAAGCCTTGTTTGAAAACGAAATTGAACTCGAAGAATTGCCTGCACCAGAAATATTATCTTCTACTGAAACAGTTTCAACAAATGTACAAAAGCCAGATCTAAAACCACAAAAAAGGTTTAAAAGAGTCTCTGATGAAGAAACTATAGCCTTAAAGACAGCAGGCAAGCAAAATCAACAAAAAGAAATACAAAATGGGCAGTTAACATCTTGCAAGGTGTGAACATGGTATAAGTATCAAACACAAATTCAACAAAATAAAATGTAAAAAATGCATACTGTACATAGTGATTGTATGTTATTTATGACAAATATTCAGACCAGGATTTGAACCTGGAACCTTTCAATTTTAAATTGAATGCTCTACTTTCAGCTATCTGAATCTGTAAATCCACATACATGTTCAATATATTTACATGCACTTTCTTTATAATATAAATATATAAGTAGATATGGTATGATTGTCAACGAGACAACTCCACAAGAAACAGAATGACAAAGACATTTAAAACAACTAGTAGGGGTCATCTTACAGCCTTCTACGATGAGCCAATCCCATACTGCAATCATTTATAAAAATCCTCGAAAAGACAAATGTTTTACAATTCAAACAAGAAAAATAATGGTCCAATTTATGTACAAAAAATGTTAAAACTTTATCTCTAAGATAAAATAAATATTTTGATAAATATCACATGTTATTCTGCTTTTTTCACAGAATGGAGCAGTGAAGTCATGGTGAATCAAGTAGACTAAGCTGCTTTATCTTCCGAAGATTTAAATATTATATTGGGCAAATTATATGCAGAGACTACCCCTAAATTTGCAGAAAAAAAGAGGATCAAGAAATGGCGTCAGCTCAGGCATTTGAATACCACAAGAATAAGCGAGTTCGGAGTTTCGATTACTTCCGGTACATAGGAGATTTGCCGCTTTCATTGTGGGATCGGATGGATGATAAACAAAGCATTTTGGCGGTTACATTTTGAGGAGAGCGAGTGGGTTTTTATCGAGATGTCTAAAAATGACACATCGATTGATACTTTTAAACGGTGGACGGTACCATTGCTGCAACAGTATCTGCGGATACGTGGTTTGAGAACATCTGGGAAGAAAGAAGAACTTGTAGCACTGGTTTATTCCGCTGATTTGATGAAGATTAAGCCAGTGCTAACACCCGCCGAAGAGAGAAAACTGAAAGCTCATCAGTACTGGGACAAATTGTAGGCACCAAAAGGTTACATTTATAAAAATACATTCACTTTGCAAAATACACATAGCTCGAATAAAAAACATATAAGATATACAGACAGCCTATAATATAAAATATATATAAAATGCAAGGAAAGCATATTACAATGGGTATAGTCTGCCCTTAATGCTTATTGACTACTGCTGTATAATTTATTTGGGGTGAATGTAAAAATGAAGGGATAACAAGAATTTTAAAACTCCGAAAAAGGGCAGCAATAGTATTGCTAGATGCAGATCCTTTGTCCCCCCTCAGCCCCCTTATTTAAAAAAACTTGGGTGGATGATAATTGACAATAGAATAAAATATCACAAATATTTAATTCTATGTCTATATTTTCATGGACACTTTTTTTTATTCCTGAGAACATATTTTTATAGGAAATTGTGTCCTGGACACATTTGAATAAGTAAATTTAGTCCATAGACATTATTTATTACAAAATTATGCCTGCTGGACATTATTTTATGGGCCGGGGACATTATTTTAAAAATCCATCATAATCAATTATCCAATTATATGGCATCACCATTACTGACAGAAGCTTGGAACCCTATCTATTTGAAAAAAGTTAATCTTTTGAAAGTACATGTTGCAAAAAATAGCTTTACAGTGTTATGAATAAATTTAAATTAAATCATTTAAACAATCATGAAAATCGCCTTCATAGGTTTTGTCCCAGATCCTTTGATAGACTTGACAAGTGGATGGGTTACAGAATCCAAGGGTGTTTATATGTGGCCTCCAACTATGTACTATGACATAGCCACCTTCCTTCAGAAAAAAGAAGACAAATCACTGAGTGACAGATAGATGAAGGTCTACAAGGGGGAAAAGGCCTCCAGTTATTTTACATCCGGATGGCTGAAGGAAGTTTATTACCATCATATCGAAAGCAATAGTCCTTATCGTTTTTTGAAGACAGAATGTACTGCATCTCAACGCATTAATGATGTGCCACATACAGCATGAGTTTTGCTTGAGAAGTTTCTGGGGGAAATTCAGACAGCTTACTGTTCATGTTTTGCAGGGCATGTTAAAAAATATGCAGTAACCATGGTAATAATTTGAAAAGAAAGAATATTAAGATATATATATATATATATTCAAATTTACAGATCTAACATTGTTGGGTTGATGTTTAGACGAGTTGTATATACATAATGTACACAGCCATGTTTCATCATCACTGCTGGTGATCCGATGTTGTAGAGTTGTCACTGGCTCAGACGTACTTATATATATATATATATATATATATATGCTGTATTTAGACCCTTCTGCAACAAAATTTGTTTTACATGCACACGTATAAAAATTGCGGTTTTTATCCAACGCAATCATAGGTTTGAACGTGGTTTTCAATTTAGACGTGTTTATATTTTTTCGTTTGGGCTTGTATCATATTTTCCCTCTGGTTTATATGATCCGTTCATCCTATATTGACTCTTGAAATTCAAGAGTCTTTCTTAAATCGAGGGTAAATTATATGGACTTCCAAATACCGTTTCGATCCCTAACATCACTGAAGAGACGTTTATTGTCGAAATCCGGATCTGGTGTACATAAAAATATTGACACCTTATGTTTGTGGCATTACATCTTAGCCACGAGTTTATTGTTTTCTGTTTAGTATTTAATTGATATTAAGATCCATGTTGTTACATCTTGTGATCTATTTTATTTGGCAATCGCCAATGACAGTCAGCAGGGTTAAAGAACATCAGTTGTTCGACCTGTTAGTCAAATGCGTTTTGTTTAAGTATACTTTTTCACTTTTTTGGTCTTTTGGAAAATGGTGTTTGTGCTGTATTTAGAGCCTTCTAAATCTAAATTTGTTTTACATGCACACGTTTAAAAATTGCGGTTTTTATCCAACGCAATCATAGGTTTGAACGTAGTTTTCAATTTAGACTTTTTATATTTTTTCGTTAGGGCTTGTATCATATTTTCCCTCCGGTTTATATGATCCGTTCATCCTATATTGACTCTTGAAATTCAAGAGTCTTACTTAAATTGGGGGTAAATTACATGGACTTCAAAATACCGTTTCGATCCCTAACATCACTGAAGAGACATTTATTGTCGAAATCCGGATCTGGTGTACAAAAAAATATTGACACCTTATGTTTGTGGCATTACATCTTAGCCACGAGTTTATTGTTTTCTGTTTAGTATTTAATTGATATTAAGATCCATTTTGTTACATCTTGTGATCTATTTTATTTGGCAATCGTCAATTGCAGTAAACAGGGTTAAAGAACATCAGTTGTTCGACCTGTTAGTCAATTTGTTTTACATGCACACGTATAAAAATTGCGGTTTTTATCCAACGCAATCATAGGTTTGAACGTAGTTTTCAATTTAGACTTGTTTATATATATATATATATATAACATTGTTGGGTTGATGTTTAGACGAGTTGTATATATATAATGTACACAGCCATGAATCAACGTCATTAGTGGTGATCCGATGGATAAATCTGTTGTAGAGTTGTCACTGACTCAGACGTACTTATAAATATAATTATTTTCTGTGACTGTATCTTACATTGATTTGTAGGTTCCTTTACTATTATAGATAATTTAGCTGATCTGTAAAAATAACATCTTCATGCCTTATATAACATGTACTGTAGTACGACGCTAGATTGCAACTGACGAGGAAAGGCAACACACGGCCACCGAAAGCTTTATTTTTGTGAAGCCCAGGTGGTCGTGTGGTCTAGCGGGACGGCTACAGTGCAGGCGACTTGGTGTCACGATATTTCAGAAGCATGGGTTCGAATCCCGGCGAGGGAAGAACAAAAAGTTTTCGAAAGCAAATTTACAGATCTAGTCTTTCTTAAATTGAGGGTAAATTATATGGACTTCCAAATACCGTGTCGATCCCTAACATCACTGAAGAGACGTTTATTGTCGAAATCCGGATCTGGTGTACATAAAAATATTGACACCTTATGTTTGTGGCATTACATCTTAGCCACGAGTTTATTGTTTTCTGTTTAGTATTTAATTGATATTAAGATCCATGTTGTTACATCTTGTGATCTATTTTATTTGGCAATCGCCAATGACAGTCAGCAGGGTTAAAGAACATCAGTTGTTCGACCTGTTAGTCAAATGCGTTTTGTTTAAGTATACTTTTTCACTTTTTTGGTCTTTTGGAAAATGGTGTTTGTGCTGTATTTAGAGCCTTCTAAATCTAAATTTGTTTTACATGCACACGTTTAAAAATTGCGGTTTTTATCCAACGCAATCATAGGTTTGAACGTAGTTTTCAATTTAGACTTTTTATATTTTTTCGTTAGGGCTTGTATCATATTTTCCCTCCGGTTTATATGATCCGTTCATCCTATATTGACTCTTGAAATTCAAGAGTCTTACTTAAATTGGGGGTAAATTACATGGACTTCAAAATACCGTTTCGATCCCTAACATCACTGAAGAGACATTTATTGTCGAAATCCGGATCTGGTGTACAAAAAAATATTGACACCTTATGTTTGTGGCATTACATCTTAGCCACGAGTTTATTGTTTTCTGTTTAGTATTTAATTGATATTAAGATCCATTTTGTTACATCTTGTGATCTATTTTATTTGGCAATCGTCAATTGCAGTAAACAGGGTTAAAGAACATCAGTTGTTCGACCTGTTAGTCAATTTGTTTTACATGCACACGTATAAAAATTGCGGTTTTTATCCAACGCAATCATAGGTTTGAACGTAGTTTTCAATTTAGACTTGTTTATATATATATATATAACATTGTTGGGTTGATGTTTAGACGAGTTGTATATATATAATGTACACAGCCATGAATCAACGTCATTAGTGGTGATCCGATGGATAAATCTGTTGTAGAGTTGTCACTGACTCAGACGTACTTATAAATATAATTATTTTCTGTGACTGTATCTTACATTGATTTGTAGGTTCCTTTACTATTATAGATAATTTAGCTGATCTGTAAAAATAACATCTTCATGCCTTATATAACATGTACTGTAGTACGACGCTAGATTGCAACTGACGAGGAAAGGCAACACACGGCCACCGAAAGCTTTATTTTTGTGAAGCCCAGGTGGTCGTGTGGTCTAGCGGGACGGCTACAGTGCAGGCGACTTGGTGTCACGATATTTCAGAAGCATGGGTTCGAATCCCGGCGAGGGAAGAACAAAAAGTTTTCGAAAGCAAATTTACAGATCTAACATTGTTGGGTTGATGTTTAGACGAGTTGTATATACATAATGTACACAGCCATGTATCACCATCATAGCTGGTGATCTGATGGATTAATATGTACATCAAGTGGTACGGAAAGTAATACAGACAGCATACCACTCTTGGCAATAAATACATGTAAACCAACAAAACTAACACAAGGAAAGGGGAAAAGCTCGACAAGGGACGCAAAAAGGTTGAACCAAAACCCAATTTATCTGTGATGCTCATGTCAGCAGACATGTTTGGAAATTGATGAACTGGACAACAATTGTGAATCTGACTACAGTATAGGATGTGACAAATGTAGAACATTGTTTCACTGGGGATGCATTGGTTTTGATGGTATATTGAACATGGATAAATGGTACTGTGATGACTGTGAAGCTAGTAAGGAAAACAGTTTATGAATAAGGTACAGTTTTATGTATCACCTACAGTAGTAGAAGCATTGTTTTTTTTTGGCTGTTTTGACTGTCCCCTTCCGGGTTAAAAAGTTTGGACGTCCGACAAGGCAGTTTTTATATTATGTCATTTAAGACTAAATGTACATATAATATGGTGTAAAGTTGTTAATCTGTCTCAGTCTGTTGACATTTTTTTATTTTAAAATATTTTACACCTTTTGGAATACACTCTGACAGACTTTGATATTATATGCTGCCTGCTAAATATAAAGTTGTCGTTTGAATTGTTTTACATTGTCATTGCGGGGCCATTTATAGCTGACTCTGTCGTATGGGCTTTGCTCATTATTGAAGGACATACAGTGACCTACATTTGTTAATTTCTGTATTTCTTGGTCTCGTGTGGTGAGTTGTCTCATTGGCAATCATCATATCACATCTTCTTGTATATTGAAGAATTGTCTGGACTCTATGAATAGCAACATAAATAATATACAATGAATATTGTATGGTATTTATCTCTGTTAAAGGTATCAATATTTCCTTTCGATTTTATGACAATTATTTTTAATATTTTGCTCCATATATGATATCATATCCCATTTTGTTTTGGCTTGCATGTAGTGTCGACAGAATATAAAAATAACATCATCAGATAATAACAGTAACTTCATAAACAGTAATTATAACAGAAACAAAAAAAATCTATTTGGAATTTTCACAAGTCAAAACCAATAAATACTATATATGTTTTTCATATATACATGTATTATAATAAATATACTGAATATTTTTTATTTAAACCCTAAAAAAATGTATTATTATTTCTAGAATCAATTTGAAAAAATGACTTATTTATTTTGATATTGCAGAGGAGTATATATGCAGGAGAAGAAAAGAGAAAGACGGCAGATATAAAAGTTGAAGATAATAATAATCATTATCTTTAAGACAGCCTACATATTTTTATATTTCTTCAGTGACAACATGCTTTGAAGCAGTATTGTAAAAATACAATGTACTTTTCAGGTGTATTGGTCTGAGAAAACAGTTATCTTCCCGTGATTTTCATAGTCTACAAATATAATCCGTAGTGTGGACAGTGTGTTATAATTAAATGCCATTTATTCTTTACCCTTTCCAAATTTATTTCTTCATATTTTTGGCCTAAAATGGCCAGTAGGGGAATGAAACTACACTTTAAAAAAAATTGGATCATGAATTTTAAAGTTAAGAAGTGATTTTTCCAAATAGAAAAGGCTAACAAATAGCATTTCAGAAGTAGTTAAAAAGAATTCAAGACTCCCTTAACATAAAATTGTCCATATTTTGAGTTATCGCTCATGGATTTTTTTTTATTATTTTGATATAATTTGTCCAAAAAATAGTTTAACACATGCACTGTGAAAATAACATCAAGAAGGGCAGTTGGGATTTGTTTTATTTCCATTTATTTTCTCAAAGAAATACACTATATATATTTGAAATAACTGTGTTCTCACACCAATTGTCCTCGAAACCTCACTCATAATTATGGATTCTTTTCAAAATATATATTTGGTTATTAAGTTCTAAGAAAAATTGTCTCAATAAATATCATGATTATGGTTAACAACCTGAGAAAAGAAGTCTTTATCATGGTTAACAACCATAATTATATTTTTAAAATTCAACTTTCTTGAAACAAGGTTTTAAAATAAACTTATTATCGAAAAGTACAAAGACAAATTACAGTTGAATAGTTATTCTAAAAACACTTTCCTTTTTCAAGCAATAATTTAATCATAAAAGTAAATAAGATAACCTTTGAGCTAGAAATAAATAAACAATTTATTTGAAAGACATTTTTCTCTTGGCCAAAAATTTAAAACTGTTTGTTATATTGGGTTAACAGGACTAATTCCAATTAAATGATATATGAGGTGAGGTCTAAAGACAGTTGTAGTGATTGTTAAGTACTATTCTAGTGAAAACTATAACAGTAGTCTGTTGAGATCGGTTTACTTTTTTAAACCAAATCTTAGCCTAAAACATTTTATCAGATAATATTTTAAAATTCAAAATCATATATCTTTTAAACTCCTGCATTGTGATACATTTTAGAATTTTGAATTAAATAAAATCGTAAAGTTTTAATATACATGTATCAAAATGTGGCAACTTTAAGTTTCAATAATTCAAACAGAAAATATAATAATTTTTTAAATGCTTGGAATATATATTCTTGAAATTGATTATCTTTTTTTCTACAAAATAGGTGCAATTCATAGTCCTCGATTAACTTTTACAGCCAAATTGTCTAAACTTTTTAAATCATTGTTAATGAAAACCAATTATTATTGTTGACGAGTTATTTAATTATCACTTAACAAGACTGATCGTTATATAAATAATACAGTGTTAATATCCATGGTTTAAAGCAAGCGTACATTTTAGATGAATAAATTGAATGAAAACTACGGTTCCTCATTTGTGCATTGTAATTAAAAATTCGTATGTCTTGTTTACAACTCTCTTGTATTGTTCTGGTCGTACTATTTCAAATATTCAATTGCATGACTGCATCATGTTTTCCGTCAGTTTACCATAGTACTATCACATGGTTAGGATAGAAATTAATGGTAAACTAAAGTTTTTAGTGCTTTAATGTCTAATCTTACCGTTTTTTATTTATTGACATAACTGCATGACAGGATTCTCAATTACATTTGTAACATCGTTGCAAAGAATCCTGCTCAAACTTTTGTAAAAGACGGTTTTAACTTTTCAGTGTTCCGAGAGTTTATGTTTTATATTGAAGGCAATTGTAGTGACCTGCAATACAAGTACCGTTCAATTGAGTTTAGTTATAGGTTTTGTTTTTTTCTGTTTCTGACTTAGGTTTTCTGTATTTGGCATGTGTAGCGCATCATGACATAATATATTGTTACGTGTACCACGATGAACTTTCGTGCAGGACTGCTGTGTGTATCTTTGACTTTTTGACTCTTGAACTACGCACGTTGGGTGTGTCATCATAATACAGTATGTTCCTTGGTATATAACCTTGACCTCAAAATATAATTTTCAATTGTCCTTGCTTCTGAATATGTAGCATGTAGATGTAGATGTATTGCCATACGATGGTGAGTCTAGAGGCACGAGAAACTTCATGTGAGCTTGATCTTTGCCCTCAATGTACAATTTGTATATTTTGTATGAATTAAATGGAGAATTGTCTAATTGGCACTCATACCACATCTTCTTATATATATATATTAGATATCGTATAATCTTATTAAGGGGGGGGGGGGATAGAAAAAAGGAAAACTTTAAACGAAAACTATATGTATGTTACTTGGCGAAAAAAATAATAAAGTGGCGAAAGAGGTGGCGAAAAAAATAATTGACGAAGGGGAAACCCTGGATATATAGATATATTTGTTAGCTTTGTGTACCACGATGACCCTTTCCTCAAAATCTTCTTTGTGGTTTTTTTTAAAAGGAACTCTTGACCAGACTATGAATATTTGACTCTTGACCTATGCATATTAGGTGTGTCTCTTGGTATGATAACCTTGACGTCAAGTCAGGAGTCTCGGTTTTTTTGTTAATCTTGTATGTTTTAAATTTTAAGTTCATTTTTAGGTTTCAGAGTTTGAACTAGTATATTCACATTTTTTTCAGGGCCATCTGAATCCCGCCTCCGGGCGAGGATTTTTTTTCTTTATTAAAGACCCATTATTGACCTTCGACTGCTTTCTGCCATGTCTTTTGTCATGTATCTGTCTCTTTTACACATTCCATATTTCCATTCTCAATTTTTAAGAATGTTTGGTTCAAATAAAAACTAAATCTTTTAATTTTCGTGAAAAAAATAGAGAGAACATTTACTGCTTCAGTACACCATGTGTTGATAATTGTGATAATGCAAACTGTTTCAATCAATTTACCTTAGATTTTATTTCATGGACATGAAGGTATGGATAGTTTGTTTTTACATCCTTAAAATTCACACTGAAGGTACTATACGCATATCAACAAACTGAACTTAGTGCAAAGAATCTCAAAAGTACACTTAGACAAAGAGCTAGTCACATGTAGCTTGAAATATCACTGTCTGCTACCAAACTGCACCGATATCCTGAAAAAATATGCAAGTTAATTTTATTAGAAGTAGAATTCAATGGAAGTAAATAAGCTGTTCACTGAAATAAATGTATAATATTTCTATTTGCCACAGATGCCCTGCCCCTGTTTGTGAAAAGAAACATGAGTAAACTTAGCATTTTTCCTATCTTAAGGCTCTGTGTTGACATTTGTATTATTGGTACTCGTACCACACCTTCTTACATCTAATAACTCATGAAAAGTTACGCCATCCAATATCTAACTTGATAAATCTGTGTTATGGGGTAATACGCATTGCGTATAAGGTTTATAACATTTGATTGAGTCAAACTTATTTAAGAGGACGGAAACGAAAAATTCAGCATTTTCTATGTTTTAAAGGGACATGATACATGTAACTTATGAACGGTAAAAGTGACGCTACCAAATTTCAAATTTGATTTTGTGCTGTGTGGTGATAAGCATTGTCCCAGGTTAGGGGGATGGTGGGGATCCCGATAACATGTTCAACCCCGCCTTTTTCGGTATGCATGTGACTGTCGCAGGTCTGGAACCTGTAATTCATTGGTTGTCGTTTGTTTATGTGTTACATATTTGTTTTTCGTTCATTTTTGTACATAAATTGTCCGTTTCTTTTTTTCGTTTGAATGGTTATATATTGTCATTTCGGTGCCTTTAATATATGACAATGTGGTATGGACTTTGTTTGTTGTAGGCCGTATGGTGACCTATAGTTGTTAATGTCTGTGCCATTTGGTCTCTTGTGGATACTTGTCCCATTGGCACTCATGTCACATCTTCTTTTTTATATTGTGTATAAGTTTTGTAGTATTTGGTTGAGGCAAACTAAAGATAGGAGAACGGAACCCATTTTTTTGGACGTTCGGGACGGACAGACTAGGGTAACACTTTCTGCCCCTCCACTATGTCGCCAACAAGTTCTGACTATTGTGCTGGTGATACTCATCCCACTGTCATTAACACACACACAGTTTTATCATAAAAATATTCAATCATAATTTTGATTTCTTTACTTTGGGCCGAATGATTATATGCATGCCCCTCACAAGGAGTATCATTTGACAAATGTATTGTACATATACATTTTTGTAATATCATATAGCTTATTTTTCAATTTATTATAGCTTGCAAACTAAAAGGGCGTATTGTTATGCGTTTACTTTTCTACATTGGCTAGAGGCATAGGGGAGGGTTGAGATCTCATAAACATGTTTAACCTCACCGTATTTTTGCGCCTGTCCCAAGTCAGGAGCCTCTGGTCCTTATTAGTCTTGTATTATTTTTAATTTAGTTTCTTGTGTATAATTTGGAGTTTAATATGGCGTTCATTATCACTGGACTAGTATATATATTTGTTTAGCGGCCAGCTGAAGGACGCCTTCGGGTGCGGGAATTTCTTGTTGCATTGAAGATCTATTAGTGACCTTCTGCTGTTGTCTGTTCTATCGTAGGGTTGTTGTATTTTTGACACTTTCCCCATTTCCTTTCTCAATTTTATTAAATTGATCATCACTTTCTTTTTATATGCCTTTTAGCATTCTGTTTAGAACAAAACAACTTGTTACATATACTTCACATGTATTACTATCAAATCTGACATTATTTATTACAAAGCCAGTTAAATAACTAAAGATTCAGTAGAACTTGAAAATAAATGTGCAATCAAGTATATATGCAAGTCGTCAACTGGTCAAGTGGCTAGATGCACATACATTTGGCCAAGTGAACGACATGTCCTAATTGAGTGGTTTTAAAACTTCTAAAAATATTAACGGAAATAAGGGATAAGTAAAGGAAAATAAATGAAACAGAACGACTGAATAAAATAAGAGGATGTTTGATGAACTGTATATTTTGGTTTAATATTTTTTTAAATCGATACCATGCTTTATTTTATCTAGTTTCCTAGTCAAAAAAATTAAAATGAGAAGATAAATACCTTACAGCTTCCTTTACCGTCGATGCTGAAATGTTAATGTTATAAAGGAATTTTAGCGTCTTTGACCTACTTTATCTTTTTATTCCGATACTTGCGGTTATCTTCTCCAAGTTTAACGGGATCATTAGAATGATCTAGAATAGAACCCAGATGGAACCAAGAAGTTTGGTTGCTATAACCACACAACCGGGATTTTGAACCGGTTACCATGGTTTCGAACCAAAGATCCCGGATGAACTAAGGTTCAGAACAAAAAAAAAAACCCAAATGGAACCAACTTAAAGGTTTAGAACCGGAGTGCCCGGATAGAACCTAATTGCATTCGGAATTCTCATAACTTTTTATACCTTCAACGTATTTGATAAATCATTTATTTATTTAGTATATTTATATATAACTAAAGGCGGTTTCAAATTAGATACAGCAAAACAAATTGTAAAAATCTCTTTTGCCAAAGGAACCAAAGTAATAGGCAATGTGTTTTTCAAAATTTGAAAACGTTTCATTCGACCAATTGCCCTTTTAACATGAATTCTGACATTGGCTACTGCCTTTGTTTTCATTACATTTTCCTTAGTCATCTGCTCTGACCCCTGACCAGGTGGTGCTATAATCAATTTTGCTTGTCTCATTACCAAGTCTGATTGTCTGGGAAAACCTCTATTTGCCATTACCTCATCAGTTGGATCAATGAGATTTAAAAAAAAAAAACTGTCCATAACAATAAAGCGATCAGAGGCCTTCCCGGCATGAGCTTCGAAAATGTAGGAAATGCTGCCATTTGGTGCCATTGCCACTAAAAACTTAAGCGTGTTTTGTTTTGTAGTCAGACCATGTTTGTGCTTGTGATTCCATACTTCTGGGTCTTTTAATTAATATTTCAGTGCAGTCTATGATACACCTAAGATTAGGAGCAATTGAACTATATACATGTGGCAATGTCTCTTTTGTTATTTTTTTTATCTGGCCAATGTATAAGAGGCTTCAACTCGTACGCCAGAAACTTCAACCGTGTATTCAACACCTGTGAGACAACTGAGAGTTGAACACCAAAAAAATCACCCAGTAGCTCACTGTTCATACCAACCTTACACTTCATTAAAGTCATGACAAGTTCATCCTTCACAGACAATTTTCTTTTGGGACCTTTTTTGTCGGTGAATTTATGAAAACCCTTTTCTCTTTCATGCTTACTATTTTCTTGCTTCCATTCCAATAGGTCAAACGCTTTGCACGTGGTAACAAATGCTTGTATAGCCTATCAAATACATCTGCATTTAGAGCCCCGTTTACAAACGTGTTTTGCTGTCATCTTTCACTATGTTATTTATCATAGTTGTATGAACCATGTTTTATGTGTCTTTGCTGTGTAGTTGTTGTTGTAAACAAATTACTTGAGAATTTAGTTTATTAATAGATTGTTGTTTGGTGAAGATACCTATACAAACACGGTTGGAGGAACAGTCACATTTAGCAGCATATGAAAGGTTTGATTTATTAAGATGATTGTCAGATTGCAGCTTTTCTATATATGTACTTTTTTTCTCCTTATTTATACAGGTGTAACAGTGGTCTGATTATGCAGATTTCTTTAAAATAGTCAATATACGGTGTAGCTGTATATATTTGAAGGATCTCTACTGGTAAATTTGTGTCTTGAATGTCTTGCAATGCAGATGACTCAATTGTACTTGTATTTTCAGACACAGACTTTTTTTTCTTTTGAAATTGATGTTTAACAATTATCTTTCTGGATGGTCTTACAGTTGTTTTTACAGTGTGCCCTAAATCAACCAATGGAAAAGGAGTACATTCCTCAAAATGATTTGAGCAAACCCTGTCATGAGCTTTTGGAGTCTAGCTTTTATTAGTTGTTGGGTCAATTATATTTACTTGATTATCATCCATTTTCTCCTTAACTCAAGAGTCTTGTTTTCTGTTGGAAATGGAAACAACTTGAAGGGTGATTCACAATCACAAGACCTTGTTCCTTAATTACACTTATGAACTTGACACAAAGTTTTCATCCATTTGTTGAGTTGGTAGGTGGAATTAACACACCCAACAACACAACAAATTATCATACTATACAACTTCTCTTTAACATTACAACGTGTACAAGGAAACTTTAAATATCTTGACCTTTACTTTAGCTAATACCAGAAAGAAACAAAGACCATAAAAATCTATTGCCACCAAGTAATAAACATTACAGAGCAACCTGTGTAAACTGAATAAAGTGAGCACCAATATTTTGACAAATTCTAATAGATGTTAACTGAAACAGTTTTAGGCTAAAGAGATCTGTATTATTAGCTGATGACCAGTATCTTGTGCCAATTAACTAAGATATATTACAAAACTGTTATGCAGTGTCCAACTACCAACTATACAAATCCCTTGAATAAACTAACAAATGATTGCCACTATAAACTTTATACATTGTTTTTTTTTTATAATTATTATCAAATATTAGTTAGACTTTTGTAAGAATTTGCCCAAAACACTTTTTAAGAAATACTGTCTGTGCATTTCCATACTGTCATTATGTGCATTAATAAAGAACAGTTTGTTATTTCTTTATTTATTTTTAATAGTTGTGTTATACATGTTATACATGTATTGACATGGTCTAAATTTTTTGTCATTTCCTTCATTTATTCATTATGATTAGGAAATTGTATGGAACACTAAATTTGGCATACCTACTGCTGTTTTCTACGCAAGTCTAAAGTATCAAAACTGGTGAAAGTTAATGTCAATTATATAATTTTTTATATATATACCATGATAAACAGAGCATTTAATATTTCTTGTGTTTTGAGTAAATAATGACTAGGTAGGATTTTGTCATTGGTTACAAATTGGACAAAACATATTTACTTTTAAGTTATACTGTTTCCAGGTCACACATAAATGTAGTTTACATGTAGGTGGAATAATTTAAGTGCCTTCCTATTTTTAAGTTATGCTTATATATCTTATTTAAAAATAAATAAAGACACATGTGCTTACATAAATTGTTTCAGTATTTATTCGAGTGTTGTTTATAGACTAGTGGTAAACAAAAGTTTGTTTATAGATATAAAAAGATGTGGTATGAGTGCCAATGATCCAACTATCCCTTTATTTTTTTTTTTAAATAAGCCACCACAGCAAGCTATATGCCTATGTTAAATGACTATGATGAAGATCTTAACGGGACCAAACAATTACTTGCGTAGAATCATTCAACATGGAAGACCAATATATGCATTCTGTTAATTTTTGTCATGAAAAAAATATAGACAAAAAAGCTTTACAAGACGCATTATAGCCATCGGTAATGTCATGACCGTCCAGTATCTCCATTTTTTAAATTTTTTAGAACAATTTTTCGTGAAACCCATTTGAAAACCCTATGGTCATCAGTCAATACTACCGTTTGTTGCGTAACAATAAATATGTTTCTACCTGCGCAACGATTACTTACGTTTTAAAGCATATTCACGATATCCGTTGTGTATTTATCCCGTTTGTTTATCTGCAATGATCTTTCGCACATTGTCCGGGACAAAGAATTCAGGATGTCAAATGCCATTTAGGATGGGAAATTAAAGTACAACATGATAAGTGGTTTATCTAGACCTACAAAGCACAAGGAAGTTATTTCGCAGTCAGATCTCCATAAAATTAGTACATATCTAAATTCTGCTGAAAACCAAGTCCTTCGCTAGAGGTTTTGGTAAAATTTAGCTATGCATTTTGTCTTACGGGGTCTAGAATTCCACAAGCAATTGAATCTTGCATCGTTCACATTCCACAAAGATAAAAATGACAGAGTATATGTTACACTATCACATGAAACACGTCAAAAAAATTGGCAAGGTGGACTTGGCAGTTCTGAGGCTTCTGCCGACAAAAGGATGCATGAAATAAAAACTGACAAATGTCATGTGAATGATCTGAAGCTTCTGATTGACAAAACAGATCCTAAAGCAGAATCACTCTTTAATCACTGTGACAAAGCTGCAAATCTCTCACCAGATGAACAAAACATATGGTTTTCAAATAAGTCGGTTAAGCAGTACCATTTTCAATATGTATGGGTGATATCTAGGAATGCTGGATGCTCTTAGACTATACACAGCCCATGGTCTCCGCGCAAATGCCATTCCAGGTATGAATGATGCCGGCTTTTAGCTCAGGCGTATAATTTACATGAGCGGGCACAACAAAACGAGAGCTCTGTCAGAAGTTATAACTGTTGATGTTCTATAGTCCAAAAGGAAAGCTTGAGTGAAACTCTATCGTCTATATCATCAGGCTTTGACGCGTCTGTACCAAAATATATTCCAGCACCATGTATCTCTAATCAAACAACTTCATGTCATCAGGATATATTTCCAACTCAGCTTTCAATAATTGTGGATTTCAATTCTCCGGACAAAATTAAAGCAGCCATCATCGCAGCGATTACTAAACTAACGTGAATTACTCCGCGCTGTCATGTGACGTCATTGTGTTGAATTTAGTTACTGTTTACGTTTAAATATATTTTTTTTTGTGTTTCAAAGAGTTGTATATAATTTATTTATAACTTATGACTGTAATTTAAATTATGACTATTGATCCATATAATTAATTACGGTGGTGCACATTGGGTATAATTTGCTACGCGAATTATACCATGTGCACCGCCGTAATTAATGTTATGGTACGCGAATTATACAATGTGCACCGCCGTAATTAATGTTATGGCTTAATAGCAAATTTTAGGTTTTTGACCTACTCAAACTTAATGTACCTTTATATTTCAAACAAATGTGCATTGTTATCCCCCGTTGACCATTTAACTTGTAAAGTAAACAAAAATCGTATATTTTTACGTACGTAATACACATTCACTTGGTCGTTGTAAAATTGTGTTTGTCGACCTTTCTCCATTTAGTTCAAATCTATATAAAATAGCGTATTCCACGAGCGACAGTTTAATATACTTGTCTTATATCTGAACGTACGAAAAGGGAAACTTTGTTCTCAGAGGACACAGGTATATTTTGAATAATATACAGTTAACAATTGTTCCTATTTTCGTACATAAAGAGTTTCCTAATTTGTGAATATGGCGTTGATCAACGATTTTGGACCAACGGATAAGTACGAATTCTTGTAAAAGTTCAGTAATTTAGATAAATATATACATGTAGGTTGTAATGTTTCTGTAATATTTTGGCATATTTAAATACCCGGATTATTCATTTTAGGTGGTGATATTAATTGATTGCTTTTGTTAATATTTGTAAGAATACCAAACATATTTATTTTTGACTAATTGATAACTCAGCTTTTCTAATTTTAAAATAAATGATCTGAGTAATGTGTTCCATTATCTACCACGTGACCAAAATGGCAGCGTCCAGGCATTTTACAAACTGAGCAGAAAAACAGTCATTTCTCCATGTTCACGTCCCCGATTGATGTTTAATTAGTAACACAAGTGTGACCTTATTGATAATTAACAATACGCAGATTTGTCCGATTTGTCAAAGTTTGATCTGTCGATCAACCACGCCGATTATCCCAAAGAATGCCTCCCAGATAAACTCAATAACCCATCAACCAAAGCTAAACAACTGTTTTCTTTAGAAAATAAATGATATTTATGAACTAGAGGCAAACCAAGTTGCATTTAAGGTGTCGTGTGATAGATTCCCATCTGGATAAAAAGCCTATCATTATTATACTATGACATTTATGTCAAAATGGAGAATTTCAAGATCAATTGGTATGATGAACCTCAAGACTGGTCCAAAAGTGTGTCTGGCAAACAAAAAAAACTATTTGTATAGAAATTGGAACTACAGAAATTGATTTGTTGTTTAAAATCACATTTCACATTAACACAGGTGTTGTACAGGTACAAAGTGCACACAAAGATACATTCACACAAAGAGATTTCCCAAAACTGAAGCACCTGGTTAAATAAATTATGCACAACAATAATATCAGTAGTAATCAAATCCATGATACGCCTACGGCTAGTGACATGGATGATCAAACACTATCAAAATGTCTAGTGAATGACAAAACTAATGATCAACCCAAATTAACTGGGGACACACACCCGCACTGCATCTCATCTTCAAATATAAATGATATGAATAACAATATGAAACAAAAGATTGAAATAAATAAGGAAAATGTACCTGTGGTAAATGATGTAAAATGTGTAAACAATGATGATTCTGGAAATAAAATAGTGAGTTTCGATAACAAAAGTGAAACAAGAGGATTCCAAGAAATGATGTCCCGAATGGAAACGAGCTTTACCCATGCCCTTGAGAAAATAACTACACAACAGGCAAATCTCTTTGAAACAAAACTAAGCTCCATCGACAAAATGTACAGTAAAAGTCTTGAATCCCATAATGACAAATCTAATATGTTAATGGAAAGTTCGAGGAAATGACAAGAGAAGTTACAGCTTGCAAGGAAGCAGAACAGTTCAAGTGTTAACTGAAAAATGTACAGCATGTTAATACATTAATATTGGAACAAGAAGTTATGAAAACAAAATATGAAACTCAGATTAGCCAGTCAAAACTGCAAGGTGAACAAAAGTTTGAAACTATTAAAAGACTTGATAATGAAGTATTAAAATTGGCAGCCAATTTAACTGAGCAAGAGTCTAAAATTCAGGTACTGGTAACTCAACATAAAGCATTAAATAAACAATTGGAAAACAAAGAACAAGAAATACTAAGTCTTAAAATTCATAATTGTAGAGATGAATCTGGAGGTGATTTCATTTCTGTGCAGAGTACAATCAAATCCGGGGAAAATACTACCAGAAACACCCAGCCTATTCCATCAGTTACTATAATAGGAACTTCAAACACGAAAGGCATAAACCCACAAGGAATGTCCTCTCGCTATTCAATCAACAAAGTTGCTGCATATACTTTGAGTGAGACCGAAAGTAAAGTCAGAAGTTTAACAAATGTACCAAAAGTGTCCTGGTATTTCACTCATTAACCAATGACATTAAAACTTGTCATCCAGATGAATGTATATTTAAAATGGAAACAATTATCAATGTATCACTGGAACTTTTTCCTGATACTAAAATAGTTGTGTCATTACCAACCCCAAGAGCTGACAACCCTACATTTAACAATAGAGGATTATTGATTAGTGTATTACTAAAGGAAAAATTCAATAACAAAATGATAGCATTCTGTGATAACAGTAACCTCTCGTACAAATAAAGACAACAGTAGTATACCGCTGTTCAAACTCATAAATCCATGGACAAAAAACAAAATCGGGGTAACAATCTAAAACTGACGGAAACGCATAAATATAAGAGGAGAACAACGACACAACACTACAATATAACTAACACACACAGAAACGGACCAAGCATCAGACAAAATCCCACGAGAATAACAAATATAACATCAAAACCAAATACATGAATTTGGGATAGACAAAAACGAACCGCTAAAAAAATTCCTAGACACGAAGGATGGTGTAAACCTAAATGAAAGTGGAATCAGAGTGTTTGCGTCAAATCTGAGAGACTGCATAGACAATATTTTTGGTCTTCCTAGAGACATTCATATAATAACGACAATAGACACCTGTATAATGGACAAAGAGACTATAACCAAAATTTCGAAGGCGTGGCCGAGGTCATCAAGGCAACCCAAGAGGTGGACGTGGAGGTCGTGGCCGTTAAACTGCATTTAGTCTGTCTATTTGATTATATATATATATATTCTTTTCGATAGTTAAAACAGTAGATCATTTAGTATTATCTTGGTATCCATTTTTATCTTTTTAAGGTAATTTGAAAAATAATTTTGATTTAATTTAATTTTTTTGTTGTTGTTGTTCGTCTCTTTTTTTAATTTTTGTTTATTGATAACTATAGAGCACCACTTATTTTTTTTTCAAATGACAAAGATTAAAGTAGTTATTAAGATCATTACAATATATTATTACAAGAAAATTTAAGACATTAATATGAGAACAAATTTAAGAATATGTTCATGGAATGTAGAAGGGCTGGTGTCTGATAAGTACGACAAAACTATAAAGATCCTGATTGTATTTCTCAGATAGCAAACTATGACATAGTACTCTTAAAAGAAACACATTATTAGCTATGATACTAATATCCAATTTGAATTTTTTTTTATTCTATCAATTCTGCAGACAAAAGTCCAAAAATAACAGGTTTTTCGGAGGTTTATGTATCCTAATTAGACCTGAAGTAAGAAATGGTATAAAATTCATGAACTTTGCAAGGACACTTGTTCATTTTCTTCATTTTCTTGTGCATCCGCTCTGTATTCTCGCTTCATTTCCCATTCAGTATAACCACCAGTTTTTATCGAATTAGAACACTGGTCATACATGTGATGACAACATTTTACACAGAAACAAGACAATTCACTGATATTTATCAATCCTTTAGCAGAATCACGACTAGCTCTTACTTGGTGAAGAGATCGAATGCTAGGCACCGGCTTAAAAAACAGTCTGTTGTCAC
The DNA here is from genome assembly GCA_019925275.1 of Mytilus edulis. Classification (NCBI taxonomy): domain Eukaryota; kingdom Metazoa; phylum Mollusca; class Bivalvia; order Mytilida; family Mytilidae; genus Mytilus; species Mytilus edulis. The sequence goes on along the minus strand of CM034358.1, from coordinate 69,588,452 downwards.
GGTGAATCGTTTCCGCATATCAGAATATTCTTCTCTTACAATGTGACCTCGGTTGTGTTAGAATTGAATTCGCGTATTCATAGAGATCTTTTGCTGTCCTTATCTGAGTCTGTTCGTGTAAAATGGCACAGTCGGCTTGTTTCTTAATAATTCCTCCAGCAGCGTCTTGTGGTCCTGAAATGCACAGATAAGTTTTTTATGTCAACTGCATGACATTGGACCTACAGCCCGTAACAGAGAAGTGATCGAATTGATGTTTCTTTACCGTCAAAATTAGCTACGTTATCGACAAACTTAATTGAGTAGTGACCGAACTATTGGTACTTTAACGTTAAAAAGATTGACAATGCTGACAAACTTTCATGTGTCGATAATCAAGTTTAATACCGATATTATTGAAAATAATTCTAATATGAAACAAAATATTTCCATGCACCATTTCGATAGGGCGAAAAGTAGTCATTTCTTCAAAGTCAGAACAGAAAAAAAAAGATTTATGGAAAGACGTCTTGATAGTATTATTTCCTTTACAATTTTACCCAAAACTAAAAGAAATATACTGGGAAACAATTAAAATGGTGTTTGATAGGAATGAAGTCCTTTATTTTTTCGGACTACAATGTGTACTGTATGTGTGATGGATTTGAAATCAATCAATAACTTTGAAATGTTTTCTCATATGTATACACAAAAGGGAGGACTGGTATTTGTTCTTCTGTTAGAATATGTCTTCGTCCGTTTCACATGCCAAACTTTTTTCTAGTACAGTTTAAACGGGAAAATTTTATTGAGATCTTTTTTTTAATATGACAAAATAACGAGCAAAACCATTTCTTGCAAAGGCACACACAGAGAATATTTTTTTTAGTAAAAATCAGTAAAACAAAATTTCTCCAAGATATACCATGGCCAGGACCTGACAGTTTTTAGCAGTGTACAAATAAAAATCGTCCGGAAAACTGCGCTTGCTGTCATTTTGAGGGATCGTGCAACATTTCACCTATTACCCATAAACAACATAGGTTCTCACTTACTAAAAAAAGTTCTAAAAGATAATTTCAAATCAGAGTTAACATATAAACTTCCTTATATCCAGTCGAATTTGTCTATAGGTTACACAAAGCTGGTTCTTAAAACGTTTGTATCAGGGAAAACATTTTTTTTTTTACTTTTAAAACATGTAGGGGAAACGGATTTCCTAACTATTCACATATAATATTCCGTATTTCTGATTTTTTGTTCGATTACGTAAATTATACGACTTGTTTTATGACTACGTGAACTTGTACATAGATGTGCAATAATTCAGCTGCCTGTACATGTTCATGAAGTTCTAAATTTTGAATGTTGATTTCTTTAAAAAAACACCATTTTATTTACAATAAAAAATCTCAAAATGCCCGTTAACAATGAAAAAGTTTGACCATGAAAAATTACTTATCTAAGAAAAGCAGTCGTTTAATTGATTATAAGAAAGTTTCAGTATATCATGTCAAATTTCTTTAATTTGAGAGTTTTCCTTTAGTTACAAATCTCCATGTCTGATGGTGAAATAAAAATGAATGTCTCCGAAAGTGGTGAATTAGTTTCCATAAATGACAGATGAATCGGGCCAAGCCTAGTAAGTTAACTTACAATAAACAGACTACTGTAACATTGACGCACTCGTCGAACTGTTTAAAAGATTTGTGATTATGACCAAAAATTTACATACAACTTCATTTATAAATTAGTTTGAATTTCGTAGCGATTCGTCACAATAATGAAAGTTATAAAAAAAAATCTATAACCAGCTGATCTTTACTTCTATAAAGAAAGTATTTTTGTACAAAAGGGTATTTATTATAAAATGGTCCTAACTATAGAAAAGATATTTTACCACAGAAAACTTAAACGGAAGTTTCGACAATTTTAAACAGAAGAGATTTGAAAATAAATTTAACTTTAAATAAACACTGAAATAATTTTAATACCTCGAAGGTGCAAAGAAAAAACAAACAATCTCAATCTTTAAAAGTGTCTTCATTGCACTAATCGACGAGTTCATGTTTACAGTAGAAACAGTGGATTTGACTCCAATAAATTCATTATCATTGTAGTCATGAATATTTATCGCTTATATTAAATTGATAAAGATTTTATCGAGGTCACACCACTTGTTTCTACAGCTAAGATCAGTTACATGAAACATGATCTCGTCGATTCGCACGACGAAGCCATTGTTTATGACAGAACACACATTCTAGATTATGTATTTTTCACGGTTTCCGTCAGTTCGAAAGTATTTGATCATTTCAACTCCTTTGTATTTCATAATATGTGTCATGAACAAAGACATATGTTCGATTGAATAATGGGTCAATAAGGATTTCCTCGTAACAAATGATAGAAATTTCGGAGATCCCGTATTTGATCCTTTACCGTTAAAATGAAAATGCCAATGACAGAGGTTGATTATAAAACATGTTTTACTGTGTTAAAAAAAACTTCGACTTAAGCAATGAAAACTTACACGTTGGACATGAAATATTTTGTCGATGAAGAAAATCAAATTATGTCACTTCTGAAATAAGTTTGTCGATAACGTAGCTTATTCTGACGGCAAAGAAACGCGAATTCGATCACTACTCTGTTACGGGCTGTAACCATTTTACCGCGTCCAAGGTTTGTGATTTTTATAATAGTAACAATACCGAAAGTCACGAGAAATATAAGAGACAGATTCAATACCCTACAGCGACTGCCAACAGAAATAAAACCCCTGTTCCTTGATACAACGTATTTATTTTTTGTCAGGTGTAATTTAGTCCGACTCACATGTTTAATCAAAATACATTTATTTCAAATTCGATATAATAAAAAAAAAACATGTAAAAAAATAACTTTCTAGAATAATGTTTTCAACCCATAATGTGACGGATTGAACGAAAACAATTTACCGATAATGTGAATACCCGACCGCTTTTAAAATATTTACATTTTACACAAATAACTCATAAATATTCAATCAAAAGCTAAATAATATGTATTCCATTGTACTCGAAAATGTGAGAAAAATCATTAAATCTGTGTCCAAGATATCTAGAGTAGAGACTGACAGACGGACTGACATTCAACTGTATTTAAAGGCAACCATAGTAGTAAGTTCGAGGATAATAAACTAAATTATTATAAATACCTTTTGCATGGGAAGTTTCGAAGAAATTTCTTGTGAAATGTCGATATCCAAAGTCGTCGCTTGTTTGACTAATATCTCCGAAACAGTGTCTGCTCTTATAATGGGCTGCACACCCGTCAGTAAACTCGTGCATTGTTTCTACTGAATATGAAATCGACTGTAAATATTCCGCTCTATAATTTCGGACTTGGTGAACAAAGTATTGATCATGAACTAAGTCTGGGCTTATAACGAAAAATTGTTCCGTGATAATTTCAGGAAAGTCTTCTGAACTATCAACACCATCGTATTCTAGCAATGCATGTCTATGTAGAATAGTAACATGGACCGACACTTCGGTTTTTTGAAAGTAAGCACTTTGAATCTCAGTAAGCTCGGAACACCTGTAATTTTCACTAAAGTCATGCACACAAACACATTGCTTCTCTGGGAGATTTCTAACAAGATTTTGAAATTGTTCCTTTTGTCATGTAGCTCTGTGCTGATGCACTGGACAAGTTTCAATTAGTTTTCTGAAATATGAAAACAATTCACCAACTTGACTTTCGAGCATTAGTTTCTTTATGGTTTTGTTCCCTTTAACATTAACGCTTACATATTCAAACTTTTCCCACTTTACAAATTCCGCAGTGTCAGATACATCAAGTTCACAAGGCAGAAAATTCAAGATTTTAAATCCACAATCGGACAGTTTCTTTTAAGGCACTGTAAATTGTGTGAACCATCAACTTTTTCGTATAATGTTGCATTACCGACATCAGATATTGAATCGTACACAGGAGTAGAATAGCATTCATTCGGTTCATTTTCTATCAAAGGTTCTTTCGGAATTCCATACACGATTTAAAGACAGTTTTAAATTCTACATGGTACTGGCAGCAACATGTTTGTCTATCCTTAGGTCGGACGGGTCGCACAAAGTAGGGTTTGCATCTTTCGAACATTCTTTGAGCTATTTTAATAGAGGGGTTTTCTCCGATAAAGTCCAAATACACATCGGTCTGTGTTTTTTCTAGTATGTGTGTCATGTGGCTTGAATAAGTTTTCGGACCAATGCTGACCCTTTTGATATCTGCCTTGTTACCAGTCGGACGAGAAATACCAGGCTTACACCAGAACTCATAAATACGTTTCTTCGTGTCAGGTGTTATTGCATCTGATCTAGTTTTTCTATTTGTGTATGTCCAGCTTGATTTTTTTTAGATTTAAGTATTCTTGTTCTAATTGCATGACCACGGCTAACTCTTCTTACCGGTAATCCCAATTTCCTAGCCAGTTTCTTTCTGCATTTATTGTCACTGATTTTTTCACCACTTACTGATGACATAATAACATTCATCGTTTTCAAAGAGTCATCCGATCTTTTCCTCTAACAGTTTTTAAATCTTCCGTCAAGGCTTTTGATGTATTGTGTTCTTCTATTTCCTCCGGCGAAGAAATCACTTCAGAAGATTGCAGTTTTCTCACAGTCGGCGAGTTCGAATTTTGCAAGTATGCGACCATGGTTGTCACCCTCCTGTCTGGGCTCTTTGGTAGAGCCATTTTCAGTCTCTTCAATGCCCGATGTTTTTCTGTTCTATTCTCGAAAGTATTTCGCATATTTAAATCCTCGTTTTGCCTTTGATCATTGATATTTTCTTCACGTTTTCTCTTTCTATATTTCCGTTTTCTCTCCGTTTCTTTGACCCGTCGCATTTGTTCTTTCTCTTGTTTCTCTCTATGTTGTCTTTGACGTACTGCCTCATCTGATAAAGCATACTCGTTTTCCTTTAGATTTCTTTTTCTGTAATAAGACTCAAGCCTTTGTTCTGAGCTTTCTAAGCTTTTCTTGTTTGTACCGTTCAAGTCCTTCCTTAGATGACATCCTTTTTTTCACTGGAATAATTATGAAAGTTTTATTATATAATTTATATTAGATATGATTAGGACAGATTTACGATGACAAAAAATAAATACAAATACAAACACTTGCAGATAATCTTGAATAGTTTAATAATATCCGATTGATTTTCACAGATAATGTTATCTTCAAATTATTAGAAGCGAATTTGTTTCTCGCTTCTGAATAACACAAATAAGGCATTGGTTTTCTCGTTTGAATTGTTTTACATTGTCTTGTCGGGGCCTATTATAGCTGACTATGCAGTATGGGCTTTGATCATTATTGAAGGCCGTACGGTGACCTACAGTTGTTAATGTCTGTGACATTTTGGTCTTTTGTGGATAGTTGTCTCATTGGCAATCATACCACATCTTTTTTTTTATAATTTATTTATTCAAATCAGGGGCCCTCGAAAGGCCATACAATGCATACATTAATCATTTTGACAATTATCAACAACAAAAAACGTCTGTAACGTTACGTGTAACTTTCAAAAACGGAGTTCCATGTATGTGACATTTTATTGGACATGCGGTTTTGTTTGTAATTTCAAACCTGGGCGCATTGTCATGTTTCAAGGCTCAACATGCGTAGAAAGGTTTGTACTTTTTAAAGCGGTGTATAGAATTAATGAAATATTCAATAAAACAAATTAATTTGATCTCATTCGACGGATTAGTGCTGGAAAATGTGTGAAAACTATACTTGTGACAATTTCTTGGATATGAGAAAAATTCCGATCTGTGTAAACTGACGTAACAATAAAGAAAAAAAAATAAATGATTTAAAAGGCGAGTCGTTGTACAAAATAATGATACCAATATTGATTAACATACCAGTATTCTGTTCATAAAAATCAAGTCCGTAAGTTCGGTGGTGACACTTTTGGTGAAAAAGTCACCAACCATCAGCACATTTTGCCCAAATATCGGCATCTATTTGTAACTCGGGACACGAGAAAAATGACGTTATTTATAAAATCGTGTTCGGTTTATTCACATACACTTGTATTAAAATGTAATTAAAGACTTAAAATAAATTCCAAAGACATTCAGCTTTATTTTGATGTAAAATTTATATGTTTTCTAGTAGCAATGACAATATAGTGACCAATTGTTGCTTATGACACGGTATTTTTTCTTGGGTGTCACCAGTTCCGTGCCTAACGTCACAGTCAATATTTTTGAAATAATTGAAAAAGATATTATTGAAAAATATAGTCAAAAAGGAGATATCTTGTTGGCGGGTGACCTTAATTCACGCACAGGATCAGAACCAGACCTAATAATAAATGATTCTGTCAAACACATGCCTATTACTGATACTATGTATGATGTAGATTATGTTACTGAGGGGAGAGTCAGTCAGGAGAATATTAATGATACAAGAGGAAGAAAATTGCTTGATTTATGCATATGTAACCAATTAAGAATTGTTAATGGTAGATGTTGTGGTAATATTAATGGTACTTATACATGTTTTAAACCAAATGGATGTAGTGTAGTTGATTATATTATAGTCTTGCAATCATTGTTGTTACAATAATTATATATGAATGTTAATGAATTCATTCTATGTTTAGCAGACTGCCATTGTAAAATATCTTTAAAATTTTAGCCAACTTTGAAATAGAACGCAAGCAAAAAGAGGCAATTGATTTTCCAACAAGATATATATGGGACCATGAAAGTATTATTAGATTTCAAGAAACATTGGAATCCTGCTATTCAAAATGAAATTAAAAGTTTTATGAATGAAAAGCTGGACCTAACCCCAGAAAACATTGATTTATACACCAGTATAGTTCACACGATTTTTGATAAAGTATGTAAATCATCCTTGAGAAAGAAAAAAAAAGAAAATTCACAGAAAATAATAAAAAATGGTTTGATCAAGATTTGGAACAACTTAAAAAAATTGTCACAGAAAAGGGCAATTCAATGTCAAAATTTCCAAAAGACCCAATCGTACTGGGCTCTTTTTTTTTAAGAAAAATATACAATACTCAAAACTGAGGAGAAAAAGAATTCAAACAGCTTATCTTAGATCGCTTGGACAATTTGGAAACCGAAAACCCAAAAGAATACTGGTTTCTGGTAAACTCCTTAAGAGATAGATGAACAACAAAATAATAACACAAACAATATAGATGGAGATAATTGGTTCAAATATTTTTCTAATTTGGCATCTGTTTTCTCCAAATCTGTCAAACAAAGTAAACGAAATTACAGAAAAACTAAAGAAATTAGAAAAAAAAATTGGAAGCTTTATTCCACTTGATTCTTTGTCTGAATTAGAAAAGGCTTTGAAAAATCTCAAATCTGGAAAGAGTCCAGGATTGGACAACATAAGTAATGAAATGCTGAAAGTGTCACAATCCAACATGGTCCCATGTTTTCTAAAACTATTCAATGCAATATTTAGATGTGGTCACTATCCGAAGTCTTGGTCTCAAAGTTTTATATGCCCTTTGTACAAATCTGAAGATCCCAATAAACCTGAAAACTATAGAGGCATAGCAATTAATAATAGTATTGGCAAACTGTTTAACATTATTTTAAACACCAGACTTGATTTTTTTGGGTCTGAAAACGGGATTATACATCAAACTGAAATTGGGTTCTCTAAGAAATCTAGGACTTCAGATCATGTTTTCGTTCTAAAATGCATTATTGATAAATATTTAAACTGTGGTAGCAAAAAACTATTTACATGTTTTGTAGACTTTCGTAAAGCCTTTGATAAAGTGCTTCACGTTGGTATCATGTTGAAATTATTAGAGGGAAATCATGATGGTTTTCTATAGAATTCTAAATAGTATGTACAACAATGACAGAGTCTGCCAGAGTCTGTCATTGTTATACATACAGACTGTGTGAGGGTAGATAATAAAATAACTGATTTTTTTTAGTTCAAAAGTTGGAGTCCGTATAATCTTTGATAAAAATGGGAGACTACTGTCAGATGAATTCAATATAGCTGCAAACAGAATAGAGTGTGTGAAATACTGGAAAATTTAATGCAGCTAGAAAAAACCTATATGATAAAGGACTAAAGGCTTCTTTTAAATTTTACAAAAACATTGAGTCATGTTCTCCATCTATTAAGACTTTACTCCATATATTTGATCACACCATCAAACCAATAGCTTTACATGTATATGGCTGTGAAATATGGGGTATGTTAAACTTGACTTCAAAAGAAGAGCCATGCATCTTTTTGAAATCTTCAAAGATTGGGAACCTTATAAATTAAATCTTAAATTTTGCAAGTATGTTTATATTGAAAGCTCCTCTGATAAAGCTGTGGCTAATCAATCGCGGTATGCAAACATAAAGTGTTTTAGTGAAAAACTTGGTTTAAATTTACCACTTTGTAAAAATCTCAGTAAAAATAAATTCAAAATTTTACTTAGATGTATCAAAACTGATTTCTAACATATTAGAGCCATAAAAAAGACTTAATAAAGAAAGATGATCACAGTAAATTGAGCAACTACTTTAAATTTAAGCATAATTTCACTTTTGAAGATTACTTTAATATTAAGAACAGAGATAAGAGAGTTATACTAACTAGATTGAGAATAAGCAATCATTGTCTCCGCATAGAGAGAGGCCGTTACGAACGAAAAATTGATGAACATGGAAAAAATGTTACACTGCCAAGATCAGAGAGATCATGCCAGTTTTGTTCAATGAAATCGGTTGAAGATGAAGAATTTTTTTTTATTTAAATGTACCCTTTATAATAAGGAAAGAAAAACCTTTCTGGATGAACTCTTTACAAAATACCCATATTTATCCCAAATATCCGATATAAATCTACTTATTTGGTTCATGTCAAATGATAGCCTTCATTTTAACTCTAAATTATGTGAATTGCTATCCTCATTTTACACATTGAGAAACTAAATATTTGCTTAACTGAAACTTATAAAATTTATTTATAGTCTTCACCTATTATACTATATATGTTTTTTTTCTTTTCTGGGCAGTAAGAGTTATCCTTCGTTCCATATATACAATGTAGGCAACTGACTCTCCTCATAAAAAAAATAAAAATACATTTGTATCTGTATTTTATTTTTCATTTACATGTTGTACTGTTAAATCAATCATCCTTTATCAGAACGATAGTTGTATGTGTGAGTGTATGCGAGTGAGAGAGAAAGGCTTTTTATTTTTACTTTATGTGATTACATATGCATGCTTGTTATGGGCCCTATGATTAGGAAATAAAATATCTTATCTTTATATTTATCTCTTTATCAAGAAAAGCAGTTTGAAAACATTTACCTGTAAAGTTCATTATGGCAGGTAAAAAAAACCCAAAAATCTTGGGTATGATAAATTTTGCCATGTTTAGAATTCAATGAAGGATGCAGATTCAGGACTCTCAACAGGGGTGTAACGAACGGACGGATCGACGATCTAGGCAGAGGGTTAACCTTCACGCTTGTCAATCTGTCGACCTTTGCATTTATCGTCTTTTTAACATGGCGACCTGTCAACCTGTCGGCCTTAGCACTTGTCAACCTTGTAAACCTTTCTACTGTCAACCTGTCAACCTTCCTAGTGTCGATCTGTTGCTGCGTCAACTTTAAACTTCCGGTTTTTCCGATGTAACTACAGTACCGTTTATCTACTTGACCTATAGCCAGGTAGTTAAACTTCTTTCTGGCGGTTCGATATAACACTTACCATGCAGACCTATTTGTATTCTGTTAAAGTTAGGTCGATTAATTCCTTCAGTCCCGAGGAGACAGGAGACGGATAATAAGGAATGGAAAAATTTGAGTTTCAAATACCGAATATTTCATTCTTATAAACATACATAGTTACAGAGAAATTAGTATACAATTATAATACAATAAAAGTGCATGCGCAAATAAATATGGAAAAAGACAGTTCATTTAATTGTGTATGTTAAACACAATTTAACTAACCAGGAGGGACGACAATTGATAATACATGTTTAATGAATCTTGCTAGTTTTTTCTAATACAATAATATCAGTTGATGAGAAAAATTGATTAAATTTTGCAGTATTTGCATTTTTTGACAATATTTCGGAAACAATTTCTTTCTTTCTGAACTAAAAAAGTTACAAACTAAAATATAATGGTACTCATCACCTATTTCATTCGAGTTACATATAATGCAGGTTCTTTCGTCTCTTGGAATTGTATGCCATTTGCCCGATTCAATTGGCAAACGATGACAGCCACATCTGAATTTACATAAATAATACATAAGATATGAGAGTTATAACGACAAATAACGTTCAAAACAGAATTCATTCTTAAATATTCTATAGCAAATTGTTTAGCAAAAACGCAAGTGTACTTTTTCTAAACATCTAAATTTTCAAAACCCCAGATCTCTGAACTGTAAAGTAATACTGGTAAAATGGCTTTATCGAACATATCTAATTGATATTCAATTGATAAATTATGTCTTCGACATTTTTTTAATTAACTATACATTGCTTTTGTTCCCTGGTCTCTTAAATATTTTCTTGTGGTTAAAAAAGATCCACTTCTAGCAAAAAATACACCAAGATACTTGTAGACTTTGACAATTTCTATTTCTTTATTACAAAAATAAAATTTTTCTTTTTCTGAAATTCTTCCTCTAGAAAATATAAGAATTTTTGTTTTTTCAATATTAACTTTCAGTTTCCAATTTTCACAATAATTTGAAAACGTATCCAACATAAACTGTAAATCCTTGCTTGATTCTGATAACAAAATTGTATCGTCTGTATATAAAAACAATAGAATTTTAAGATAGATCGTTAACTCATTTTCAATATCGCAACTGATAAGATTCTAACCCTTTTATATTATGTTCTTCTAAATATGATTGAAGATCATTAAGATCGATACAATGAAAAAAGTACAGGAGATATATTTTTACCTTGTCTAACTCCTAGTTCACACTAAAAAAAACCTGATCATTCGTCATTATGTCTAATATATGATTTAATACCTTCATACATATTTTGAATAATACATTATTTTGCAAAAGTTTAAAAAATAAAGAATTTCTATGAACAAAGTCGAACGCCTTCTCAAAGTCCACAAATGCACAATGGAGTTTTTTCTTTTTAAAACGCAATAGCTCAAATAAAGCATATACAGAAAAAATGTGGTCATTTGTAGAAAAAACACTTCTAAAACCAGCTTGGTTTTGATGTAATAACATGTATTCATCAAGATAATTATTTAATCTAGTGTTCAATACCGAGGTAAACATTTTCCCCAGGCAAGACAACAAAGTGATAGGCCTGTAATTTTTTGGATTTAACTGGTCGCCTTTGTTCTTAAAAATCGGTATTATTATACCAGCAAGCCATGCTTCAGGCACAATACCTGTTTCAAAAATTAAGTTAAATAAAAGTACATATATGTCACTCATTTTCTCAAAAGACGATGATATATATTCATTTATAACATTATCTTCACCCGGTGATTTGTTGTTTTTTGAAGCTTGTATTGCCTTTTTTATTTCTTCAATCGTTATATTACAATTCAACATATCAATCTGTACATCATTTACATCATTTTGTATATCAAAGTCATTTTGACCATCAAACTTCTTCTTATTCAAATCTTTGAAAAAATCTAACAATACATCTATAGAAATATTTGTATTTCTTTTTCTTCGACCTTTGTTAAAAATTTTCCAAAACTCTTTTGGATTTTTTTATCTCATTTTTTTCATTTTTATTCTCATCTCTCTATTAAAATCAATAATATGTTTATCCAGAGTTCTCTTATATGCATTTTCTGTCAATTTCAATCTGCTCTTAAAAAGGTTTGAACCATATTTTTGTATAATCTCTTTGCTTTACGATAATCCCTTCTAGACTTTTTGCAATCTCCGTTAAACCATAGTATGCTTTCTTGACAATTACGTGTATCAATTACCGGCCTCTGTGTCCCTAAAGTTTGTTCTGCAGACTGCAAAAGTATAGAAGTGACTTCTTGTATTAAAGTATCAATATCACATTTAACCACAGTTTCAGTATCACTAATGGCATCGAGCAGATTTGAATGCAGAGATGCAAGTTTTCTTGATCTATATTACTCTTGAATAATTCACTTTTTTCTTGTTTCCATGGTTTAATTCTTGGAAATGATTTTTTATTTGTACTCTTTTTTCCAGAAAAACTATCATTTAGACGTAATGTAAGTGCAAGTGGTGAATGTACATCTGAATAAAGCTTATTGAATTCAAATATTTCAAAATCATGTACAATTTGTAGCAATAAAGAAGTACCAACAACATAGTCAATTACACTGTTATTTTTACTTGTTGACATTCCAATTTTATCCTTTCCAACTCTACCATTAAAAATAAATAAGTTATTATCTTTGCAAAAACTTATAAGCTTTCGACCAAAACTGTTTATGACAGTGTCTGGGCTGTTTCTTAATCTTGACAAACCCATGTCATCCAAAATTGTTACGTCAGTAAACTCACTGATATCTAAAACATTTTGTTCAAAAAAAAATTCATTTGCATTTAAATCAACATAATCGGGCAAAATTCCCGTACATGCATTCATATCTCCAAGTAAACAAATAAATTCAGAATTTTTATTTAATCTTTGAAATTCTAATTCAATTTCAGAAAAAGCATCAACTGATGAATAGTTACTACTCTCAGGTGGCACATAAATAATACCAAAAATTACATTTTCAGATGTCTTCAAAATTACTTTGTCAACACTGAACCATAATACAAATTTACATTCAGTATCAATAGGTTTTATAAAATCTTCTAAGTAACTGTTATAGCCTAAAGCTATGCCACCTGATTTATTTATAAATTTCTTTCTATTCTTATATTTAAAAACATAGTTATCTAACATTAAATCATCAAAGTCATCAAGTTTAGTTTCAGTTAGACAAATAATATCGAAAGTATTGAGTAAACTTTGAAATTCTGGGTATAATAATTTTGTTTTCAACCCACATACATTTAAAGACAATAGGTGTAGATTATTATTAAAGTCTGAGCTAAAATTTAAATGTTCATTTTCAAGGTCGTCAGTTCCGCGTGAGTAACTAAATTTACTAGAAGCTTCTGTTGATCCTCCACGGTTCACCTATTCATCGTTACCATTTTTCTTCTTTTGGGGTCCTCTGCGGGGAAAATGCTTCCGTTTGGCTCCTTGTTTCTCGTATCTTGTGTTTGCTGGGTTGTTATCTGTTTCCATGTTGTGGTTAGTTCTGTCGTCAGAAATAAATTCTTTGCCATCTATGAACAGTCTGTCGCGTTTAAAGTGTGCCTTCTTGTGTTGTTCCTTTGCCTCTTTAAAGTATGGCCATAGTACCTTGCGATGGTCATTTACCTCTTTCGGGAATTGTTCACTAATCCCATAGTTTTTCCCTTTAAGTACGTTTGCATTTTTCCGAACTAGTTCTCTATCGTTAAACGATTTGAATCTGCAAACTATTGGCCTAGGTTTTTTGTCTGCTCTACCGAATCTGTGCGCACGGACGAATTCAATCGGGTTTGATAATTTAAGTTCTTTTATCATGAATTGTTTTAAGATTTCTCCCGTCTCTTCGCTTTCTTCGTTGTCGCTAGATTCTTGAATTCCCGAGAATATAAGATTTTTTCTCATAGAACGTGTTTGGAGATCAAGATGCCGTTCGCGTAGATCGTTTAGGTCTGTAGTCAAGCGATTAAAGTTTACGCCAATCTCTTCGTTATAAAATTTAATGTCTGAAATGTCAGTTTTCATATCAGCATCTTCTTTTCTGCCAGCCTCGTATTGCGCAACCAAGAATTCTAAGCTGTGTTCCATTTCACCTACTCGCTTTGTTACATTTTCTACCTTTAAAACCATAGCACTAACCGTAGATTGAAATTTGTCGATTTTTTCAGTCAAAGAATCTATCGAAGACAGTTTTTTGCACATTTCGTCAACTTTATTCGCCAGGTTGTCAATTTTCATACTATCTGTTGGTTGGTTCATAGTAGAGTTACAAACTGGTTGTGAAATCGGTCCTTGTGGGGTGTAAGGAATGTCATAGAAACCAGACATCGGAGAGCTTGGATTTTGGATATTTTGAAATTGTTGAAGATTTACACTTCCTTGCAGTACTGGGGAGCTAAAATTTGATGTGAAGTTTGGTGTGAAAGAGTTCATTGCATTATTGTTGTTCATAATCAAGAACGTTTGTAGTAAATTATGTTTTTCTGTAAATGTGTCATTTTCTAATTCGTGTACACATTTTACTTTCGTTCAGCTAACTACATGTACATGTTTTTTTAAGGGAGCAACCTGTTTATTTTTAGAGGAGGGGGTTCGTGAATAAATTTGTTTTATTTCTAACTTTTATGGCGCAATTTTGTTTGAACCTATTTTGTCCTAGCTTGCCATCATGATTTTTTTTTCTGTATTCCAATCATCTTCTGTTACGGCCATTTCATTTATTCTGCCTATTGATTTTGTAAATACTCTAAGACTTGCAAAATTTGTTTCACCATAAATATGAGGGTCCTGCCTGTTTATTTCGAATTTGATGTAGACCCAAATATATATGATTGTAAAAGAAGAACAATATGTTGAAAGCATAAACTTGTTTAATATGTCATTAAGTCATAGATCATTTATTTTTTCGGAGGGGGATTTTGATACGGAAAGTTTGGTTTGAAAATTATATAATGGACAAAATGTAGGCCTTCTATTAACTCAAGATGCTGGCTAACTGTGAAATCAATTTCATTCAATAAAGGTAGTCAGGGCCAGAAATATCTTCATTTCAAATTCACAGCTCCCCCCCCCCCCCCCCCCCCCCCCACCACCGACACATGAATGTTATTTTAGAATTAAAAAAAAAATTATACTGAACTATCAAGTATATACTATAGGGCGTTCTATAGGATCCCCTGGGCGATCTACAGAATAACCTTTTGTCTAAACATTATATATCTATTAAAGGACGTTCATAAGACCCCCTGTTGATTGTTTTTCATGTTTATACTATAGGGCGTTCTGCAGGATCCCCTGGACGTTCTACAGGGTCCCCTGTTTACAAAAATTATGCATTTAAGATAGGACTTTCTATAGGTTCCCTGTTGTTTGTTTATCATGTTTATACTATAAGGCTTTCTATAGGATCCCTTGGTTGGTTTGCAGGATCCCCTGTTTTCCCAACATTATATAACTACTTTAAGACGTTCTATATGACCCGCTGTTGATTGTTTTTCAAGTTTATAATTTAGGGCGTTCTACAGGGTCCCCTGGGCGGTCTAAAAAATTATGCATCTGAGATAGGAAATTCTATAGTTTCCCCTGTTATTTGTTTATCATGTATATACTATAGGGCTTTTAAGATCTCTTGGGCGGTCTGCATGATCCCCTGTTATCTTAACATTATATATCTTCTATAGGACGTTCTATAAGACCCCCTGTTGATTGTTTTTCATGTTTATACAATAAGATTTTCTATAGGATCCCTTGGTTGGTCTGCAGGATCCCCTGTTTTCTTAACATTATATATCTACTATATGACGTTCTAGGTGATCGCCGCGCAGGTGATCCTGTAGAACGCCCTCCAATAGATACATGATGAACAAACAACAGGGCTCCTATAGACCGACCTAGGGATTATATGGACCGACCCAGGGATTTTAAAGAACGCCCTAAAGCAGATGCACGATTATTAAACAATACGGGATCATATAGACCGCCCTATTATAGATACATGATGAACAACCAACAGGGGATCATATAGACCTCCCCGGGGATCCTAAAGAACGCCATATAGCAGATACACGATTATTCACGAATAGGGGATCCTATATAGGAAACCTTCTAGTGGATACATCTAGCAGATACACAAATATTAAACAATAGGGGATCCTATAGTCCGTCCAGGGGATCATATAAAACGCCCTATTATAAATATATGATGAACAACGAACAGGGGAACTTATAAACGGTCAAGAGGATCTTATGGAACGCCTTATACTGGAAACATAATGAAAAAAAAACTAGGGATCCTATAGACCGCCCTGGGATCCTATAGAACGTCATATGATAGATGTATAATGTTGAGAAAACAGGGGATCCTGCAGAATGCTTTATAGTATATAGATGATAAACAAACAACAGGGAACCTGTAGAACGCCCTATAGTATAAACATGAAAAACAATCAACAGGGGGTCTTAAAGAACGTCCTATAGTAGATATAAAATGTTAGAACAACAGGGGATCCTGAAGACCGTCCAGGTGATCCTGTAGAACGCCTTACAGTTTAAACATGAAAAACAATCAACAGGGGATCCTATAGAAAGTCCTACATGTATGATAGCTATATAATGTTGAGAAAACAGGGGATCCTGCAGACTGTCCAAGGGATCATAAACACCTTATACTATATACATGATACACAAAGAACAGGGGAATCTATAGAATTTCCTACCTCAGATGCATATTTTTTTCACAAAAGGGGATGATGTAGACCATCCAGGAGATCCTGTAGAACACACTGTAGTATATTATTGAAAACACACAACATGGGATCCTATAGAACGTCCTATAGTAGATATAAAATATTGAGAAAACAGGGGATCCTGCAGACCGGGATCGTATTGAAAGTTTTATAGTATATACATGATAAACAATTAGCAGGGGATCCTGTAGAACGCCCAATAGTATAAACATGAAAAACGATCAACAGGGGTCTTATAGAACGTCCTATAGTAGATATATAATGTTGCGAAAACAGGGGATCCTGCAGACCGCCTAAGGGATCATAAAAGCCCTATAGTATATACATGATAAATAAACAACAGGGGATCCTATAGAACATTCTCTAGTAGATACATCTTTAAAAGTAAACAAACAGTAGGGTATCCTATAGAACGTTTTATAGTAGATATATAATGTTAAGACAACAGGGGATCATGTAGGCTTTCTGTAGAATGTCCTAATAGAATTTATTGCACCGCGTGTAAATTATCACGTTGTGCTTGGTTTAACGCCCTCACGTGGGGACCCCCTATGAGACTGTAGGCGGTTAGTAAATTGCATAGGGGGTTTATGACGCGTTAATGGTGGCCGTCATCTATTTATTTTGTTGTGCTTCGTTGTTTATTTTTTCAACAAAATGCAGCAGAAAATTCCTGCCTGCGATAGATTCGTTATACGGTTAACTACTGAACCCATTCGACCTCACCCCTATGGATTTTACTAACCCTCTATGGATCCGTAGGGGTCAGTAGCGAACCATGTAACTTATAATAATGTAGCTTCATTATGAATAATAAACAGGGGATCCTTTAGAACGACTAGATATATAATGTTCAGAAAAAAGGGATCTTGTAGAACGCCCTATATTATATACATGAAAAAGACCGCCCATGCAATCATATAGGAAGCCCTTTAGTTGTACTTGATAAATAAACACCAGGGGATCCTATGAAACCTTATATAATAGTTCAAACATAAACAAACAACAGGGGATCCTACAGTCTAGAAGGGTCTATCTCAGATGCTTAATTTTTAAACAACAGGGGATCCTATAGACAGCCCAGGGGGTCCTGTAGAACGCCCTTTGATATATATGCATGAAAAACACAACATGAATCCCATAGAACGTCTTATACATGTTATAGTAGATATATCATGTACAGAAAACAGGGTATCATGTAGAACGCGCAGGGGATCCTGTATAATCCTAAAGTATACATAATAAACAA
This sequence comes from Mytilus edulis, assembly GCA_019925275.1. Classification (NCBI taxonomy): domain Eukaryota; kingdom Metazoa; phylum Mollusca; class Bivalvia; order Mytilida; family Mytilidae; genus Mytilus; species Mytilus edulis. Next base: position 69,570,666 of record CM034358.1, on the reverse strand, counting down.
ACAACAAGGGATCCTATAGAACGGTCTATAGTAGATATATAATGTCCGGACAACAGGGAATACATGGACGCTCGTCTGGAGCTATGTTTTTACGTTTTAAGAATGAACAAAGATAGATTCAGCTTCTACTTCTACGTCAACGTATAAACAGATTAATTGAAATGTGTGACTTGCCGATTAACTACATATAGATGAAACCAGGGAACGAAACATAGAATTCAATTGAAAGTTTTTGAGAGTGAAAGTCAACGCAACGAAACTCCATGGATTACTTACCTTAATAACAGGGCAACGAAAGGCAAATATAATAATGCCAATTTTATTATTAGACAAAAGCAGGAAGATGTGTGTGCTTTATATTTTATGAAAAACTATTTGACTTGATATGTAATGTTATTTGTAATTTGTAAACCCGAGAACGATATTGTATAAATTTATAAATATAATAGACAACTTTCGAGTTCGATGCATTTCCGTCAAAAACTCTGGTTTTATTGAACATCATTCGTGCGTTTAGGTGCGTCTTCACTTCCGTTCCAATGTTGAGCGAGTGGTTGGAAAACTATAGATGTATATTGTACGAATTATGCGGCAAATTGAATTCTTATAATTGACAATCAGCACTACTGTCATTAGGGAACTGTGATTAAATACCTACAAAACACCTATTATTTCTAGTTTATCATGCACAATGACGATCACTAAGACGCCTGATGTCAGAACGTTAATAGTGCAGGGATACAGGAGGCATATACATGTATCTCCAGAAAGGTCACATAATCATGATAATAAGTTATTCCTCTAGAACTCAAAACTTTATCTGTGTTACGAAGTGTACATTTTATGTGGTTATAAGCATTGAGTTTAATTTTCATTGCATTTGGTGAAGGCAAACGTTAACCAAAATAAGAATTTAAACGGAAACCAAAAAATCAGCCATTTTGTATTTGTAAAGGGTGTACATGTAACTCAAGAACGGTAAAAGTAAAGCCACCCTATATAACTTGATCTGAACTTATGAAAATAAGCATTGTGTATGAGTTTCATAACATTTGGTTGAGGCAAACTAAATGGATGGACAAGGATGAAACTGTTTTCCCTAATAACTTATTTAGTTATCCCCTTGACCATATGTACTGTTGACCGATGAAAAAGATTGGCATTATAAATCATAACAAGAACTTTTTTAGTCAGAGATCCAATTTTACCACTTTGATACACCATTGCATTTAATAAGATGGATTAGAACATTTGAATAATTTAATACTGTTTACATGTACAAAAATGTATCTACTACTTACATGTAGTACCACATGTAGTAGTATGTGTTGAAAAATGTGCGTTGTGGATACATGTGATGTATATATATTCTATTGATGAGGAGAGAGACACAAGTGAGATAATGGACAAAATGACAGTGGATGAATCTATCAAGTTTTAGATTTTAATAAATGACTGTATATACAGTTTGAATACTTTTAAATAAGTGTGGTGGCGGTGTATATAAGTGTATAAAAAGAAGATGTTTTTAATCCAATAGTGAATATTCAACAATAAGGGATTTTACACTTCAAGAGGATGTTCCAACTGAAGTGGTTCATCTGGTAAAGATGGAAAATACAGAATAGGTAACAGGTAAGCTAGTAGTTAATTTTTTTCACGGCAAGTCTAGATCTACAAATGATCTGTTGGTCTTGTTTTAAATGATCAAAATAAGCCATTTTTTCCATATACATTTTTGTACATGTAACATGTATTAAAATATTTAAGGCAATTTGACAAATATTTGAACTTCATTTGATTTTACATTATTTCTTTTAGCATTTTCAATGAAAGTACATGTACTTCAAGAAGAAGAATCTAAGCAACAGAACGGAATTATTTGAGGCATTGCTGTCTAGATTATATAATGAATTCTTAGATTTTCATATTGATTTATGTGCATATTAAGAGCAGCAGGCTATGAATTTTGTGTGAAGAGAGTTATGTAATGAAAAGGATAACTTTATTTGAATATTTTGTTGTGTTCAGGCTCTCTACATGTTACAAGTTTTGATTTCATGTACATGTAAGCAGTGAAAAAAATATTTTTTCTACAGCCCCAGGTCAATTTTATAGACAATAGCATTGGGAGCTCTATTAAAACTTCATTGCTTGTTCTGTTGAGACTTCAGTCTGTCAATGTCCTTTAACTTTTATAAAAATCTTCTCCTCTGAAACTACTCCTGACTGAGCCAAATAAAACCAAATTTGGGCTATACCATCCTTAGGGTATCAAGTTTGAAAAAAATGTATTTGATGACCCCTCCCATCAACCAAGATGACACCTCTGAATACCTGTTGTTGGGTTGCTGCCCCTGAATTGGTAATTTAAAGGAAATTGGTTATTGTCTTGAATATCATAATAGATAGAGACAAACTGTAAACAGCAATACTGTTCAGCAAAGTAAGATCTACAAAAGTCAACATGACCAAAATTCTCAATTGACCCATTAAAAAGTTGTTTCCCTTTATAGTCAATATTTTACATTTTTTCGTAAATTTTGCAACCTTTTATAAAGATAAGTAGACTGTGTCTCTTTTAGGAGTAATTACATTGAAATTTCAAATTTAAATTATATCCCCTTTTGCTCAAAACACAAAAGGGGATATAAAAAAATAGGCTTAGCGGCTATTAAAATGATAAGCAATATATCGGTCAGACAGAGATAGGGATACACTGCAGAATAGTTCATTTTATATGAGAAAGTTCATGCTATACATGTATACATATATTTATAAGTTACACTGTTGTTTGTTCATTTATTGTTTCCATTCACTCAAAAGTAAAAGTATAAATTAGTGAGCATCAGTTCTTATTACATCTAGTTTTTGTCTGGACTTCTAGATTAAATTAAAATGTATAATTTTAGCTTGTTTCCAAATGAAAGGAAGGTGCAGTATTAGAATCACTGATGTACATGTAAGTGCGGATGTCCTGCAAAAAGAACTGGTATCAAAGTAAGTTCATATGTAAAATTGCATTTAATTTAAATAATTTAATGTTATCTATTAAAAACTTTTTCAAGTGTAGTTGTACATGTATACTGTTGTTTATTTTTTCTGTCTCTCTTAGTTTTATGTCAAGTATGCATCAAGAAATCCTTAACTGTCTCCTCTGCTTCTGATGCACAGGCATGAGACGTGAGAAGCTCTAATAATTGTTCTAATGCAATTTTTATGTAACAATTGTTTTTTCATTGGCTAAAAGTTACCGTCAAATCCACAGTTGGCCATGGCCAGGCATTGCCAGTATAACTGCATTTGCGACTGTCAATTCGACAATTGACTGCGCAAGTCTTCAACTACAGTACTGTTATTTCTTAATTAACACACCTTATATTATGAATTGTATATTTAACATGTTCAAAGTTATGTGAACCATTGAAAAATTTAAACTACATACAGTATGGCAGACGGCACCCAACATAAGAACCATATGTCAAAATCAGCCACAAAGGGGCGGAATATAAATAAACAATCACTCAACAATAAAAAAAAAATAACAAAATAATAAAAAATGCAAAAATATCTATTAGTTCACTTCGATGGATTCGATGTAACAACAAAATATTTGTCATTTCAAGCAGTCTAAGAAATCGTGACTTTGTGTAATGCAAAAATATTGAACACACAAAAAGATGTAGGACCACAACAGCATAAGTATAAATAATTTCATAGATATACATGTTCTGTTTTTCTTGAGCTTTCAAAAGCAAAACAGTAATCCTAGATTCTAGATTATGCCGGATCCGTCGTCATCGCTGTCATCAAAATTTAGATTCAGTCTGTGGTTACAATTTTTTTGAATATCAATAACTTTGTCAATCATTCATTGGTCAATATTAAATTTCTCTTGATTTGTTACAATGTATGCCCCTTGAAAATATTTATTTCAAATAGTGGAAAATTGCCTCGTAAGCGCTCTCAACAGTACATTTTTTTAAAACACATAGTATACTTTAAGTAATGCCCTTGAGGGTGACCTGTTTGAAATATTTAGTATACAAGAAAAAGAACTTTTTTTCCAAGCACACTTTTTATTTATAATTTTTTGTGCTGTTATTTAGTTATTGCCCCTTGATAAATAAAATATGTGCAATTTAGTGGACATTAAAACTCTGTTCCTTTATTTTTACTTGCAGGAACTGAAAAGTAAATAAACAGAATCAAAGAACATTCATTTTAGATTAATACAATGTTGAACTCAAAAGTCAATGTAGTTGTCTTTCTTAATCATAAATATAAGAAGATGTGGTATTAGTGCCAATGAGACAACTCTCCATTCAAGTCACAATTTGTAAAAGTTAACCATCATAGGTCAAAGTACGGTCTTCAAAACAGAGCACTTGCTCACACCGAACAGCAAGCCATAAAAGCAGCTGCATACACTAGCACCTGTGATATCTAGCAGTGTAGACAATTACATATCTGTGTATGGTGATATAGCAATAGAAATATCACATGCATCAGAGGGAAATAGAATATGGACAATAGAAATATCACATGCATCAGAGGAAAATAGAATATAAACAATAGAAATGTGATATGTCATAGAGACAAAAATATGAAAATAGAATATAGACAATAGAATAAGGGTATTCAAAGAAACAAACATAGAAAATAGATTATAGACAATAGAAATGGGGTTTGTCAAAGAGACAAAAAATATGAAAATAGAATCTAGACAATAGAAACATGAGAAATGGGATATGTCAAAGACAAAGAGACAAAAATATGAAAATAGAATATAGACAATAGAAATGGGATATATCAAAGAGACAAAAATATGAAAATAGAGTATAGACAATAGAAATGGTGTATGTCAAAGAGAACAAATATGAAAATAGAAGAGCCGACTTAATAAAAGAATGGTTCTACTTGATATATAAATTATGGAGCACTGAATGTGATTATTATTTTTCTGCATTAAGGAGAGCTAATGTATACAGTTTTTTTTTTATATGTTTGCGCTTTTGATTGTGTTTTCTGTGGAGTTGGGTAGTTTTTAAAACAACAACTCATCAACTACATTGAACGAAAAATTTATGTGACGTATAAAATTTTCTGACATCAGACACTCAAATCAAGAAATGTGTTCGTAGATTGTAGATGTCTTTGTGTTCTGTTAAATTGTTCCTTTTAAAATTGTTAAACGATGATGACTTATGTACCCATATGTTGACTATTATATTTATTGTTTCTGTTTATTTAACGCATCAATGTAAAAATATCGGAAATTGACGAGACTGTCATTAAAGTGAGAGGGTTAGCGCTATAGAACCAGGTTTAATCCACCATTTTCTACATTTGAAAATGCCTGTACCAAGTCAGGAATATGACAGTTTTTGTCCATTCGTTTTTGATGCGTTTTGTTATTTAATTTTGCCATGTGATAATGGACTTTCCCAATTGATCTTCCTCAAAGTTCAGTATTTTTGTGATTTTACTTTTTCATCACATTATAGTATTTACACTCAAAATGAGTTCTTGACAGAGAAAAATGAATAAAGAAGAAAAACATCAAAAAATTGCCCTTAAAAACAAATCCCAACACATATACATATATATGAATGCGGAAATAAATACATTTGAACAATTTAAAAATAACATATAAAAAATATATATATAGTTAGGACCAATATAAAAACATAGGAATATTTCAACATATGTTTTTCATATGTTTGAAAACATATGTGAACATATATTTAGGCTCGACATGAAAACATATGTTTTTCATATGATTTTATAAACATATTATATGTATTTTATATTTTCAAAAACATATGTTTTCATGTCGAGCCTAAATATATGTTCACATATGTTTTCAAACATATGAAAAACATATGTTGAAATATTCCTATGTAGATTACATGTTTATGTAATAACCAAATGCATTACCATTTAATAAAATTCGAGTCATTTTTACAAACCGTGAAAAAGTTAATCTGATAAACACCGATACCAACGTTTTATGATGCCAAATAAATAAATTGGTTCAGACCTTGAATATTTGCCAAAGTTGTTTTACATTATCTATGACTTTTTTTACATTCTAAACACTAGAGTCTATCCAAGGATACTATTGATCTGTAAAATTAGTTCCGGTGCGAGTTGTTACTCCTCTAAAATTGCATATTTACATTTGAATTACTACTATATATGGATGTATGATCATATCCCTAGCAAAGAACCCCTTTAATTTTGTTTGTTTGCGTTTGTTGCGTTTATCAAATTGTTTTTTGTTGAACGTTAATAATAAACATTAACTATGAGCAAAACACATACCGTCTCGGAAGTTGTAAGATGCGCACGGGCATTTTTCAACTTTAGATTTGGTAAGTGTTTTGCTCATAGTTGACAGCCGTTTTTTGACCTGCACTAATTGAAAGTCACTTGGTTGATACATGTCTCAATATCAATCATATTTTACCTTATGTCAATGATTTTGAATATATATGTTTTTGGCGCATATTCAACTCATTAAAACACATGCAGTGAAAACAGGCTAAGTTACTAATTTTGCGGCTCATATATATGAATATATTTTTATTTTCGAACATCCGTTAGTTACAGGATTGCATTGGCGTAGTTTCCTGTGAAAAATAATGCATTCAAATTTCCGTATTTGAAATAAAATTAAGTCAATGTATGTATGAACTATGGATGTAAACGTGAGTACCTTTCAAAACGGTCTTTTTAATGGAATCGACACAACATAGAGTAAACTACAATATTTCAAATCAGGATATATTGTTTCGCATGAAATATACGACATTTATCAAGAGTGTCCATATGATTAATGTATATTTAGAACCACGAAACTGTAGAACAACACAACTTTTTAACCAGTGATTATAAGGTTTGATAGCTCAGGGTATATAGTCATGTGAACTCTCTTTTCCTTTGAATAAACCAACAAAAGAGTAAACTTATTCTGATAAAGGTAGTGTTATATTTATTTTCAACTTAAATGAAAACATGAAAAATACCAAAAGAATTCATATAATCAGATGATATGGATACAACCCATTGTTTTAAGTAGATATCATTGACAAAATGTATTTATATCAACGGTAACATAGAGTTCTATTCAAAGTATAATGAACTGTTAAACTAGAATCGCCTACTTTTTTTTCAGAAAGCTGTATATAATAGAATACTGGTGGTTAATATCTTGTCTCTTGGTAAATATTCTTACTAACATTAGAAGCGTGTTCCAATGAAATAACATTTTTCTTATAACAAATAAAGGCAGTATTGGAGTATAAACACAAAGATATTCATATTTGCCAAAATGTATTACTGTGCGCAACATAAAATCAATCTTATTTATAAGGTAAATGATCTTCTTTTCGAGCAACTATTGTCAATATTTTCAAATTTAGTAAAGTTTGAACATTTTGAAGCAAAGATATAACACGTTTGAGTGAACTTTCAAATTACACATTTACAAATTGGTTGTTATTAAATGCATTCAGAAAAAAACATGAAAAGTATGTTCCATTTTTTCTTCTTTGAAATGAAAGAAAAAATATCATAATATGAAACTGAACTATATGATCTACTAAACTATCTCGTCTTACATGTCAAAGTTACAAAATGTAAAAATAATTCAAGATTTTTTTTTATCTAGAGATAAGATCACGAAAATCCAGCATCACTCTTTGCTTATTTCATCTGAATTTCAACCCGATCATTTTCTGTATAATTTAATCAAAAAAAGATTGCGAAAAGTCTGCCATGCTTTCATAGAATTTATCGACGCTGATCATTAAGTAGCATGTTTATCTATAGTCATCAAACTACATTAAATTAGAAGATATGGGTCACTAAGTCCTTATAGTTACATTAGATGTGCAGGTATGTTTCATTATTATACATTATTTTGATTGGTTAACGTTGGCCGTGCGTTGACCGGGCGTACACTTTTTAGAACAACGCGCTTCCGCGTTCATACAAAATGTACTTCGGTCAACACTTTTACACCCCAATGAATTTACAAAAAGAAGCATTCAATTCTTAAATAAAGTAATATTTTGAGTGGACATTTGAATACACTTTAATTGTGCTCAAATTAAAATTTGGTTGCTCATTATTATGAGGAGATAATTGTAATGTATTATCTTTTTCTAATAAAAGTTGCTCTATATAGGTTCTAATCAGAATTTCTCACTAAAGCATTTGAAATGAGTTTGAATTATCTAGAACAAAATGATGGTTATGATGTTGTTTTTCTTTAGTGTTTGCGTATGTTTAGCTTGTGTGTATGTGTTTGTGTTATCATGAGTGTTACAGCATACATGTATGTGTCTTTAAGGAATTAAGTGATGCAACTATCATGACTATATCACGGCAATTTGCATTTATTTGAATTCCGACATAATTATATACACTGTATTTAAACAATAAATGCTTTGACGAGTAGCAGGATCAATGCTGTTGTGTGTTAACACAGTTTAATAGTGTATCCCTAAAAGCAACCTGGTTACAGGTATCAATTAACAGGTGTGTAGTTCAACTGAATGTTTTAACTTATATCAAAATTAAACAGTCAACTGTTTGATATATGTTTACGGCTATTGTATTGTTACCGTGAACTGCCTCTAGTACGCTGTGAGTGAGGAGGAGGAGAACGACCGTAATTGTCCATTCAAGTCTTGTTTAAATTTCTTGAATATAACTAATTATTATTTATAGAATTATAAAAAGTTCTATAATGGTATATAACAATTTAAATTGTTTCAAAAAACATTTATAATAATATACACTACAAACCATTAAAGTCTGAAATGGCCTATATCTGTACTCGACTGTACTGATTTTCACTCGATCAGTCTGAATTTGTCTGACTTTAATTGACATTACTCGACCCCAGTCTGAACCATACTTGACTGTACTGAATCGTACTTGACCCTTATCTTTGCCGTTGAAAATAGTCTGAACTATTACTCGACCAGTCTGAAACAGTCTTAACCCATTCTCGACATGTACTCGACCTATTTTTCCAGTCTAAACCATACTTAACCAAAGGTCTGAACAATACTCGACCAGTCTGAACCATACTAGACCAAAAACCCTCTACTTTTTGAACTGTTAAAATAAATTTCTTTTTAACTGACATATATAACAACAGCCAACAAAATTTATAAAAAAATTTAACCTTATAAAAGAAATATATCTCTGATTATATTTAGGATAAAAAAAAATATATTATATATAACTTATATCAAAAAGGGATAAAATCAAATAAATATATAAAATTGTTTTTCTGATTAGTGGTGAAATATAAAGTATAACCTCTGCTTGAGGGCAAACTCATAAATAAGATCACACCTGGTCAGAGGTATGAAATTCTAAATAACGTTGATTCAAAATTGCAATATCCTGTTTAAATTAAATAACAAGGCCTTTCGAATATACATGTACTAGATAAGTAATACACGAATTTATGAAAATAGGGCTTTCTTTTTACCTGTAAAACACACATGTACTGAGGTAATTAGAACATATTAAAGTGCTTTATGTATGAATGTTTTTTTACTGTTACTTTGGAATACATTTCCTTTTTTAAAAAGGTTATCAAGGACTGCTATGGAAATTCTATTATCATGATTATGTTAATTTCTTAGTTTAATAAAACAAAACAATTAAGCTCTAATTTTTTTGAAATTTATTAAGTTGTTTTATATACTATTTTATATATATCTTAATAAAAAAACATTCACTGCATTATTACCTGAACTCAACTGACACCATAAATCTATACTAGGCTTAAGTTAATGGTGAAAATAGTCCAGTTACCATAAAATACTTCCGAAATATTCATAACATTTTGAATAATATTGAAAATATTAGTCACAATTCATTTTTTTAGATTATCTGATCAGCTTGTTTTATTTATATTTTAAAAGTTGATATATATTATTATGTAAGTGCTGATTAATATTGAGTTGAAGTTATATTATGATTGATTATTGTGAAATTTTTATTTCAATACTGTATTCAATACATTTTTAATTTCAAGTTGTTGTTCAAATTTCATTTTTATTAAAAAAAAATCCTAAATTGATAAAATCAGTTGATAGATACAAAGAATAGGTCTAGGTTGGTTAAGACTTGGTCGAGTATGGTTCAGACTAGGTCGAGTATGGTTCAGACTAGGTCGAGTACGGTTCAGACTAGGTCGAGTACGGTTCAGACTAGGTCAAGTACGGTTCAGACTCGTATAAAATGGTTAAGTACTGGTCATGAACACATTCAGACTGTTAAGTATGGTTCAGACTACAGTCGAGTATTATCAAGTAAATCTCAGACGAATTCAGACTGGTCGAGTAAAAATCAGTACACTCGAGTACAGATATAGGCCATTTCAGACTTTTAATGGTTTGTAGTGATATGTATAAGTCAATGTCTTGATTAAACCAATAACAAAATCTGAAATCTATTGGATTTATATATTTTTTAATTATTTATATTAAATCAAATAACAATATGTAAACATTAAATTACGAACCTGTTAAAGGGAGACAATACTTGCATCATTTAAAATTACTTTTTCGAATTGAAACCATAGTCCAAAGGAATGTCACTTTTGCATGCAAATGACATATCAATATAATTAATAAATACGTCATTCATGTTTCTAAATATTCTGAAAAATCAATATAACCAACACTTGTTAATCTATGAACTAGTGACGTTACAGTCTGAACATTTTGACAGTGTTTATCATTTTAATTCGTGTCGGTTTTATTGAATTATTACAATTGCCAGTTAAGATCCGATTAAATACCCACATACCGATATCGTCAGATAAATACGCTACATTAAGGAAAACGTTATAGACATATCCATCATGAGCTATTTTGATATTTCAATGTGGTCACCAAGAAACCATCATAAACGATTCTTCTAAATTCTAAGAAGGTACATTTTGTACCAACCCATATTTTGTGAGTAAGCAGAATCTTCTTTTAAAATTATCATATGTAAATACTAATATCATTCCTGCTTTTTTCCTTCTCGTTTTGATTTTTTTCAGCTGAAGGCAACTTATTGCTTGGGTATAGGCAACTACTTAACTTTATATGTTCTGATTTTGTAACTTTTCTTTATAAATCACAAAACATTTAACTCTTACATTCCTTAAACAAATAAGATAGTATCATAAAGTGTCCGTCTTGACCCTGAAAAAAATGAACGTATAAGGTTCATAATCCGTTTCATTTTGTACATATAGTAATCACGAAAAATTTAGTAACTACAGTAAAACCTGTATAAACCGACCGGCTATGGGACTATCAAAAAAGGGCCGGTTTGAACAGTGAGCCGGTTTATTCAGGTGTCCGTTTTGACCGGAAGTTAATGACTTGTGGCGTCCGATGTTTTGCGAGTAAAAGTTCTCTCTGATTGTAAATTATATCTGATAAATTAAAATACTTTCACGTCGTATTTTCAGTGATTTCACTTGCATCCTCTAACTGCCAAAAAATCAACGACTATTTTCTAAAATACATATTATTTCAGCAGGTTAAATTTGAAACAATTATTTCTTTATCTAATCGATTTGCGCGGAAATTGATACATCTAACGATGACGATTCAATTTTTTAAAATATTGTTAACAACTAGTGAAGAAAAGAATCATTTTTGTCTTACAAAACTATGTGATACAGACTTGTATTATGAGAACTTCAATTTTGTAATGACAAAATTCTTTTTTGTAGACAAAATTCATTTTCAGCTCACCTGGCCCAAAGGGCCTAGTGAGCTTTTCCCATCACTTTGCGTCCGTCGTCCGTCGTTGTCGTCCGTCGTCCGTCGTCGTTAACTTTTACAAAAATCTTCTCCTCTGAAACTACTGGGCCAAATTAAACCAAACTTGGCCACACTCATCATTGGGGTATTTAGTTTTAAAAATGTGTCCGGTGACCCGGTCAACCAACCAAGATGGCCGCCATGACTAAAAAAAGAACATAGGGGTAAAATGCAGTTTTTGGCTTATAACTCAAAAACCAAAGCATTTAGAGCAAATCTGACAGGGGTAAAATTGTTCATCAGGTCTAGATGTATCTGCCCTGAAATTTTCAGATGAATCGGACAACCCGTTGTTGGGTTGCTGCCCCTGAATTGGTAATTTTAAGGAAAGGAGTAGGTCCGGTAAGACCTCTTTTTGGCCCCAAAATATAGCAGTTTTACAAAATTGTTAAAATGTAAACTTTTAGTTATTTATTGGACAGTAGAATGCTTCTGCTACATAAATATGGGCTGTTTTTGACAATACAATGCACATATATCGGGTACTAACACCATTAAGTCGTGCTAAATTACTGAAATCTTCACAATTCCATCATTTTAGTTAAAATTTAGACGGTTTTCGGGTTAAACGAAAGTGGCCGCATTCGTGTTCATCCTTAATATTGAAATGTAAGTTGTATTTTATGATGAGACATAACATATGTAAAGGTTAAGGATGAACACGGATGCGGCCACTTTAATTTTTGACAAAAAAACATCAGAAAAGTGACATTTTTTGGCATATTTGGTAGATTTTTGATATTTGAGCTTGAATCAGATCGAGTTTAATGACTAAATCAGTTAAAATCTTTCACATACACTAATTGATTCAAATGAAATAGACACTTAAGTATTTAAAAAGTGGTCAAAATCTTTCGTCAGATGAACCTGAAATTTGAGGCAAAAATCGGTCCTTACCGGACCTACTCCTTTTGCTGTTTTTGGTTATTATCTAGAATATTATTATAGATAGAGATAAACTGTAAACAGAAATAATGTTCAGCAAAGTACAAATAAGTCAACGTGACCGAAATGGTCAGTTGACCCTTTATGGAGTTATTGTCCTTTATAGTCAATTTTTTACCATTTTTCGTAAATCTTAGTTATCTTTTACAAAAATCTTCTCCTCTGAAACTACTGGGCCAAATTAAACCAGACTTGGCCACAATCATCATTGGGGTATCTAGTTTAAAAAAATGTGTCCGATGACCCGGCCAACCAACCAAGATGGCCGCTATGGCTAAACATATAACATAGGGGTAAAATGCAGTTTTTGTCTTATACCTCAAAAACCAAAGCATTTAGAGCAAATCTGACATGAGGTAAAATTGTTTATCAGGTCGAAATTTATCTGCCCTGAAATTTTCAGATGAATCGGACAACCCGTTGTTAGGTTGCTGCCCTTGAATTGGTAATTTTAAGGAAATTTTGCTGTTTTTGGTTATTATCTTGAATATTATTATAGATAGAGATAAACTGTGAACAACAATAATGTTCAGCAAAGTAAGATTTACAAATAAGTCAACATAACCGAAATGGTCAAATGACCCCCTAAGGAGTTATTGTCCTTTATAGTCATTTTTTAACAATTTTCATAAAATTTGTAAATTTTTCTTTACATTTTCCACTAAAACTACTGGGCCAAGTTCATTATAGATAGAGATAATTGTAAGCAGCAAGACTGTTTAGTAAAGTAAGATGTACAAACACATCAACATCACCAAAACACAATGTTGTCATGAATCCATCTGCTTCTTTTGTTTAATATTCACATAGACCAAGGTGAGCGACACAGGCTCTTTAGAGCCTCTTGTTGTCAAGACAAGTCAATTTTGTCAAAAAGGTATGCAAATATAAACTTATTTGCATACAAAATTGACTTTTGTTACCTGATATGGAAATTAAACACAAAAGTCAATTGTGTGAGACGAGACAAAATTGACTTTTTGTGTATCACAAAAGTCAATTTTGTCTCACAAAAGTCAATTTTGTCTCACAAAAGTAATTTTTGTCTCACAAAAGTCAATTTTGTGTAACAAAAGTCGATTTTGTATGCAAATTAGTTCACAGAATCCAAACTAAACTAATTTGTATACAAAATTGACATTTGTCGCCCAATTTTCAAATTAGGTAACAAAAGTCAAATCTGTGTAACAAAAATTAATTTTGTCATGACAAAAGTGACTTTTGTCCACTGAAAGATAATTTTGTATGACAACATTTCAAATTTGTTGTATGCTATAAATTTGGTTAAAATGAACTCATTTTTGTTGAACAAAAGTCACTTTTGTCTGTACAAAATTGAATTTCGAGTACAAACCCACAAGAGTCCCATTCGGCGCCCCGTAATATAAACATATTTGTTTTGATAGGTAATGTTCTCTTATTCTCTCTCGCAAAAGTAAAGCGATAGATATATTTAAGGTAAACATATTTTATTAATTAAATTCAGGTAAAGTAATGTACACAAATAGGCATTTACATAATGATACAAGTGAAATAATTAATAGGATCCAGAAACAAGCTGTTAGCTTATATTAATCCGTTTCCTAAGATATATTTGGCTTCAAATGTCAATGAAAGCAGGTTTTAAAGCAACTGTGTTTGGTGAGACATACTTTTCTATTACAGTATGCATCAGGTCAAATAGATGTCTATTCTTAAAACGTTGCAAGTAACTGAAAGAGGATGAGTTCTGCTTTATTGTCTGTTTAACAGAATACAAGTAGATAAACTTAAAATAAATAAAAATCATACTCAATCACAATACTATATTTTATTAATAAAACAAGTTTTTCAAGTGCAAAAAAAAATGCATTCATATAACAGAAACATACTCAATCAATAAAATTAATTTGAATAAGTTAACCACTTGAACTGTTTTTTTTTGTACCATATAGCGTATGCGCAGAGTGATTTGTATTTTCAAACTGAAGATACAGTTAAGTTGGAATGTCCCCATCTTTCAAATTCATCCTCAACAACTTGGTTTGGTCCTCAAGTAGTTTCTCCAATATCAAAAGGAAGCACATTATATTGGAATACAGAAGATAAACGGATAAGCATAAGTGGTAATCAAAGCATAGGGCAGTATAATCTACAGATATCAAGGTTCACGACGTCTGACCTAGGAATATATAGATGTTCAGTAAATATAGACGATGTCTCGTATCAACAAGAATTCAATGTTTTCCAAGGGAGTATGTATTTATCATAGAGTAATTGTGCATACAGATATCATAAGAATTAACATACAAGTGAACAATAATCAAATGACTAGTAAATATCAAAATCGCAGAAAAAAATAAAGAATAAACAAAGAATAAACAAAAATAGTCGTTATAAACAAAATCAAACTTTAATCAAACTTTTAACGGTAGGCATGAAATCGATTTTGCAATTGATAAGGAGAGAGCATGCACATCGTTACAAATGTTACAATGCGATTATATCATATCCTATTATGTTTTGAATAAAGGTAGTGTTATATACATGTATTATTGGAATATGTATGTCAAACATTCAATGTTTTATGTAAATGTGCCAAAATAGTTATGCTGATATGTTATTGCAAATATGTTCATACGTTTCTTTGTCTAAATAATGTTTTGGAAACTAGAGGCAATACATGAGCATATTACATGCAACTGCTCAATATTCAATATGTGTTACTCCATTGTTAAAAGTTATTTTAATTTTAGTTGCTTGTGTACAATTTGGAAATTAGTATGCCGTTCATTACCACTGAACTAGTTATATTTGTTTAGGGGCCAGCTGAAGGACGCCTCCGGGTGCGGGAATTGTCCGCTACATTGAAGACCTGTTGGTGACCTTCTGCTGGTTTTTTTCTATGGTAGGGTTGTTGTCTCTTTGGCACATTCCCCATTTCCATTCTCAATTTTATTTATCCAAAATTTTCAAATAAACTCATCATAGATACCAGGATTAAATTTTGTATTTACACCAGACGCGCGTTTCGTCTACAAAAGACTCATCAGTGACGCTCGAATTTAAAAAAAGTCAAAAAGGACAAATAAAGTATAAAATTAAAGAGCATTGAGGACCAAAATTCATAAAATTGTTTGTCAAATACAGCTAAGGTAATCTATTTCTGAGGTAGAAAAGCCTTAGTATTATTCAAAAATTCAAAAGTTTTACAAGCGATCCAAACATTTGCTATTTTAGAAATTCAAAACAAATACCAATGTTTATCTAAACACATCGGTAATGACACACTTCGAGAATGCTAGAGATTAATTTATGTTTTATATAATAACTTAGGACCACCTAGGGACCTTCAAATACTCAACGTTAAACGTGATAACTCTATAACTGGTACAGAAGGTAAAGCCCTAACATTAGAATGTGAGGTTGTAAGTGGAAGACCTAAACAACTATTACAATGGATGCATAACGGAAAGATAATCATGCAAAACAGAACAGGTGTTTTAAATTACACCTTTATACCAAAATACACAGATCACCTGAGTCAGTTTACCTGCAAAGCCATTAGTTCTGCTTTGGATGTACTTCTAGTTCAGGATGTAACTATTTTTATTTTTTGTAAGTACTTGCTCCTTTTCAATATATTTTTTTCTCTTTTAACTTAAACATATTTATTTATAGCAGATTTGGAAACAAGTTATTGCAACTGATATCTTTTTCCACTTTGCGGGTGCGCGAACTGCCTTGTAGCGGTATTAACCTGCTCTTTTTTTAAATCTTCAAGGTTGTCTTTTACGTGCAAGATAATGAATCTCTCTCTTCAAACGGTCAGTCATTTATCATGCCCTTCCAATTGACTATCATCGTTTCTTAAGACCATACTCGCAAACGGTGCCAGGGGAGAGCCGAAAATTCAGTCCGGGGATCGAATTTGGAACCTTTGTGTTGGTAGTCCGATACTCTTACTACTACACAGCGGCTCTCCTTTTAACTAGTTACATGACAGAGAGGCGAAAGAAACCATGGGAATATTCACACTCATAAGTCGCAGACAAATGACCATGACAAAAAAGAAAAACGACGAAGTCATCCAACTGTCAACAATACGAACCAAAGAAAACTAAATTATTCTGATAGATGACTTAAATCGCCATTTTGTCAACATGAAATAACCAATGCATCGGATGCTACTCGTAAGCAGGAAACTTTAGCTAACAACATTCATCAACATAAACAGCAATTATCCTTCAACTATATACACTGACATATTTCCTAGATTTAAATGAAAAAACAATATTTTAACATACCTTATTGATGGGTATTATAAGTTATTCATATTCTTCTTTTATATATAAAATCAGAAATTATTTCGTGTCGAAAACTAACTTAACAATCTTGTTCGTCAGTGTTATAGCTCGTCTATCAAGGTGGCTGGGTGTCTTCCTCCATCTTGGATTTTAAAGTAGTAGATAACAATTAGTCTAGTTCTATAATGAAATGTGCAAATTTTGAAATAGGCTTGTAATTCATATGTAAGATTTTTCCGGAAAAACAGAACATAATGTCTTTTATCATATTATTGTTGTTAGTTTTTTTTACTAAAGCACATACTGTTTTTGTTTGGTTTATTATTTTTCAGCTTTGTCACATATTGGAAGCTAACTCAGATAGTAGGGGAAACAACTCTGATACAGTTATTTGTAGAATAGAAAGTTTTGTGTATTTACCTATTCAAATAGGTAGCAAGAAAACATGTCTGCTGACATCAATTTTTCTTTTACTTATACAAAAGAATGTTATGAGATATTTTTCACATTTTATCTTAAATTCTACGCAGTAGTTTTCTTTTATCACACAATTTGATTTGTTCATGCATAATATATACAGTATCCCACAGTTTTGCCAAACGTGTTGCGTGCAAAAAAATCAGGTTTAGAAAAGAGCATGATAAAATCTATATATCGACACATTTTTAAAAATTCTTAAAATATTCTATGGATTTAAATTTCGACCCCCTATCATCCTTTATAATCAAATGATGAGATACAAATAATTACAATAAATTAGAATCATATTATGTATATTTGTATGTCATTGTTATATTTTTTGTCGATCGTTGTTTATACGTTCCATTGTATTTGTAATGGGTGTCAAATGTACTCACCATATTGCAGTAAAATATTTTTATTTTCGTATATTTGGGTTTTATCCCGTTACATTCGTCCATATATACTATTATTTGGTTACTATAACTCTAAGATATTCATTAGTTCATATAAAACTCTCGCGAGTTAAGCCGTTATTGTGAACTCTGTATTATGATGGGGTAACAGCGCTTCTGGTGCTGATTTTCGCAGATTTAATTAGAATAGACGTTGTTCCAAAAAAATACTGTGTTAACTAAGATAATTGCCACGGCGTACTGAATAAAATCACATTACACGAACAACTCCTGTCCTTAGTGACTACCATGGACTGATATAAAACTGTACGAAATTATGTAAACATTAATTAGATGAATTATTCGCTTCATTTTTGAAGGACGTTAACTTGTTTACGCTTATAGAGCATTACAACGTTTAACATAAAAATGCAATTTTTCCTATATTTATAACATGACTTTGATAAAATATTTTTTTTTTTTTCAATTATGAAGATGCCCCACAAGTATATTTTAACAAGAGAGAAACATCAATTAAAATTATAGAGGGTCATTCCCTTACAATTGAATGCAATGGAAATGGTAATCCAGATCCCGCCAATTTCACATGGACAAAGAAAGCGGAATTGTTTTGGAATTTGATTTCCAAATTACCAACTCTATACATTAATAATGTAAAGAGAACTGAAAGTGGACAGTATGCATGTGAAGCATCAAACGTGGTAGGGACTGGACGAAAAGAAATAGTTGTGCTTGTTATGTGTAAGTGTGTATGATTTCTTACATATTGATACATTTTCACGTATGCCTAATATATAATCTGAGTATCTTTAGGTATAAACTAACAGAAAGGGTTGATAATGATTATATCAGTTTATAACTGACAACGCCATACGCGCGTTCTGTATACAAAAGACTCATCAGTGACGCACAATTAACGAAAGTGAACAGTGCGACATAAAGTACGAAGTTAACGAGCATTGGGGACCCTTAATTCTGAAGTTTGATAAGACAATAAATTCGTGTGGTAGAAAAAACTTCGCATTTCGAAAAAATTCTGTACAACGGTTATGTTTACAGTTTTTATTTAATTCTGGCTAAATCAATCATCATTCGTGGTGTCATCACAGAGGTGCAGACTACTGGGTTGATGACAAAGTTAAGTGATTATAATAATTTCGTTTCAATTATATTTTATTTAACTAACTGTCATATGTTCACTTGTATTTTCTATAGAATAACAATTGATATTATTATCATGTATTTTCAGATGCGCCTCATGTAGATATTCAATATAAAAATTACACCAAAAAAGTAAAGACAAGGTTATTGAAATGCAATGCAACTGGGCTTCCTAGCATATACAATTTCTATGATTGGGAACATAAATCTAATTATGGTGACCACATACGCTTTCTGTCCGGGGGAAAAGATGGCTTTCTGTATTTACCAGATAATGTCAATGACAATAATTATCAGGACAATGGGTATTATAAATGTACAGTAGACAACAAAATCCCCGATACAAATGGCAATATCAAACAAAATGGTGAAGTGTATTTGGACGTCAAAGGTATGTTTTGATACACACTTTCTGTCTAAGGATATGTTTTGCTTGCTGTATGAGGACAATTATAACATTTAAAGTTGATACATTTACTAACATTCTTAAAATTGTATAGAACTACGTTACATTTTGTACATATTATAATATGTTTTTTTTCAAATAAGGCGAATGGTTGTCTAATAATTTCTCGTTTATAGATCTCCTTATTTAGTCTTTGTTTTCTTTGTAAATTTATTTGAGGCAATAGGTTATTGCTTAAGATTAATTTTTGTGGACTTAAACAACCTAATTTGAAATGTACGAATATATATCTAAAGGGAAGCAAGCTTTTTTTCATAATATGAACGCAAATAAGAAAGAGAATGAATTCACAAAATATAAAACTTCGGTTGATATTTCCTTATTTACTTTCATGATATGATCTTATGTAAACTTACCAATTGTGTCTGAGGCTGTGCTAGTACTAGGTTAAATATTCGGAGATTATCTTTTATCTTCCTACATGTATATCTTAATTTGAATTTCGACATTTCCTTATAACAATGGAATTTCAATAGGGTAAATGATACGCATTTAATCGCATATAAGTAACTAGTTTATTATTTTAAAAACTTCATCTTCAAGTTATGAAGTTTTTTTGTTGCATGATACAGTTTTCGATGCACTTTTTTTATACTGACGTATATAACATATATCAAGATCGTTATCAACGTTTCTATATGATGTATATTAATGTTTATGGTAGGCAAACCCGTTTTCGTCATAGATAACACTGACACAGTTTATGGTGAATACCATCAATCCGTCTCCGTAGCCGTCAACATCTTTAGTAATCCGAAGTATACATCTTTAGAAATATTTGATAAAAATGGTGGTGATATCAAATCTGGGCCACACTTAAAGGTGATGGAGGATTATTCATCTGTCATTGATAATTTTCATGGAACAAGAGTGCATGTCAAGGGATATCGGATAACAATCAGAATTGAAAATCTCACCAATGTATACTTAACGGAATATACATGTAATGTAAAGAACGCTTTTGGCCAAAGTCAACATAAATTATCAGTGCTTCGAGCAGGTAAGTAATTATCGCCTTTCTAAAAGATAAAAATGTATTAATTTTCTTTTACTTGCTTTTTTATAAGTACCTTTTTAGTTTTATCAAACGTTTGTCTCAATACTTCATTTTCAAATATTGTATCTTCGAGCGAAACATTGAAAAGATATGTATTGGTTTGTTGGGAAAATCGATACCTGATGATGTTATAATACTGGATACGTCGAATGACTATCGTAAAAGCTTTTGATATACATCTTTTTAAACGGGTGTTCTCTTTAATGTATTTATATTTATATGACACCGCATAAGGTTTCGTATCACACGACTGATTTACATGGGCTGCTTAGGCTGCGATAAATAACTAAGGTATTCTTTAAAACAATCAGTTATGAGCATCAAAACGTTCTGCAATTTCATGAAAACACTCATTGTATAGAAATTCCAAGTATGAAAGGATAGTACAAGTTAAGTATCAAGTGAACATAGATATATATTGTATCTGCGGGAAAATATTTTCTAAATAGATATCACGTCGACATTTTCTTTTACAAACCATTATTATTTCAGACAGACTGTAAAATCAATTACTGTTATGACATACGAAGTATATTATTTTAGACCCACCACAAATGCCATTAAACGTAACATTGATGCTGGTTGCAAATGACGTGAAAGTAGAATGGAATCCAAACTTCAATGGTGGATTTCAGCAATATTTTTATATAGAATATCGTGACCAAGACAGTACTATTTGGAAACAAAAGTTAGCATTCAATACTACAACCAATGCAGGCAATTCCTTCACAGTTCATAATCTTAAATACAGTCGAGTGTACATCTTTCGAATGTATGCTCGAAATAGAATCGGGGAAAGTAATAAAACAAATGAAATGTTTGTAACAATTAATCGTAAGTATCTAGATTACTGTTGATAAATATATATTCAAAGTAAGCTAAGCATATACTCATTGACCACACATTCCTTTATGTGCGATTTAAATTTTTAAATATTTCCACATACATGTAAACTTCTGCATTTAATCAATATGTAATATTTGAAAAATACACGATATTGATGAATACAGGCAAAGACGAGTTCGATACCAATGAGACAGCTACTTAATGACACATAAAAGGTTAAACTTTTTAGACAGAAATAAGTCCCACACATTTGTTGATTGCAAATCTGGAAATAAAAATACTTTAACGTGTAAGTTATGCCAATATTCAAAGTAAATGAACCAAGACTGAAGGTACAGGGTTATACAATCTACTTGGACATCAAATGTGTCAATTCTAATAAGTTGCAACCCAAATACAAAAGACTTTTCATAAGTCGTTACTTTTAAACAAAACTAAAACCAAAACATTAACTGGTAAACTATTTAAAAGTTTTTAAGTCAATAAGCCATGAGGAGGGGGTGGTGCTATCTCCTTGGTAATAAACAGGGGTAAACAATCTTCATTGGTATCAGATGTGTCAATTAAAACACAATATTGTACAACTGCATACTAAATATAAGGTATTTTGCATTGGAGGTTCATCTTAAACTGACTAAATCACAAACTAAAACATGAAAAAGAAACAAACGTTTGAGGGTCAAAGACCATGAATGAGGGGGCGGGGAAAATCATCTCTATGATGATAATATGTGCTAGTGCGAAAACAACTTCACACCAGTGCTTCACCACAAATTATACCCATTTATACAGAAGTGCATCAACGATATGTCAATCTCAAATTTGGTCCTAGTCGAAAAATTGTTTATTATTTAGTAATGGAGAAAAGATTTCACATATATTGAAGTCGAGCCTCGTGTTAAGTTTATTGTCAGCTATGTCTTGTATGTTAACTGAACTTAGCTGATAGCTTAGGTGAAGCTGTCTTTGGCTTTTACATACTAAATCAAATCAAACTCTTCTAACTACATCTTGCTGTATTATGTGTTATTGTCGCATCATTCGTCGTATACATGTATTTGGTGCACGTTTGCTTCGAATGCAGAATGAAGTTTTGTATTCTTTCAGAGGAACACTCGAGTGTTGTATTCTATGGTGTTGTGACGGGATCTACTTCTGTGGCATTGTTATTGATTATTGTAATAACTGCATGTGTTGTTAAAA
Source organism: Mytilus edulis (assembly GCA_019925275.1). Classification (NCBI taxonomy): domain Eukaryota; kingdom Metazoa; phylum Mollusca; class Bivalvia; order Mytilida; family Mytilidae; genus Mytilus; species Mytilus edulis. The sequence continues at coordinate 69,547,969 of CM034358.1, read as the reverse complement.
GATGGATGCGCCATAAAGTCCAGATTAATCACAGTTGTACTCAGACTTATAATATTGAAGCCGAGCAATATGATGAAATCGACGAGGATCAAATTGTACAAAGACATGATTCAGAAACCACTGCTTGTGATAATATACAAGAAACAAGCGTTGACACCGATTATGAACAGCCAGTTAATCCGTTCAGTACAGATAGAAGCGATAATGTCCAGTTAAATGAGTCGTCTTCAAACAGTGAAAGCAGCGAAAATGAAACTGATGAAAATGATACGTTTACAAAGGACATCGTTGTTAATTCATATGAACAGTTAATTGATAATCCAGAACAACCTTTGCCATACGACGCACTCAATCAGTGATTTTATTACCGTTTATGGTTACCATTTATTTTATTGAGATGTAGTCAATTTTGAAATTATCGTATATTGCATAATCCATTTTGATCGTTTTCATGATGCCTGTTACAGAATTTAGATTTTTTTCTATTGTTTGTTCAAAGAACAAAATTTATTTAAAACTAATGAATTGCATTCGTGTGACAAGCGTGCTGGGAGATCTTACATGCCCCTTATGTATCAACAATGGGTAATTAATAAACAATGACCAAATAAAACAGTATAGGTGGTGGTTTACGTGTTAGAGTTTTTCAATTCTTTCTTATTGTACTTTCATGTTGATATAGTTGGATGTAAATAAACTAGCGTCGTTTGCTTTTTTGCATGTTTTCCATTAATGATTGTTGAAATATATGATGAAAAATATATTCCAGGAATATGTTTTGAAATAAACCTTAAAACTTCAAAAATAGGATCAAAAATCGGATATTTGGAATTCATGGGAACATATGGGAAACAATTATACTTATAGAGATACAAATTCGGACAATTGCAGAGTGAGTAGGTTTTTTGTTTAGATTATACCTAAATTGAACATACTCAGACCGTACACGTGGCAATCAGGAATCTATATAAAGTTCATGCATTTGCTGTAGAGCAAATGCGTTATTTTAACAGTGTGTTATCAGTCTAAGACATGTGAGTATTAGCCAAACATTTAAGTAAAATCATTGACTGCTGATTTGGATGATTTATATTATAAAAGTTTTAGGATTTATGCATGAAAAACACAAGCTCCCTCCTAATTGGTGGATCTTGTTGAAACACATTTTATGATAAAAACATTTTCCGGGTCCGACGACTTACAGGAGAGAGCGACGATTTACAGAAAAGAATTCTGTAAATCGTTGGACCGACATTCCATTTGTTGATATTTAAACCATTTAATGGCATGTAAAGCGGGGTCTCTATGAAATGCTTAAATAATACGGAAACTGTAGTGGAACAGTACTTTGAATTTATTAGTGTATATTAACCTTGCTTGCATCAGAAGCGGGCATCCCTGTTGATTTCCTTAGTTCAGAAAAAAATTCGTCGACACTACATCGGGATCTGCGTTCCTTTAAACAAGTGAATTCATCTACCATTTTTTTGGGAATATGTCGATATTATTTTGAATGCAATACTTATAACCAATAATTGCAGTAATCTACTGGACAGAGAAAAATTAAAAACCATCTGTGATATATAGAAGCTATAAGATGAAATTTATAATGGGGGAAACAAACGTATTTGTAAATTTCAGACTTGTGTTCCTTTACTGTGGTCTACCAAAAAAAGATCATGTCCGTTTCAAATTATGTTATGATATTTTAAGCTTAACACAAACAAAAAAGAAACCATTGATTGGTTTCAAAATATTTCAGGGTATTAATTTGATAAAATATTAACTTTTTTTGTTAACAATAAGAAATAAAGTCTTCTCGATTTAAGATTTGGAAAAGGCATTGTTATCACCAAAATTATATTTTATCAATCTGAATGACACGACCTTTGTTTTACTCTTTGATCATTTCGGTTTCGTCCATGCGAACGCCAACGTGAAGGTTTTAGTTTATTTCATTTGCTTCAATGGGAGACCACATGATTACCATAAACATAACCGGAAGAACCAGAAGAGGTAAACGGGCATTACAATAATCCAAAACATTAGAAACAAGAACGCTTTTGTCAAACACGAAAAATACAAACAAGCAAGCGATAGTCAGTTACACGGAGACAACACACGGATAATGCATCGAATGAGGGAAGCAGTTCCTCGCCTGTTTGCTAGTGGCATTCTAGTTATATTCATTTTTAAATTTCTGACTTTTTATAATTAACAACAAGTGCGTCTTTCCCTAATATTTATTTATGTGTTACAGTGTTGAATGATTGCTGTGTGTTAAGATTCCTAATTGAATCTGCAATGTGTTTTTTACTGTTGAAACTTTTAATCATTTATTAACTAGAAAGTTGAAAGGTAAAACATGAGGAAATACATGTTTCATTTCCTTTTCGAAACAGATCATTAAAACGTATGAAAAAAAAATTGGTTCCGTATATTGTTAAGTTCAATGTGATCCTTTGTTTTAAAATACTTCCCGTCAAGTGGTTAAAATTAAAACAAACTTTTCCCATGAAATTTATCATAAAGAAAATATTATGGGTAAAATGAAAACTTTCTTATGTATCTGTGTATTACCCCTTTTTAAATTGTATTATGGTTGGAACAGAGCTAAATCGTAAGTTTTGGATAAAAGAATTGTTTAGTATGAACCTTTTATCTTAAAAATGAGAGAAAAAATGGTGTTCCAGCAATCGTTGTCGATTTATATAAAGTATTTGGTCACACGTTACGTTAATTTGAAATAAATTATTTCCTTACCATTTTCTTTGTTTTATCCGACCAGTTATTTCTAGGATTCATGTCAAATATATAATGAAAATTAAACTATACTAGAACACTAGTAAACTAAACAAATCATAACTGGAGAGTTTTAGGTGAGGTATCATAAGTCAAAGGTACTTGGGGACTTGATATATATATGTATCAGTGACCGCTGTGAATATTAAAGAGCCCCCCTCCCCAGGTAAACCATTGGTGGAATTTATAGTAAATTATAACAAATCCAATTTATTCATAGTATATGTATGTAGTATACAGAAATACATCAGTGACCGCTGTGGATAGTAACAGTTGGACTTGAAAGTAATTAGCAAATACACTTTATTTGTAGTATATGTATAATCATAATATACAGAAAAACGCAATTTTACTAAAGGGCAGCGGAAGTCATTTATATTTCTCAAAAAGTCAGTCCGATGACGGAAAAAATATCAGCACACCTCGATTTTCGTTTTCCTCCCAAAATAACTAAAACTGAAATGCTTAAGCAAGGATGATAAATGCTTGAACACAACACATCCCCGAAATCGCAGACATTCAGAGCGTGGTTGAAAGTATGTAAAGAGTTGTAGGATAATATTTTGTAAAAAAATTATAGACTGGGGAATTTCAGGAAATGTATCAAAAGTTATAGGTACAGAACTTGGGGACAGGACAATTGTTTTTCAACCCCTCCCCCTTTTTCCCCAAAATGCCCGTTTTTTTTTCTATTTATTTCAATTAATATGAACATACATTTAGTATATTATGAACATTCATTACTATAGATAAAGTGTGTTTGCTTTTTACTATTATTTCTCAGTTTACTAATCAATCCACAGTGGTCATTGATATATTATATAGACCCCCTATAATTTAATATACTAAGAGACCGATGAATTTTTGTAAAAAGATTTTATGACTGGAGAAGTCATAGGTACTTTGGGACATTACAATTGTTTTTCTCAGCCTGGCTCCTCGTTTTTTTCCTCTAAAATATTCCTTTTTTTTTTCTATTAATTTCAATAATGTTTGCGTTTATCTGTATATTCATAGTCTGTGTATGTTCAAAGTACAGAAAAAAGCAAACCGGAAGTCTAGTCTGACTTAAAATGTCGTCCAATGACGGAAAAATATCCGGACGCATTTTGTTCGTTTTTCTCCCAAAATAACCCAAACTGAATAATCATTTGAATGGATGACAAATGCGACTATACATCGTATCTATAGGACACAGAGGCATGATGATTGATGTATTGTTGAAGGAAGAGAAGCGACACACAACATGAGGTCTTCTCGTTTAATAGTATAGATGTAATATGTTCATTGCAGATTGCAATGATAATGGATTGGGGTTCTATATCAATTTGGAAATGCATTATAGTAAATTGTACGTCCCTGAACATGAAGCTTGACGGAAGAGGGGTGAAAAATACCAAATGGACAGTCAAACTCAAAGATCGAAAATAAAATGACATTGACATGGCTAAAAAAGGGAAAAGACAAATAGAAAAATACTAGAACACAATACACAACATAGAAAACAAAGCAATACCAACCCCACCAAAAACTGGGGTGTTATCTCGAGTGTTCTGGAATGTTAAGCAGATCCTGCCTCACATGTGGCACCCGTCGTGTTGCTCGTGATATTACAAACCCAGTTAATAATCTAATTCAGTATTTAAAAGAGAAGGGGACTGAAGATACGACATAAGGAACTAGACAGTCACGTTGAATCTGGAGTTTCACAAGTTTTAATATTTATAAAATATGGTAAAGATATACAGGAAGATACGTAGCTGGACAAAATTATATTATATACAGAGCCGATTATTCATTGCTTAAGCTCAAACAAAGGATGGAATATTCAATCTCATAAGTCAAATACATAATACATGTAATAGCAACAACAACACAAACATGGCATAAAAACATAACAAGCAAGTATTTAAAATGCGCAGCAAAAACGAATTACCTCAAAAACCAAGTCGATTGCAGGTGTTTCAATAGGAGAGACGGACCTTTTGATCGATCTTACTTTTGGTCTTATTGTTCAGAATTATAATTGAGAGTTAAGATCAAAATCACCGTTTTAGAGTTGAAAATGTTTGTAAGTTAACCGACTAGTCTTATTCGGTAATATCACATTTGAGGAGAAGAAGACGGGATCAAGGTTACGACATCTGAGTCATGTCCGTTATGTGTGAAAACAAGTATTTCAATACAATCAACCTGTTCATGATGGCGGCTGTAATCATTTCGAATGATAACATCCACTCTTTGGAGTCATTTGTTTACAAGAAACAAAAAGACATTGTATTTATGAGACAACTCTCCACAAAGGACTAAAATCATACAGACATTAACATCTATGTGTCACAGTTTAGCCTTCAACACCAGCAAGCTGTACAAATCTCCAAAATGACAAGCGTGAACATATTCAAACAGGAAAACCAATGGTCTAATCTATGCAAAAAGGAGAAATGAGAAACACATAAGAACCACATCGAAACACCACAACAACTGAACAACAGGTTCCTTAAATATGACAGGTCAGGAAAAAGATGCAGCGGGTTAAACTAGTGTATTGGCGCCTCCAAACCATATCCCTAACCCGGGACAGTTGTATAACTGCACAACATAAGAAAAAACTATGCAAAACAATTAATGAAAAACACATACGATACATTGCACAAAACGCAACCCTTAATTACAGGCTCCTGACTTGTGGCAGGCCAATTTCAAATGTGGCGTTGCTGTACCTTTAATTAAGAAGCAACTCCCTATTATACAAAGGAAATCATGATGAGAAAAGTAGGTATATGAATATTGTATCAAGTGGGAGATGTATACTCAAAATTAGGTCGCTTCTACATTGTTGCTAAATAGAAATGCAAATATATAAAAAAAAAAAAAAAAAAAAAAAAAAAGAAGATGTGGTATGATTGCCAATGAGACAACTGTCCACAAGAGACCAAAATGATACAGACATTAACAATCATAGGTCAACGTACGGCCTTCAACAATGAGCAAAGCCAATACCGCATAGTCAGCTAGAAAAGGCCCCGATAAGACAATGCAAAAAAATTCAGACGAGAAAACCAACGGCCTTATTTGTATAAAAATAATGAACGAAAAACAAATATGTAACATATAAACAAACGACAACCACTGAATTACAGGCTCCTGACTTGGGATAGGTACAAACATAAATAATGTGGCGGGGTTAAACATGTTAGCGGGATCCCAATCCTCCCCTAACCTGGGACAGTGGTATAATAGTACAACATAAGAATGAACGATAAAAATCAGTTGAAAAAGGCTTAACTCATCAGATGGACAAAAATACAAGTGGACGTGGCCGGGTAAAGTTTTTAATTATCAATGATTAATTTAAAAGTTGAACACTTTATATATTATATATATGCTATATATTTTAATATTCTAAATGTATAAATATGTGTTTTGAAAATAATTTAAAACGTTTCGAACTCCAAAACTCAAACCAAATACAATGGAAGCTCTAAAAAAGAAAATGTAGACAGTTTAAACTAGAAACCTATCTCTTTGATTTCTATTGAAAAAATAAAATAACGAAACACACATAATTATGATACAGAGCACCCAAATTATACGCCCCTTTCAAATAAGGGATCGGCACATACAGAATATTGAGGGGTTAGAAATGCTTGCTTGGACCCAATCCTCCACTTAATCTTGGAGAGTGATGAGATAGTTAGGGTGCAATAAATATTCAGACTTATAAGATAAAATGCAGGTTTTTAATGTATACGGAACGGGCAAGTTTTTATCGTGCAACTTTTTTGGTCTACATGCATAAAAAGACGTGAAAATGAATGGTATGCATTTAGAAATACTCCACTCCAAATAATTTTTCTATCCAAGCAAAATAATCATATGTTTTTGATTAGAAGTGATGTGCTTGTTTCCTTGTCGGCAAAACGACTTTCTATTCTTATATCAATGTAAAACTAAATCACGACTGTCATTTAATACAGACAATTGAAGTTTCCAAGGTAGCCCCTTCTGTTCATATAACAACTTATTAAAGAAGTACCGCGATGGTAAAGGCAACCCGTCAACAAAAACGTAAGAATAGATTTAACGAAACATACACAACACAAAACAAAAAAAAAACATTGCTTATACTTATAAACGAAAGACTGATAGAGATTTATATTCTTTTGTTGTAATTTCCATTTTTTTCCCCCAGAATTTGGATCCTATATAGGATAGAAAACACACATAAAGTAAAATGTATAGTATAAATTGTAGGACTTTAAATGAAATTGCTTCGAGAAATTAATGATATATGTGTACCGTTGCATCGTAAACTTGCTGTCTCCAAACATAACTGTTTCAATTTCAGTCTTAAAAATTGTAATAACTAGTATGTATTTGTTCTTGAGTATCAGATGCATGAGTACATTTTATCTCCGTTGGAATTCCGCATGTCTTTTTGTTGTTTATATACTACAAAATGCAACCAATAAATATCACAATCAACCTACAAATTTCCCCACTTCTAAAAAAACAAAGTGTAAAAAAGAAAGAATAACCCCTCTATGTGTGTTACTTTATTGGCAAAACATATCAAAATGAAATTCAGTACTCATACATCGAGTTAAGCTGACAACCCAATGACAACAAAATATTAATTGTATGTTAAAATTTGCGTACATGTATTTACTCAATCGTCAACATTCATGTGTGCTTTCCATGGAAAACATGTGTTATAGGTAAGTGTAATACAGTACACTTTTTGCACATATAGCTTTAGATCAAGCGTGACGAAAGCATTGCTTTTAAAAATATTACAGCTCGTAAAATGTTTTAAATTTAATTTCTACTTTTGACAATTTACCATAATCCGAGGTTGTGGTAAAAAATAGTTTATGTAGAATTTTGATTTTTGCGGATTTTGCGGATTTTGCGGTTCTCTTAAATAAGTGTTATTGTACGAGCGGGATGGACATTGTGTTATAAGTTCCCGTGCTCTTACATGTTGTTGTGTTGATTTTTGTTGTATTCCATAACAAATGCAAACAAAGACGTACGTTTGTCCTGAATTCAATCAGGTCTAAAAAGGCAAAGAAGGATATAAACAAAATCCTACATGAGGAAAACTTTATCAACGAAAATAACAAAAAAACAGTAAAAAAACATACTATTCAATTTATTAAGAAGCATATATATGTCCGGTCCAATTGTTACTGCACCGAACCCCGACAGGGAACCAAAGCAATGCATAAGTGAGAAACATTCCTGAATTGCTATTTATAACAATAATAGTGTCATGTTAGTACCAAAGTACCAATACACATATGTACAAATTTGTACCAATATTTTACAATCATAATAACATTTTTGTTATGTTTTTCCTGTAAATCATTTATATAGGATTTCTCTATATTTTTCTATAATGGCTTTGCTGGAATGTAATCACATAGACATGGAAATTTAACCATTGGGCAGCCGAATCATCTCTGTTGTCTTAAAGATTTGTTTTTTACCGACCCTCGATCTTAATGTTTTAGATATAACTCAAGATATTGAACTGTATCTTTTGTGTCCTTTGTCGCAAGTTCGATAGAATAGATGCGTTAAAAAAGTCGTAAATTTTGAATTATTTAGTGAGACAACTCATATATATAGGCCCTGAAAGTTCCTGTATCAAGTCAGCATCATATAAATAAAGAGACAAGTCGGCAAGAAAAGGTGCACAGCTTATTCCAATTGGGAGATCTTTTTTTTTTTTTTTTGGAAAAAACATCATCCAAACGTTTTAAATATGTTGTCAATAAAAAAATCAAGGATCCCGATCATCAGATTTTGTTTTTGTTTGAATCAACTGATAATTGTTTGTATCTACTTAGGTATTTTTTTCCATAAAGGAGGACCAACTCTTTCAATTTTTCTAGTTTGGAATGGAAAATACTTGTAAAAAGCGATGACAAGCCAAATGGTTTTAATCTGTAGCAAGATTCATGTCTTGGATTGTATGTACCCTAAGTGACGACATAAACAGTTTAATGTAGAATAAAAAACTTAATTCATATAGTTTTTTCACTGACCCTCCTACCTCCCTCTCAATTTAATTTGGGAAAAATTGATTGACCAATAAGGATATATGTAAAACGATGACAATTGAAAAAAACTTGCCGCAATTTTGACAACCCAAACCCCCAACCCGCTAAACTATTTGAACGAAGCATTTTATCCTTCATTTATTTTTTTATGTCGTCCCTAAATGACATTTTCTTTTCTCTGATGTACGCTACCTCTAGAATGAGCAGTTTAACGATAACTTTGAAGCCTGGCTTAAAACAATTGATGTTTATAATTTTGAAAGATGTTTCGTGGAAACTTTAGTATTTAATAAGTGTCGAGTGTTGTTTTCTCAAACAAAAGAAGATTATTTACCGACCTGACAAAAATCGTTTCTAGTATATTATACTAGTAACGAAATAAATAAATTCAGAGATAACACCGTTAAACATCTGTTGCACCAAATCACATGTTATTTAAGTTCGGTTGAATATCTGTTTTGATGAGCGGAAGCAATTTTCTAACATGTACGCCCTATTAGATTATTTTAGAAAGAATCGGCAAGGTTAATATTGATACCATTTACTGTATGCCATAAATAGGCGAGTGACATTCAGACATAAAAAATATTTTTAATGCACCTATCTAACACACAGCTATATTATATATCATTCGAAAGGAAAACATGACTTGTGTAGATTCCATTTTGCCCGGTCGTAAAAGTGAAATATGGTGCATTTTTTTTTAAATTAGGGTCAAAGGTCTTTCATAAAAAATTGAAAGAATAACACTTTTGTAGTATTATTGTCTTTATTTGAAGCAGCTGGTAATATAGTTAATTCAAATTTTCTTTACACGATACTATGATAACGTCTCATTGATTCTTAGTTGCTTATCGTTCATGGTTTGGCGATAATTGACGTCATTTCACTCTGCTATATATGTAAAACGATACTTAATACGAAAACGACGTATAAAAACAAATATTTGACCTTAAATGTGTTAATATTTACTATAATAGATGGTGTGCCATGCAAAATAAAAAAAAATATGATGAAATATTTGTAAGTTGGACTAGTAACTGGGAGAGAAAACAACGCAATAAAGAGAGTAAAAAGTAGACGTCTTTGTCACATCAACAGTAACAATAGTCTCTTGTTTGTTAACAGCCTACAAACCGTGTCAAGATCGGAAATCACTATCGTACATGTTTAATACAACCACAAGCAAAGTTAAAGAGGATACATGAATCACATTTTAAGTCTGTCCGTCCGACAGTCCCCACTTGTTTGTGGCCCGTGTCGAATTAAATCAGGTAACTTATACAGATATACAGTTCATCCGAAAACGAATGATTTCAAATATGAAATGCATTGCTTTGAACTATAGAACTGATGTTAAACACACTTAGTTCAGAGATGTGTTATGGGATGGCGCGTGGTTCTTCATAAATTAAATCAGTTCATTTTGACATTGACATTGACATTTGAGCCGTCAATTTTTCAAACATCGTTTGATTCGTGCTTGTCTGGTTTGTGTCCGGCCCATATCTTTTGAACCTTTGAACCTGACTAAGTATGAATATACATCATATAATAGGGGATGGGTATAAACTAAACCAGGTCACTGTGATATTGATCCAATCATAATGTAATCCTGCCCGCGACATATATAGCTGCAAAACTAAGGTTTACCAAACTTCAGATACAGTCGGTTTCACAAAAAATACTTAAGACCAGATTAATCGTAAGTAAACCAGATGCAAAATTAGAATGCGGTGATTTATAAACTAAAGTTAGGTCCCTTGGTGACCTTTATTTTGACATTTGGGATTATATAATTTACAAACACTTTAATTTCTTAACGTGTTTTTTTTTATTACGAATAGATTTATTTTCACTAACATGTGTGCAGTCAAAAGGTTTGCAGTTAAAAATGCAAGCATTAGTGTCTTACCAATATTCAAAACTTAGATATATATAGATATTTATCAACTAATATGAAGGTGGAATTTGCGGGATTTAATTCGGCCAAACCTATATATTTTTTTTAGTCATTCTGGAGGAGTTTCTGTGAATAATCTATTTCTTTAAAAGAAAAGAAATTTATCTAATTTATTACAAATAATGCAATTTTCAATTTTGTGATTTTTAACAATATAAGACAGTCGAAATTCAGATTTTAAAACTGAGCCTGAAAAGCTTTTGCTTTACTGGAATAATTCCTGATACTTCGCTGTTACTGAAATAATTCTGTGTAACAGAGGCTTTCAATGATTTCAGTACATGCACAAGCTCCCTAATGCATATATTTTTCATTCACAAGAACAAATTTATCAAATCCTGCAGAAAGTATGACGTATTAGGACCACTTTTGTCATCCGCACTCATACATGGGTAAACCTACTGACGTATTTGTTTGTTATATGACGCCATGTCTTTGTTTGCTAGCTTTCAGAACATGTAGTTTGAATGATGATGCACTTAGTGGTAGGCGTGACACGATGGCAATCTTTTTGGTTGGAAGTCTGATATGTAGCTTGATCAAATCGTCTTGATTAGACTTATACATACCTGTTTTTGGTTTAGGACACTTTAGAGTTTTCTTGCAGCACCGATCTGTAGACGTGTCAATATGAATTTTGTTTGATTTGTGATAGACCCGCCATCTATTGATGATTTCGAAAGAGAGTTTACTTAGGAACAAAGATAGATGATGAGCTGTTAGAACCTGTTAAACCATGAACTGCTGATAAAGGAACATATATTTAATAAATTTAACTATACATGCACAATAAACATGGTGCATCGCCAACCATAATTCCCACTGGTTATATACCTCGTAACCAGCATACATTTGTTCCATGTCTAGAATACAACGAAGTGTCAGGTCATCGACGACCCTCTGACATTAGTCCTCTTAAATTGTTAATCCGTATTAGAATACTTTATAATAAGAAGCCTGAAGATATCATAATATAAGCTCGGTACCTTTGATTAAAAGGACACTATGATCTTTGTATACCAGAGACTACATGCTTCGAGGTAATCAACTATAGCTTATCGTATGGCCTAAATTAAGAAGCAATAGCCAACATTGTATAATAAGCTATAAAGGTTCTAAAACAATTTTAATTAGATACCCAAAAGCTTGATTCATGCTCAAAACTGAAAACAGAGGCAAAAATCATCAAAAGCACCTAACGACAACCATAATGTTTGAAAGATATCCGGCATACATTGTATGATCGATTGTTTACGTTAGACACGCGTTTCGTCTCCATAAGACGCGTCGGTGACGCTCGAACCAAGTAAAACTTCGAAGAATATTTAAAAACACGTAATTCTATTTAAAATACGGCTTAGGTAATATATACGCCTGGGGTAGAACATTTATTGTATTTCAAATATCTACGAACAATTAAAAATTTGTCAACTGAATAAATAGATATCTCCATATATTAAAGTATATATAGCATGTCAACATACAGGCTCTTGACGTGGTCCTAGTACATACACTATGCTTCCTCTAAAATACTGACCTAATTTGTATCATCAATACCGTATTCGGTGGCTAAAACGGTAGGAAATTTAAAAGGTGGACATATCTCACGTTCAAGTTCATAGGGAAAATATTTGACACATTTTTGCGTACTTTAAATTGCAAAACTAAAATGTGCATTGATCAATTGAGAAAGAAGTATGTTTCAATAGTTATTCATAATATCTGCCTTTTGTAAGTTCAAATTGACTAAGAATAATAAGATATTGGATTTCTACCCAAACTTAAAAAACGTTGACATCCCAGCTTCTATGGTCCTTTGATTTTTTTTTTAATACTTTGCGCAATATTTGTACCAAAAAAATTGCCTACATTGTTATTCGTACTCTTTTTCGAAGCGTTTAGGTCCGTTAACTTGAGGGCAACTAATAGAGAAAGCTATTTCGGAAATTTGATTGAAAAGGGGGAGTGTGTAAAAGTGTATAAAATCCAGAATAATACAGTGGTAACAATATTTATTAAACGAGTAATGATCTTTTGAATGATACAAACATCATTAATTTAGGTTTCAAGTCGAAAATATCTAAGAAATGAAAAAAAATATGAAAATTGGCACCATTTTTATAAAAAATTCCAAAAATCTTTTTTTTTTAGCAAAAATTACTTCTCTTATTTTGGAAAAGTATTTTTTTATACATTGACATGTTAAGCGTACATAATTTTGGCATTGTGACAACAGAAAATAAAGCTACATGTTAATTTTTCACGCTTCAACACTGTTGGTCATTTTTGAATTTGGAATTATTTCTCGAATTTAATTCAATTTTTACAAAAATTGCACCGTACGATTTTTTTACGACCGACCAAAATAGGAAGTTCAGATACTATGCTATAACATATAAAAAAATCAGCTGTGTGTTAGGTGGGTGCATTAAAGTCACTAACTAAGCGTCTTTTCTGAAAATGTCACTCGCCTATTATCTTATTTCCATATAATCTACATCTTTGTCCCCAGGCAAAACTATTTATATAGTTAAAAATATCATAATAATCAAATTCTTCCATTTCAGTAATAATGGAACTATATTTCTACCTTTACTTTTTTAATTTATATTTGTACTGAGATCTGAAAACAACTCACGTTAACATGTATTTCACTTACAACTTATGTAATCATATTAATATTATTTCACAACTACGATCTTTGATATTAAATATTTGATATTTAACTACTTAGATAGAATTTCACGGCAAAGGATAAAATATCCCAGGGAAATATTTCCGCCGGATAAAAATATAACAACAACTACTGTGACATTTTTTCCGGATCAAATTTCACCCGCATATAATTTTGCTTTACATATTCACTGATGAGGCTATGCGTCATTTATTTACTTAAAACTTAAAAGGCACACAATGAAATTGAAGGTTATTGATATAATGTTCCATTTCCTTTTTGAAACATATATTTAAATGAACATTATTTGTTCCGTATATTTCAAAGTTCAATATAATCGGTTTATGTTAAATACTTCCCGCCCAGTGGTTAAAAATAGAAAACAAACTTTTCACATGAAAGTTATCATATAGAAACTATTAAAATGAAAACTGTTTTATTTATTTGTGTATTTACCCTGGTGAATTTTATTAGGGTTGGAACAGAGCTAAATCGTAAGTTTAAGATAAAAGTATGAACCTTTCTCGTGAAGATAAACCACAAACGGTATTCTGGCAATCGTTGTAGATCTATACAAAGTATAAGCATTAAAGTATTTGGTTACACGCTACGTTAACTTGAAGTGAATTCTTGACCTTGTTATTTGTTTTGTTTTATCTAAACAGTTATTTCTAGGGTTCATGTCAAATTTATAATGAAAATTAAACTATATGTAATATGTTCCATATAAATTGCAATGATAATGGATTAGGGTTCTATGTCAAGTTGGAAATTCCTTATAAAGGGTGAAAAATACATCTTCGTTCCTGAACATAAATCGTGATTGAGAACTAGACAAACACGTTGAACTAGAGTTTCAAGATTTTTAACATCGAATGAAATGGTAAAGACATACAGGAAGATACGAAGCCTAACACAACCATGTTCTTATACTCAGGGCCTACCATTCTTTGCTCGTGCTTCTAAATGCAACGTAATAAGGAGATAGTAAGCGAAATAAAATTGAGAATGGAAATGGGGAATGTTCCAAAGAGACAACAACCCGACCATAGAGCAGACAACAGTAGAAGGTCACCAACAGGTCTTCAATGCAACAAGAAATTCCCGCACCCGCAGGCGTCCATCAGCTGGCCCCTAAACAAATGTATACTAGTTCAATGATAATGAAAGCATTTTTCAGTTATTTAGTTCGAACAGACAAGTCATTACACCAACGACCCCTGCAAAAATGATGGCTACTAATAAAAACGGAAATCACATTTTTAGCTAAAGGAATTGGTTACATACATTGTACCTTGGTGGAGTGAAGTGGCAAAGAAAATTCTTTATCTTTAGATATCTTATTGTGGACTTGATATGTTGTAGTAGTTGATGGTTTAACACTTATATAAATCAAAACATAACGGCAACAATAACAACACAAACGGCATATAAAACATAACAAGCAAGTTTCTAAAATGCTGAGCGAAACAAATTACTCAAAATCCCAAGTCAATTGCAGGTGCTACAGAGGAAGAGGAAGATCACACTTTACATGTGACACCCGCTGTTGCCATTTTGATATTAATTTTGCTCTTATTGTTCAGATTTGTATGTGAGAGGTTAGATCAAAATTACCGTTTTAGGATTGAAAAAGATTGTTAGTAAACTGACTTGTCTATTTCGGTAATATCAAATTCGAGATCACGACGACGGAATTGTCTGGATCATATCCGTCAAAGGTGAAACAGGTATTCCAATAAAGTCAACCTATTCATGATGGCGGTCGTACACTTTTGAAAGAATAACTCTAACGTCACTGTTTGAAGTCAATTGTTTTATAGAAATAAGAAGAAATGGTATGAGTGGCAATGAGACAGCTCTCTACAATAGACCAACATGACACAAACAAAACAACACAGTACGGCTTTCAACAACAAGCTGGAAAATTTGTTGTGAAATACAATTTTTCCTGGTCTGAATAGCGACATTCTAATGTTTATTTTAATAATGCTTTTTATTTAACAT
Organism: Mytilus edulis; assembly: GCA_019925275.1. Lineage (NCBI taxonomy): Eukaryota > Metazoa > Mollusca > Bivalvia > Mytilida > Mytilidae > Mytilus > Mytilus edulis. Next base: position 69,532,452 of record CM034358.1, on the reverse strand, counting down.
GTTTTATTTAGACAATTGTAGTTTCCAAGAAAACCACTTCTGTTCATATAACAACTGTTTAGAGAAGTATAGCGATGGTAAAGGCAACCCGTCAACAAAATGTAAGAATTAATTTAACGAATCCTTCACAACACAAATCTCAAAACACTGATTACACTAAACTAGAGGCTCTCAAGAGCCTGTGTCGCTCACCTAAGTATATGTGCATATAAACAATGGACACAGATACATTCATGACAAAATGGTGTTTTGGTGATGGTAATGTGTTTGTAGATCTTTCTTTACTGAACATTCTTGTTGCTACAATTATCTCTATCTATAATGATTTTGGCCCAGTAATTACAGTGGAAAATATTTCCTAAAAATTTACAAAAATGAACAAAAATTTATGAAAATTGACTATAAAGGGCAATAACTCCTTAAGGGGTCAATTGACAATTTTGGTCATGCTGACTTATTTGTAGATCTTTTTTTGCTGAACAATATTGCTGTTTACAGTTTATCTCTATCAATAATAATTTTGAAGATAATAACCAAAATCGGCAACATTTCCTTAAAATTAATAGTTCGGGGGCAGCAACCCAACAACAGGTTGTCCGATTTATCTGACAATTTCAGGGCAGATAGATCTTGACAAGATAAACAATTAAACCCCATGTCAGATTTTCTATCAATGCTTTGGTTTCCGAGTTATAAGCTAAAAACTACATTTTACCCCTATGTTCTATTTTTAGTCGTGGCGGCCATCTTGGTTGGTTGGCCGGGTCACGCCACACATTTTTAAACAAGATACCCCACTGATGATTGTGACCAAGTTTGGTTTAATTTGGCCCAGTAATTTCAGAGGAGAAGATTTTTGTAAAAGCTAACGACGACGGACGACGCCGGACGCCGGACGCCGGACGCCGGACGCAAAGTGATGAGAAAAGCTAAGACATTTAGCACTTCAACAGTAGCGAAATCTAAAACTAATCGGAATCGGGTTTTCATCAAGTCAGAGTTTGGATTCTATATAGGATGAAATTAAACTAACAAACTTGTTTTATAGTATAAATAGTAGAACTAAAATACAATTTCCTACATAGACGTATGCTATATCGTGTACCTTCACTTCGTAAAATGTAAAATGACCTTTTCGATTTTAGTCAAATTTGTAATTAAATTAATGTATAATTTTATGTATGTGTTTTTTTTTATATATCAGATGCACGAGGAGACCGGCTCTCCGTCTGAATTCAGCATTTTGTTTTCCTTCTATATAACAAACAACAACCAATTTATATCCCAATCTATCTAGAAATTCTACCGATTCTATAAAATCAAACGTAAAAAATAATTCTAACACCTCTATGTATTTTTCTTAAGAGTTTAGACACAAACAATATCGAAATTCACAATAAAAAACCATACATTGATTAAATCTGACAACGCCATGACAAACAAACACAGTAAAACAACAAAAAAGCGTAAATGTACAAAGTTCGTTAAGGACTGAGCAACACGAACCCAATATAACACTGTGGCTAAACCTATATTAGACAAGGTACCTCGAAAGTTAGATTGAAGTTGCATTCACATCGAATATTACATTGTACATTTATTTCAGTGATCAAAGATACTACAGGTTCGATCAACAAAACTGCCGGGTTGGTAATTAAATCAGGTGCGATGAAATGATTCTTTTAAGTATTGTCTTTTTCATATTATCATTTTGAAACATACAGGTTGCATATTTAAACTTGTTTATTTACTTATTCGTCAAATATTTTTTCTTCAATTAATGGAAACCATGTGTTATAGGCAGATGTAAACCATGGATATTTCTTTGCCTAGCTTTTACGCAAAAGTGAAATAAATCGGTGCTTGCAAAAATATAACAATACTTTAAAGATTTTTAAATGTAATTTCTATTGTCAACAGTTTATCATAGTCCGTTATATCTGTAATTACACCTTATATAAGAAAGCAAGATTTTGATTGGTTGATAGCCAGTGTATTTTTCGCATATTCTAATATGTTTTCCTCATTTCAAACGAATTTGCCTGTTTTTCATCACTGCCGGTGAATTTGCCTCAAATACCATGGTATTTGCCATTTTGGATACTCCTTTTTTAACCTCGCGAGCAGCTTCCCGCCAAAAGATTTCGGATATAACGTTACATAATGAAAGCGAGCTAACGCGTATTAGAACATGTATAATTCCCGCTGTTCTGTGATAATATCCACTTATACCCTAAATTATGCATAAACATGTTTATGAATTGCAGCTTGATAGTATTTATCTGCACATGTACAGAGAGTTTCAATCCAAATCTATTCGGTGTAATTAAACAGATATATCATGTTATGGAGGGGTATTTGCGAAAAATACCAGTCTTGGGACAGAATTTCCCTCGCCTGGCGGCTCGGGAAATTTCACAGTCCCTTGACTGGTATTTTTCGCAAATACCCCTCCATAACATGATATATCTGTTCATAACACGTTGACGTTGTGGTTGAATGTAGTTTCTGAAGAATTTTGGGTATGGTTGATTTTGAGGTTCTCTAAAACATGGACATGTCATTGTGCGAGCGGAACCTTCTGTAATAAGTTCCTTTTTTCTCTTGATTTTTTGTGTAGTATTATATAGAATTTGACTAAAAAAGATATTTATTTAATTTTTCTGTCTGAGAAGGATGGAAAAATGTTTCAAGAGATAATAATTATCAATGAAAATACTGAATGACCATTGTATCACAAAACCCCGATAGGGTACCAGACTAATGCACAAGGTACCAGTTTATCACAATTAAATTGAAAGTTTTGTGTGTATTCCTCAAAATTAACACAAATGACGAATTTTGAAATGAGTTTTAATTTTATAACATAAAATATCAAATTTTTAAATGAGTTATCGAACACAAAAGTCATGTTGGTTCGAACTAAACAGTACAATTTTGATACGACTTTTTCTACTTTTTCAGATGGTTCGGTTGGTCTTCATGGCAATCATATACAGTCTGTAGTACCTATATTTTCCTTGATGATTCTTCCTAGAATCATGCTATAGGGCATAAATGTCATAAACTTACTGACATGGCTGTAAATAGATATTCGAATGAAGAAACCTATCATGTGATGTGGCGGATGTTTAACAGTGTGATGAGGACTATCAAAATGTAATAATGAACATATATTTAATTGCCATCGTAGATTATTAATTTTATTGTTCAAATTTCTGTATTGTTATTACTGATGGATTCTAACAGAATCGGTTAATAATACATTTGGACACATCTACAAATGTAACTACATTTAGTAAGCAATATCGTCTATCATTTGTTTCCACAGGACTGTAATTTGTCCTTATACTAAAACTTTAATTATGAAATATTATATTGTATGTAAATTTATACTTATCTAGGACTAAGTAAAACTATTCAAAGAGTTACCTGACAGTACAATGTATATATTGACATGAAATATATATAGTTGTTCCTTGCTTGCGAGTATTTTGTGCTGTGTGAGTACTGTTTTGTACCATGGCTTATATATACAATATAATTTGTTTTCCATCGGCATTAAAAATGTGCCGGCATTCATTCATTTGATATAATAAACTACCAACGCCAATGTATCCTATTATTTGATTTTCACAACGTACAGTATGACTTCCAATGATATTAAAAAAATTTACTAGACAAATTATTCCTGTTACTATAATCATAACAACCAGTGACAAATATGTACAATATTATTTGATGTAATATCCAATCACTAATGTTAGGAACAATATTGATGTCATAAAACAAATAACAAGTAAATACAATCTCAAGAAAAATCCATCTAATATTTGACCTATATCTTTCCATGTCAATGAATTAAATTCCCCAGAATGCTTTTCGGTGGTTTCAGGTACACTTTCTGTAGCTTCTCCGTATGGTTGCACTTTTCGTCCACACAAACATGAACTATCTTTCCAACATGCAAATTTTGCCAAGCAGCTAGTCGACATCTTTATAAGCCATTTGGGAACTGAAATTTGTTCGTCTTTATGATGACAATCTAATACATATATAGTTATGATAACGGACAGCACACCCAAAGCTAGGACAAACAGTAAGTAAATAGCTGAAATAAAAATATCTTATGAAAAGTATAGTACTTCAAACCGTATCACTGGTGATAATCCAATACATAGCCCAGTAAATAGTTATGACTACTCGCAGCGAGAAATAATATAGGTACATGTAGACATGTAGGCACTTGTCTCATCAAAAAAGAAGTTCTTATATAACTTAACACATCAACACAGGGTAATTAACTCGCATTTTTTTAAATATCATCCCGATCGCGAATTTCCGTTATATTTCTATTTCAAGATTGTCAACTGAAACTTGTTATGCCGTGAATCTAGATTGATATATCTAGACAATGGTGTATAAAACACCTACATTTGTTGTCAATCGTAAAAATTTCGTATAGCAACAACCAATTGGAAACATAATACTTGCAAATAGGTAAAGAGCTGGAATAACAATTTGAAAGAACATTTCTGTAAAATTCGTGTTTCTTTTTAGGATATACGCTACTCTATTTCAAATTAACAAATCTTTTTACAAGTCTGATATAAATTGATAATTTAAAAAAAAACCCAGAACTTAAAAAAAAAAGAAACAATTTATAGGTCCGTGTCCTTGTTTCTAAGATATAGGCATTGGAAAATTTGGCGGGAAATGTTTCTGTCTAGGTTTGTCATTCATTTACCATTGTCAGTTTTTTCCTTTCAAAAACTATGAAACAAATACAAGAATTTCATAAGATTTAAGATATATTGACTATATATTCATTCTTCACGGTTTAATTTGAAACACTGTTGTTTCAATAATTCTGATTCAAAAAGACAATAGCTGGTGTTTAATTAAATGACTTTAAAAAACATTTCTAACAAAATACACGATTTTCATTAATGGCGATGCTAAAAAACTTACATGCAATTCAAAGGATATTAGCATGCTACAAGTTCTTGATGTTTATTCTTAGACATACTTACTTAAAACAGAGGTAGAACTTGATGTGGACGGCATGTTATCAGATATAATAGTGAGATAGACAGCGTATGCTAGAAGAACAGTTAGAGAATATCCTATCCTCTCTCCCGAATCTGGCGGTAATTTGAATACCATTGAACTCAGGAACGCTAACAGAACCATTGGAATCAGGGAATTCAACACGTGGAACACCGGTCTACGCTTGAATGTTAATGTGAACGTTATTTCTGGTGTAGAAGAACCCTCTCTTGTATTTGAGGTCGAGAAGGCTGAAAAACCTTGGTATGTCCATTCTCCATTCTCCTTGTAGTATTCCAAACGAACAGCTTCCTGCCCAACATACAGTGCTATCTCTATTGACGTATAACCCCACGTGGTTATAATCACATCACATGATTGGGTATCGAAAGGATAATATGTCACATCTGTCTCACAGTGTGTAATGTAAATTCCAGAGGGTGTCCAAATGACAGAACCACTCGATTGAACTTTCATCAGGACATTTGCGTCACTCACTATCGATATATCCCGAACTCTACAAAGATGCACAAAAGATAAGACATTCTACCTTATATTATAAGCCCTAATGCTAAGACAAGTCAGGAGTTGATCCAGCCATATTAAATTGGGTTTCCAACCCAGGATAAAAAAGGGGGGTTCCAACTATATGTTCCCATTTAAATGCATTAATCGGCCCCAAAAAGGGGGGTTCCAACCCCAACCCTTTTTGGATCCGCCACTGCAATTTTTGGCAGTAGTACTTTGAAATATTTTTCCAGGTTAAAGTACAATACAAAAAGCGACCGAAAACCAAGTTTTCATTTGCCTGACGATCACTGGCGAAATATGAAGCCGGAACTGCATACCCTCCTCAGCGCCCAAGTTAACCGCCAATTTTTGGCGTTGATCTGTCTTTTACGGTTTTTTAGAAAATGTTTTTCTTATTGTTTTCCTTGTGTCGTTATCATGTTGGTCCGTTCATGATAATGCTAATCTATTTAAGAGCACCTTACGTATACGCAATACGATAATGATAAGATAATGTACCAATGTAGAACACCTTACGTATTCGAAATAACATAATCTACCAATGAAGAACACCTTACGTATTCGAAATAACATAATGTACCAATGTAAAGCATCTTACGTATTCGAAATAACATAATGTTCCAATGTAGAACACCTCACGTATTCGAAATAACATAATTTACCAATGAAGAACACCTTACGTATTCGAAATAACATAATGTTCCAATGTAGAACACCTAACGTATTCGAAATAACATAATGTACCAATGAAAGAACACCTTACGTATTCGAAATAACATAATGTACCAATGTAAAGCATCTTACGTATTCGAAATAACATAATGTTCCAATGTAGAACACCTTACGTATTCGAAAAAACATAATGTACCAATGAAGAACACCTTATGTATTCGAAATAACATAATGTGCTAATGTAAAACATCTTACGTATTCGAAATAACATAATGTACCAATGTAGAACACCTTACGTATTCGAAATAACATGATGTACCAATGTAGAACACCTTACGTATTCGAAATAACATAATGTACCTATTTAGAACACCTTACGTATTCGAAATAACATAATGTACCAATGAAGAACGCCTAATGTATTCGAAATAACATAATGTTCCAATCTAGAACACCTTACGTATTTGAAATAATATAATGTACCAATTAAAAACACCTTACGTGTTCGAAATAACACAATGTACCAATGTAAAGCATCTTACGTATACGAAATAACATATTATGTACCAATGAAGAACACCTTATGTCTTCGAAATAACATAATGTACCAATGTAAAGCACCTTACGTACTCGAAATAACAGAATGTACCAATGTAGAACACTTAACGTATTCGAAATAACAGAATGTACCAATGTAAAGCATCTGACGTATAATTCGGAATAACATAATATACCACTGTAAAGCATCTTAGGTATTCGGAATAAGATAATGTATTAATGAAGAGCATCTTACGTATTCAGAATAAGATGTGCTATCAATGTAAAACATCTTACGTATTTAGAATCAGATAAGCACCTAACGTATTCGGAATAAGATAGTGTATCAATGAAGAGCACCTTACGTATTCGGAATACGATAATGTATCTATGTAAGTTACGTATTCGGAATAAGATAATGTATTTATGTAAGTTACGTATTCGGAATAAGATAATGTATCTATGTATATATATGGACTTAATTCGTGTGGACTCGTGTCTTCATCAAATGATTTCAAATTGACACTTCATTAAAGATAATAAAAACATGAAAGTTTCAATATTATATTACAAAAAAGATTTTTTAAATTACGGAAAAACAAACTTGCGAGTTTTATATATCGGAGGTACATTTTTACAGGGAACAAAACTTGTGATTTTGAAAAAAGGTGAACACCGACTTTCGAGTTTTCACCGACTTTCGAGTTTTCATTGATGAAAACTACCCATTACATGGATAATACGTCGAATATTCCTTCAAATCTCATCATTGTTACATATTAAAATTTGCGTGTCATTTCACAAAATGAACATATAGACTTACGAATTTTCAATAATAAGAGCCGGTCGCCATATATATTCTTCGTTACTGTAAATAGCCGGTATGTTTGTATTATAGGTGGAATCTTGAGACCAGTCTAACCTCTGATCATCCCAAAACTGTAATTAAAACGAAGTACATAAAGATCTGATGTATGGCACACCGTTTTTATATTTATTCAAATTTGAAGATATCTTATTTATTTAACAAGATATCCTATTAAGTATTAAGATATCTTTAATTTTATAAGATATCTTATTTAATTTGAAAGTAAATAAGATATCTCTATCAGTTTATAAGATATCTCTTTTAGTTTATAAGATATCTCTATAAGTTAATAAGATATCTCTATTAATTAATTAGATATTTTATAAACTAATATAGATATCTTAATAACTTATGGAGATATCTTATATATTAAATAAGATATCTTTATAACCAATTAAATAAGATATCTCTATAAGTTAATAAGATATCTCTAAAGGTTTATAAGATATCTCTATAAGTTTATAAGATATCTCTATAAGTTAATAAGATATCTCAATTAATTAATAAAAAATCTTATAAAGTATATAAGATATCTTACTTCTTTATAAAGATATCTTTTAAATTCATACTTTATAAGATATTTTATTTATTAATAGATATATCTTATAAACTAATAGAGATATCTTATTAATTAATAGAGATATCCTATAAACTAATAGAGATATCTTATTAACTTTAATGGAGATATCTTATTAAGTAAATAAGATATCTCTATTATTAACTATATAAAAGATATCTTATATAGTTAATAAGATATCTTATAAATTAATAGAGAATCTTATATTTTAAATAAGATATCTTATATAATTAATAAGATATCTTTATAAACATTTTAATAAAATATCTTATTTAATATATAAGATATCTTATTTTATAAATCAGATATCTCAATTAATATATAAGATATCTCATTTTGTTATTAAGATATCTCAATTAGTTTATAAGATATCTTATTTAACTAAATAAGATATCTCGAAATTGAATAAATATAACAACGGCTTGCCATACTGATGAGGTAATGAAATCAAATGAATTTCAAATCATGGTAAAATCGTTGGTAGATATTTTTCTAAATGAACGGCCACTGTTACATGTCAAGATGGGACATTTAATCGGCAATTGTTCCAAAGATAAATTAATAATCGTTAGATGATATGTTTCCGATGGCGGACAGAAAGTATATATTTGTCCAATGCAGAGCAGATTACAGACTTATTTCCGATCTCGGGCAGAAAATACAGTATATATTTGCCAAATGCAGAGCAGATTATAAAACTTATGTCCGATGTCGGGCAGCTAGTATATATTTGTCCAATGCAGGGGAGATAGTGGACCTATAGCCGAAGTTGGGCTGATAGCAGATATGTTCTGATATCATGCAGATTGAACGGACACTGAGCACCTGTATTTAGGAGATAACTGTATTGTATTTTAAGCTTGGCGTTGTAAAACGGATATTTTGCTGTCGCAAATTGATTCTACCTAGCGATGCGAAGCGGAGCTAGATACACGGATATTTGCGACTGCAAAATAAAGTGTACATATATAAAGTTTTAAGAAGGCCAGGCTTAACATACGATAAAGTTATCTCCCAAATATAGTTGATCAGTGTCCGTTCAATCAGCATGATATCAGAAAATATACATGTATTTCCATAGATATAAAGATTTGGTTTTGAAGTTTGATTGTACCTGTAGAAAACTTATTTCAAACGGGATAGCACATCCTCATTTTTACGGAAATGTTGACCCTATCCTGAAATTTAGAAATGATTCTGGTAAACTTATCGCTCCTTTAAATAAACCTATTCTAAAAGGTTACCAATTTAACACTGTAATTATATCATTGAATATTTTTTTTATTGGTATAATATTGATTTTGTTATCAGTAAATTAGAAGCAAACTAAATATTACTAGTATTTAATAGACATATACACATTCATGGATCTACAATCTGTCGATACCTGTATCTTCGCATTGCACAAGGTCATGTTTTCATTGACTTTTTATGACTAAATCCATTGGATGTTGTATGTGTACAGATAGATAATTTAGTCTTAGATGCATGATTTTTTTTTATTAGTTGTAAGTGGCTTTGAACTAGCTGTCAGTTAACTACGAGTACTCTCAAATCTGTTCCTAGTGTCTTTTTGTTGTTGGGATGTAAAAGTACCCAGCCACGTCCTCTTGTATTTTTGTTCATTTGATGAGATAAGCCTTTTTCAACTGATTTTTATAGTTCGTTCTTATGTTGTACTGCTATGCCACTGTCCCAGATTAGGGGAGGGTTGGGATCCCCCTTGTTTAACCCCGCCATATTATGTATGTATGTGCCTGTCCCAAATCATGATCCTGTAATTCAGTGGTTGTCGTTTGTTTATGTGTTACATATTTGTTTTTCGTTCATTTTATTTTAACTAAATAAGGCCGTTAGTTTTCTCGTTTGAATTGTTTTGCATTGTCATTTCGGGGCCTGTTATAGCTGAGTATGCGGTATGGGCTTTGCTCATTGTTGAAGGCCGTACAGTGAACTATTGTTGTTAATTTCTGTGTCATTTTTGGTCTCTTGTGGAGAATTGTCTCAATGGCAATTATACCACATCTTCTTTTTTTTTATATTAAAATACAATACAGTAACCTCTATTATAATGCAACAATTTAAGTTAAATGTCATGTTATAAATAATTTGGCGTAACAATTTAAGACATAAAATGTAACATTCTGGTTTATTTTTTGAGAATTTACATACCAAAAAAAATCAAAACTTAAAATGGTGGCTGTCTTATATACGGTCTGGTAGACCGTGGAATCTATCCTTCAAATTATTTGTCAACGTCCAATGAAAATTATTGTTACAAACAAATTGCATTATAATTCAGTCTTACCATTGTAAGATATCCAGCTATCGACATCGACTGGTCACTTATACTCTAAAATGATAAAGTATCATGTATAACCTTACAGTAACTATATTTAGATGAAAAGCAGAAATAACAGAGATGCATATTAACTTTTTTTATGCACAACCACTTCATTTCATTCTCTTTCAAATAAAATCAATTCGTGGTAGTTATAATTAACATAATTAATGTGTATCGTCCATGGATCATATAACACAGCGAAATCGAATAGTCTGGCAGTGAAAGAAGCTATGAAGCGATATCTGTATAGTATGCAAATACACGACAGACTAGCGATAAATGTTGGGTTGTTAACACAGGCACTTGTTTCTATCCATGGGAAGCCCCACTATCAACGTATATTTACGAATAAATATACGTTGATAGTGGGCTTTCTATCCATGGGAACCCCACTATTAACGTATATTTACGAATAAATACACGTTGATAGTGGGCTTCCCATGGATAGAAACAAGTGCCTGTGGTTGTTACTATAAGTTATATGGTTCGATACTGACCCCTACGGATCCATAGAAGATTTTATTCACCCTCTTAGATATCTAAGATATTTGTATTTCTATATTGGTTATCTCCCTAGTGAAGTGTAGATATCGATTATTCTCACAATTAAATGAAGATATCAGAATAATCTAGTAGGTAAAAAAGTAGGAAATAACTGTTTGGTGTTTTTAAATATGAGCTGTAGTTGTGCGAGGCTATAAACAGCTTCAGCGACATATTATTACTCCTGTTCCGAGCAGAGTAAAAATACACCTGATATTAAAAGACACCAACTCATTATCGTAATTCTGGAATGTATTTTGTACAGTTTTTTCCATCCTAATCGTTAAAATTGTATTTGAATGAAATCGACATTACTTAAACGAGGACCGCAATGAGGACCCCAAATTGAACTGTACTGTACAGTAGTTCCACAGAGCCGTGTGCTCGCAACAGAAGCAGGACACAAGAAGACTATGTCATTTATACGTTTAAAGCTTCATTTTTATCTGTACACATGTATGGTAGAATGGTCTATCACATGATAAAGAACAAGCAAAATGTTGTTTGTACTTACCAACGAATTGAGAGTAATAATGTTTAACGCCACAGTTACATTAACTTGAGATAATGGTCTGACGAAAAGATTGTAGGTTGTTCCGATACCAAGGGACGATCTCAGATTGTCCTCCAATGCATAACTATAGGCTGGTTCGACACTTTTAATAGCTACAAATAGACAATTAGTATATAGCAGCAATAATTTGATATTTTTTAAACTACGTGTAATCAAATATAAAGCTAGTTGAAGCCCGCCTCCGGATTTGGGATTTTCTAGCTGTGTTCGGCTGTTTTCTGTCCTTTGGTCGGGTTGTTGTCTTCTTTGTAAACATCTCCTATTCTCATTTTCAATTATATTTGAAAATTTCCAGAGCTTGTGTTTCTATTGATTATCAAAGTCATTATTTTCCCTTCGATCGTTTTTCTGTCGTTATTATGGCTTAATTGATGGGTGTGGAATATTTGTGTCAAAGACGAACAGTAATATCCCCCAGTTGGTATTTCGGAAACTCCGTCCTCTTTATTCGACATAAACACCAAGGTTCGTGTATTGGGCGAAATAAATATCTGACTCAGTCGGTAGGAATTTTTAATCATAGCTATGACACCTGTAAAAGTCGGTAATGAAGTATTAAAGCGACATGTATAAATGTAATATTTAACCAGAATAGTGAGTAAGTTTAGGTAAACGTCCCAAGACTCTGACCCAAGAACAATATTTTCCACATTAAGTATTAAAGTTAAATTATTTTCAACTAGAAAAAGTACTGCAATTTCTAACCACAAATTTCTAACTAGGGTACATTCCCAGAAAAGGTGACAGTGTTTAGGATATTCCAGTTTAGTAAAATATCTTTCCAGAAATTATTAAAATTTGAAGAAATCTTTTGGATACCATCAGGGGTCATCAACCATATTTTGTCTGCTCCTAATCTATTGTATTGATCTATTAACAATGTTTTCCATGGGGATATATTCATCCCTTATCTGTGTTGATGTACATTTAATTACTTATTGTTTGTACTTTTGTTTTTTCTTGATAAATAGTCTATTCAAAGTAAATGCATGTTATAAGATAAAGATTAAGGATCAACATATGACTATTCATTCGAACAATCCCTTTAAATTCAAATGCCTTGATTTTCACAAGGGTTTTGCTTTGACCATCAATAACATAAAAGAGAGCAAACACACAACAAAACCAACGAGAAACACTTAACAATAGCTTAGGCTAAATAGTGTCTGCCTAGTTGTCAAAGTAGCCATCTTTTATCACATACGTGTATGATGTATCGGACTCGATGGCACGTACACCATATTGTCGTTCTTTTAAAGTAGTTTGCATGTACGATACAATACTCCCTGCCCGCACAATGTCAGCAAGAACAAGATCACCACATACCCATAACTTGCTGTAATACTCAACCAAGGCTAATGGCTTCAAATACAGGTTTTTTTTCAAGAACAAAAGACCACCAGTAACTCTTCACTAGCAACAGTAGCTTCTCTCACCACTCTTTTATTTTTTATTTTGTTCAGTCTTCCGTCTACCAAGTAAGTGAAATGAGGGACTGCATCTGTGCTGGTGGGGTATATTTCCAGCACAGATGCAGTCCCTCATTTCACTTACTTGGTACTGCCGGAATCTGGATTGGTTCACACCCAATGAATCCCCGTTTCTCTTCCTTTCTATTTCTATATTGTTTCATACCATATATACCTATATATACTTGCTTTATATACTAGTATAAAATTGAGAATGGAAATGGGGAATGAGTCAAAGCGACTACAACCCGACCATAGACCAGACAACAGCCAGTATATTTGATTTAAAAATATTTTATCTTAAAAAAAAATCTCTTTAGTTTGAGACCACAGGAAACGCTCAGTATTGGTCAAGATTGACAGTTCAACGTATGTTATAGATGTAGATGTATATTTAGATGCAGAGGCTTTTTCTTCATGAGATATGATTTCTTTTAAATCGGTGGCACGTGCATAGTCTTTGATGCATGATTTTTTTTTAATTGGTTGTTAGTGGCTCAGAACTAGCTGTCAGTAACTGCGAGTACTCTCAGATCTGTACGTAATGTATTTTTGTTGTTGGGATAATTATACAAGTACCCGGCCACGTCCACTCTGTGAAGTATTTCTATGTGTATCCATCTGATGAGTTAAAAGTCATTTTCAACCGGTATTTATAGTTCGTTCTTATGTTGTAATGTTACACCACTGTCCAAGGTTAAGAGGAGGGTTGGGATCCCGCTAACATGTTTAACCTCGCCACATTATGTTTGTTTGTGCCTGTCCGAAGTCAGGAGCCTTTAAAGTAGTGGTTTTCCTTTGTATATATGTAACATATTTGTTTTTCATTCATTTTTTGTACATAAATTATGCAGTTAGTTTTCTCGTTTGGATTGTTTTGCACTTGTCATTTCGGGGTCTTTTATGGCTGACTAAGCGGTATGGCGTTTGCTCATTGTTGAAGGACCTTAGGTGACCTATAGTTGTAAATTTTTGTGTTATTTGGTCTCTTGTGGAGAGTTGTCTCATTGGCAATTATACCACATCATCCTTTTTATATAGAACATTTGTTTTTGTCCCATATTTTCTCTCGTTATGGTTATATTTTTCGAAAAACTTCTCGAAGTACATTTGTACATACATTTTTAAAATAAAATCACATCCTATCTCGCTCATATATTCTAATCAGAGACAAGCTTTGTACTTTCAACAGATTTTTCTAAAACTCAATTTCTGTGTATAATATTAATCTGTAAGTGTTTATTTCAATGAAACCATTGCTGTGTTTGTACAATCGTAAATACTTTTTGTCAATGCATTGATGTTTAAAACCTGTAATAAGTATCTCTTTATAACGTGAGGGACAAAAAAGAGCGTGAAATGATTCTTATGGCAAAGATTTGAAATTTATTGAAAAAAATTTATTGATTGAAACTAACATTTAATTAAACTTATGTGTAGTAGACTAATTTGAAGTAAATAATCACTTGACATTTAAAAATATCTTCAGAAATTTACAGAAAATAATTACTCAGATGTACAATAAAGGCAACAGTAGTATACCGCTGTTCAAAACTCATAAATCCATGGTCAAAAAACAAAATCGGGGTATCAAACTTAAACTGAGGGAAACGCATTAAATATAAGAGGAGAACAATAACACAACATTAAAATGTAACACACACAGAAACGGACTAAGCATTATTTTTTTTAATTTAGACAAAATCCTATGAGAATAACAAATATAACATCAAAACCAAATACATGAATTTGGGATAGATAAGTACCGTGACACGTCTTATAGTAATGTGAATTCAAACTTTGTATTGTGCATTCAGGATATGTGTAACTGTATACTTTTACACAACTTATGTTTTCACAATTATTCTACCAATAATTGGAGTAGTTAATAAAGAAAAAGACCTAGTAAATAGAATGGGGTTTGCTCATTGTTCAAAGCCGCACGGTGACCTACTATTGTTAATGTTTTAATTACGTTATTTGTTATATGGCGGATAGTTGTCTCATTGGGTATCATACCACATCTCCCTTCTTTAATTTATATCAATGGTATAGGTTTTGTTCATGGTTGAAGGCCATACAATGACATGTGGGGGGGGGGGGGGGGGGGGGGGGGGGGGGCTAACTTATTCGTCATTTGGTCTCTCGTAGAGAGTTGTCTCATTAGACATATTCTTGTTTATTAAATAAGCAACAGGCCTTGGATTCTAATTTATGGACTCACATTGGACAATTATAAATACAAATTATATGATTTGCTGCATTCAGGGGCGGATCCAGCTATTTTAAAAAAGGAGGGGGTCCTAACTCAGTACAATAAAGGGGAGGGTCCTTCTATATGTACCAATTCAAATGCATTGATCGTTAAAAAAGGGGGTTCCAACCCCCAGAACCATCCTCCTGGATCAACCACTGTGCATAGTTTTATGATTATTCGATATTGTCAGCATCGCAATGTATACTATGTAAACAATGTAAACAGAGGGTATAGAAACGATACAGTGTTAACATAATAATGACACGATCCCGTAGATATCGCGATGGTGCCAATATCGATAGATCACTGTTCACTGGACATACTTCCAACAAAAGTTTTGAGAATGTAAGATACATTTTATCTCGTTAGAAAAAAAAATGTTAAAATCTAAAATTCACGGCACATAAAAACATAAACTAAAATAAAAAAAAAGTATAGTACCCTCTCTCTATTATATGAGGGATAAAAATACATGTTTCAAGAGGTAATTATTTGATCACTTACCTGTTGTTAAAAGTAAAAAAGGTATTACTACATGTACAAGCATTGTTAGTCTTCCTTTGATCTTCTTTCATTAATCAATGCCAAAGTATCCACCTTTAATGTTGTCCTAGAGAAAAAAGTTCATTAAAATTATATAAAAATAAAAATTAAAATATTATCTTTTGATAATAAAATCCGTTTCAATTCGATATCGGTTCAGATCTTTAATAATTCTTCTTTTCTCACCCCTTTCATTCAAAGTTTGAACTGATTGTGTCTTTTAAAACTATTTTTGAATAAAAACCGTCATACATAAAGTAACTGTTTACGTTGAAGTGGTTTAAATAGAAGTAACGATATGCAAGTTTGAACTCTAATTTATTATAAAATATTATATATAGAAAAAAATATAAAACATAATATATAGAACAAAAACTGTTAAATTAATCAATGCAAAACATTCCAATGAAAAACATTCTCACAAATTGAAAAGTGAGAAAATACCGTGTTATTAAACAACTATAATATAGGGTTCAAATTTATTTTGCGGAAAATAAGTAAAATGTCGGCACCCCATTTCAAAGATGACAAATAAGTATTCAAATATATGCAAAAGCATTCAAAATTGTAAGCATGGTATGTTCAAGTTTTAGTTTTTAAGTTCTAATAATATAGATTTTTAATATTTTTGGTGAAAGTACGAAATTACAAGAAAATGCAATACAAAATTTCGCGTATTTGCCAATAATCAATGGTTTTGATAAGAATATTATTACAATATTGTAAATATTAGACCAATTGTCAAATATTTAATCTGATACAAACTATATGGAAAATACATTTCCTTTTATCGTTCCTTTTGTGAACTGGTCTATATCTATTTATCTTTCAGTTTTTAATCGTTTTGAAATACAAAAAAAATTTAAAAAGTTTAGCTCTTATTTAGGTGTAAATGAGTTGGCTGTTTTTAGATGAAATATACTAAATTCGCTAATGAAAATACACGTAAAGAGATAACTTGACAGCAAAATGTCCACTTGCCTGATAAAAAAACACATCCGTTCAAAAAAAAAATTCCTTCTGACAAAAGTATAGGGTTAAAATCACTAGCCTATAATATATTTGAAAACATACTATTTACATTGTATGTCATATAAATATCAAATAATTTTAAACTACAATATTTAAAAGCAATTTAATTGTAAAGAGTATTAAAAATAAAATGGTTTAAAGTTTGAATAGTTGCGTGTGTAAATATTGTGTGACGTGTATTAAATGTTAAACAATAAATGTGTATATTGAGGGCGTATTAGTAATGGAGATAAGAGACACAGACAACAAATAACAAAGGAATGATGTAAATTGTCTGTTTTAGGATTTGACCGTCACGTTTAGGGTTTTATATTTATACAGATCGACCGACGTATAGGATTTTCTTAAGTTCCTTGCATGATATATTAGCTAAACCCGGCATGGCCATTCGCTGTGTCTAAGTTAAAATAGATCTGTTCTCATTGCATTTTCTTACCCACATACTTCGATTCTTGCATTATTCTTTTTGTTAATGTTGCTAAACCCGGCATGAACGATGTGTCTAAGTTAAAAAAAAAAAAAGGTCTGTTCACATTGCATTTTCTTAGTCACTTACTGCCTTAATCGATTCGGTAAAAAACAATGATCGAAAATGAGTATAAATTAGAGCACAACCGCGATTAACCGCGTAATCTCCATATTTTTATCCTTCGTAAAGCTTCATATTTAAGATGGTTCAGAACGGAGGGATTTTTCTACATATCCAACGATAAATTAGTACTACAATTGGATTTCCGAACTTTTAAAGTGGTTTTTATGCATACAGGTCATAGATTTTGAGTATTTGTTCTGTAATTTGACAAATATATAAAAAAAAAAGAAGATGTAGTATGATTGCCACTGAGATAACTCTCCACAATAGACCAAAACGACACAGAAATTAACAACTACAGGTCACCGTACGGTCTTCAACAATGAGCAAACCCAATACCACACAATCAGCAGTCATTCTGATTATAAGGTGCACAGTTTTCTTTTATTTCAAAATCTTTCTGATTCAATCCGTCCTTTTTTTCGTACTACAACCGGAACTTGTAGATATATTTTTTGGTCAATGATTGATTTAAGTAGTGTCAAACCCGGGTAGGCAATCATATTTTCCATTTTCGGTATTATCATGACGGTCCATTTTTATTGCAGACTTTTTTTGGAAGATTTTATATGTAAACTACCTCTTTTTTATATTGCAACTGAGGCAAATAAACAATTCTTCAGACATGTCTAAAACATTTTATTTTAACTTATAAGTTTAAATGTAGCTTTTGTGTTACATTTTAGTGTTATGTCGTTGTTCTCCTCTTATATTTAATGCGTTTCCCTCGGTTTTAGTTTGTTACCCCGATTTTGTTTTTTGTCCATGGATTTATGAGTTTTGAACAGCGGTATACTACTGTTGCCTTTATTTGAATAGTTACATTTCTAAATATTATGTTTGATGTTTGAGATTTTGATTTTGCCATTTGATTAGGAACTTTCCATTTTGAATTTTCCTCGGAGTTCAGTATATTGTAATTTTACTTTTTTGCATCTTTTTACAACAAGTGGTGTTGATTTTATTAAAATTGCACATCGATACTCAAAGACTAATGAATTGAACACAGTTTACACACACATGTACAAAATAAAAACTCAAAATGTTCAAGCAATGCTATTAAAGCTATTATATGTAAAAGTAAAGTTTAACCATGTTATTTCTTATTTTTTTGCTGATCTGGTTAATCCAGATATACCATTTTCTAGTTCAAGTTCTTTAAGAAATATTTCATATTTCGCATGAATAAAAGTAAATTCTATTTCCTCCAACTCCTTGCTAATGCAGTGTTGTTAATTTCTATATTCCCTTTGACAATTTTAGCACCTACCCTTAATAAATGCTAGAATCTGACCTTATGTTAATGATACGGTATATATATGACTGACGTGTATCCTATGTCTCTCTTTGGTGTGGCTCGGTTCATCTCGCCCGATTGTGTAAAACGTGTTATGTAAAGTTCTTGTATTCTTGTCTTCCATTTCTGCTGAATATGTAATTTGTATATCTGTTATTTTGGGTCTTTTTTTTTTTTTTTTTGTTGTTGACATATTTGTATGTGTTTATAGTGATTAAGATAATGACAAAATTTTGACATTTTTATTCATTATGTTTGTGAGTTTTGTTCACACATTGTTGTCAATATAATGGGACTGTCATTCAAGTAAGAGGTTTAACTAGCTATAAAACCCGGTTTAATTCACAATTTTCCACATAAGGAAACGCCTGTACCGGGTCAGGAATATGACAGTTGTTATCCATTTGTTTAACGTGTTTGAGCTTTTGATGTTGTCATTTGATAAGAGACCTTTTGATTTGAATTTACTTGGAGTTTAGTTTTTTTGTTAATTTGTTTTCCCACAGATTGTGAAATATTCTTAACACTTCTTAATGTAATGAAAACGAACTATTTGCTTTCCTTTCCTATATTACTAATTCAAAACTGTGTGCTTTCCTTCCTAAGGTTACGAAGAAAACACTGGTTGCTTCCTTTACATAAGTTACTCAAAACAAAAACAAAACAAAAAAACAGTTGCTTTACTTTCTTAGGTTACGAAGAAAAAACTGGTTGCTTTTCTTCCTAAAGTAACTGAGAAAAAAAATGGTTGCTTTTCTTCCTAAAGTAACTGAGAACAAACTGGTTGCTTTCCTTTATAGTTACTGATGACACGCTAGCTGGCTGCTTGTCTTTGTTAAATAACTAAGAAAAAATAGTGTTTTTTACTTCTTAATCTGGTTGCTTACCTTGCTGAAGTTTATCAGATCAAACGTGTTACCTACCTTGCTCAAGTTGCGTAATACTAACTGGATGATTACCTTTCTTTCGTTTCATCAAATTCCAAAAGTCAAAGAACACATGATGAAAAAAATCACTTTGAGTTAACTTCAAAATGTAGAGCAAAACGTTCATCAAGCGTTTAAGTGATTATCAATGTGCAGTATAAATAAGGATAAACAAGGATAAACAAGAAATAATGTTTGTTCGTAGATACGTAATGACAATTCCATAAAGACAGCAGGACTAATCGTCAATTATCAGAACTTAATTTGCTGGATAATCGTGCAATAAAGTGTTATAGTTTGCCAACCACTCACTCAACATGGTAATGAAGTTTACGATGTCCCTTGCCGCACGAATGTTGTTCACTAAAACCAAACTTTTTACGGAAATGCATCGAATTTGAAAGCTATCTATTATGTAAGATTTTCCTGAATATATAATACTCGTTGTTACTTCTAACACGAATATATCCAATATGATAAAAATTTAGATCTATCAAAATTACGACATGAGGCCTCGGAATCTATATTTTAATTATATTGTAATAGATCATTATAGTTTGATTAAATAAAGTAATTATACAGGTTTATTGTTATGGCGCTCGGATATGATTATTTAATGGAAGTGAAATGGAATTATTCATGTTAATCAATGTGACTTTTTATTGTACTGATAAAAATCAATTAAACAAATATACTTAACCAGTTCTTCTTGTTCTCAAATTAAATCTTATTGATTAGTTTTAAACTTTGATATGATTGTTAGTTCTGTATTGATAAAGGATCCTTAGAGGGTGTCCATGTAATCTTATAATCACATTTTTAGGCCAAAAGAATCACAAATTCTAGCTCTGGCTGCGGGAGTTTTTCGTTGCATTGAAGACCCAAATGATGGGCTTCTGTTTTTGTCTGATCTATGGTCAGGTTGTTGTCCCTATGACACATGTCCCATTTCAATTTTCAATTCTATACTATTATTTGAAACAAGATAATCAAATTATACAAATATACAAAATAATCATCAATGATTTTGTCTGGTAAAAAAATAATCGCTATAAAAACGACCAAGTTATCACATTATCAAAAACTCAGGGGAGGCTAATTTATACATTAAAATTCTTCTGTCACTACACACACTATTTTGTATATACGCCAAACGCGTACAAAAGACTCATCAGTGACGCTCGAATCCAAAAAAGTTAAAAAGGTCAAATAAAGTACGAAGTTGAAAAGCATTGAGGACAAACATTCCTAAAAGTTTTCCAAATTCAGCTAAGGTAATCTATGCCTGAGGTAGAAAAGCCATTTCAGATCTTAAGGTGGTATCCAACACCTTGACTTATATTAATTTTGCTCGTTCAGTTTTTATGAAATTTTGGCAAAATGTGTATCTTGACCCTTTAATTTTTTTCTTCAAAAAATTCAAAACATTTGAACCGCAAAATGTTTACTTTGACCCTTTGAAAAAAAATATAAAAATTACCTAACACTCTATCAGAAAAATATTTTTTGCTATAAAGCAGTTCGATAAACACTAATTGTAATCACTGAGAAGCTTTATATTTCCTTAACAATACATTGTAATTAAAACTTTTATCTGATTTTTATAGAGTTGTCTCCATGTGGTGTTAGGGACCACCTTAATTCCTTGCTGTTAAATTAGTAAATTAGCATAACTAAGATCGATTGCGGAAAGAACATTTGTTAGATTTGAATTTTTTATTCATTTCATTTCTATGATGAACCAAAAATATGAAACATAAATAACAATCAATGACATATAATGTCAAATAAGAATAGGCGCAATGTTAAAAATATTCAGTTTACACAAATATCATACAATATTTCATGCATTCAAAATTTATTACGACACACTCGACATCGCATGAGTCAAACGGTGTCTGCCCGACTGTCCTACTTTTTAAAATTACAGGTTAAAAAGTAACGAAATTTTGTGGGACAATCGGAAAAATGTTTGTGGGACAATTGGAAAGTTTAAATGTGGGACAATTGTGAATTGTTTTGGTAGCGATTTATTTGTTTTATAGTATGTTGAAGTTAATAAAAGGTTACCCATCAATGTAACTTATAAAAATGTATAATTGAAACAAATTAACAAAGTATAATATAATTATATTTACATATGATATTCTATTTTGCACATAGTAAATTAAGAAATTATTGTGTGTTGTATTTTACCCGTCAATTTAGACTAAAATTGTTCATTTTATAGTTATTTAATGGTGATGTCGTACCCTTTTTGACTTGTTATATATTATATTTTGTAGTGTACAGAATCATATTACATGATACATCGCCCTGTAAGATTGATCGTTGACTATTTATTCTGTCATTTTATATATATATATATATGTATAAGTACGTCTGCGTCAGTGACAACTCTACAACAGATGTATCCATCGGATCGCCATCAATGATGGTGATACATGGCTGTGTACATAATGTATATACAACTCGTCGAAACATCAACCCAACAATGTTAGATCGGTAAATTTTTTGTTACAGATCTAACATTGTTGGGTTGATGTTTAGACGAGTTGTATATGTATATATGTATATATATATATAAGTGTCTAAGAATGTAACTTTAACACACTAATGAGTGTTATAAAATTAGTTGTTATATTTTATATATTATTCACGCAATATTTCGCTAAACAAATTAGCTTCATCGGGCGTGTGCATCTATCTAGGTGAAATCGGATGCATGACAAAAAATATCTTTGTAGCTTGACGTTTTTGTGTAAAAGTTTAACATATTGATTGATGGGGTATATATGTAGGACTCTAAAGTGCGATGGTACTCTAAAGTGCGTTGGTCACGCTAAAGTGCGATGGTCTACGCTAAAGTACGATGGTGTCTCACGTTAAAGTGCAATGGTTGTTTGTTAACTAAAGTACGATGGTATATCACGCTAAAGTGCGATGGACCAATAGGATAAGGTTCTAGGGCTTTATAAAAAAAACGTTAAAGAACACTCAATGTGAAAAAAGTCCTTTTGTATAATCTAGTATTATAAGGTATACCATTATAATTTAACAATAGTTTGAAGTGAATTATTCCGAGTCAAAGACCGACCACGTAATAATTGCTAAAAATGTAATTTAGGTGGCACAGAATACTATATTTCTTGTACTAGTCAATGATTTTTTTTACAAATATTGTGATAATTGGTGTAGCTTGCCGTTCACACGTAGTCTATGATCACTTATTGGAAGACCTCCCCTTACAATCGTCCTTATAATTAAAGAAACAAAATGTTATTATTATCGGAATATGTAGCATTTATTTGTTTAATTTAAATGAGAGAGAAAGGCGATCTTTGCCGAGCTTAATTTACGCCTTTTTTGTAGCGACTACACATCCATGTTATATTATCCTCCAATGTGCAGGTTGGTGTTTAGCTGACAATTTATAATTTACACATGAAATCCTGTTCCGTTATTTTGCCGACTTTGCTTTCAATAAGAGCGACAACATTTTAACGGAGACCGCACAATAAACTGCAACTAAAACAATGATTTAAATACATCCGTTTGCTTCCAATAAAAGCAGGATACATGATATCTATGCAAACACTTCTTGTATCGACAGGACTATAGTAAAACGGTCGACGGCAGAATACAAGTTCTTCTTCAAGCCACCAAAATAAAAGACCTTTGCTTTAGAAAACAAAGCACGGTTTGTTTTAAATTAATTAAGTCATTGACATTTGGTTGTAAAATTTTTTAATCAAATGTCTGTAGTTTATTTCCCGGTGTGTTCATTTTTAGTTTGTATAAACAACTGTTAACGTCATAATCCAACTACATTTCTCACGTCTTTACTTTCGCGGACCATCGCACTTTAGCGTATGGAAGCATCGCACTTTAGCGTATACCATCGCACTTTAGCGTGTCCATCGCACTTTAGCGTCCCCATCGCACTTTAGAGTCCTACATATAAAACATATTTTTGCCGTTTATTGTACATAACAATTTTTAAATCTAAACAAATAGTTGTTTTAGTTAAATAGATTTATTCCTTTGGTTTTGGGTAGAACTGTTTTTCATCCCTCTCATTAAGTCCATTAGTTTCAAGAGTACGTAGCTGATGCATCCAGAACCTTTCTCTCTGTTTTCTCCTTTCGGAGTCCCAATTTTGATTTACCTCAATTATTTGAAAGGTGATATTATCAAAAGTATGTCCTGTTCTTAAGAGGTGTCTCGTAATTGGACAGTTTCTTCCCTTTGTATAGAACGACCGGTGATTGTTAAGTCTGATGTTGAATGTAGTTTCTGTTTCACCAACATACTGCAGCTTGCAAGTTCCACAAGTAAGAATATAAATACTATTTTTCGTTTTGCAAATAGAAGTTACATAGATGTTGTATCGCTGCTTTGTTACTGTGCTGTTGAAAGAGTGGTCAGTGTTGGCGGCTTTACAGCACTTACAATTGCTTTTACCGCATTGTTTGTAACACCCAAATTTAAAAGTTTCTTGTTTCTTGACTTTTGATGTCACAAGTATGTCTTTGAGATTTTTGGGTCTGCGATAGGCAATAACACGCCCGATGAAGCTAATTTGTTTAGCGAAATATTGCGTGAATAATATATAAAATATAACAACTAATTTTATAACACTCATTAGTGTGTTAAAGTTACATTCTTAGACACTTATATAATTTAATTTAGTAACTGCATCAGTTTATTTACAAACTGATCCACACCTAGATAGATTGAATGTTGATTGTTGCTATTTTTAGACACTATGGATATATATATATAACAACATTTTCGTATTATAACATCTTTTTTCAGTACCGTTGTGCAAATCTTTAGACTGATATATATATTTATATATATATATATATACAACTCGTCTAAACATCAACCCAACAATGTTAGATCTGTAAATTTGCTTTCGCAATTTTTTTGTTCTTCCCTCGCCGGGATTCGAACCCATGCTACTGATATATCGTGACACCTAACCGCCTGCACTGTAGCCGTCCCGCTAGACCACACGACCACTTGGGCTTCACAATAATAAAGTTTTCAGTGGCCGTGTGTTACCTTTCCTCGTCAGTTTTAATCAGCGTCGTACTACAGTACATGATATATAAGGCATGGAGATGGCAAGTTGCAAACAAATGCAGCGGATTGAAACGTTTTAATAGTTACAAACCTTCACATACATGAAACAATAGTGTAACATCATCACATAGAAAGACACGCTATAGAATATCAATTGAAATGGTTTAACTCAATCAGAAGATCTAGACATATTTATGCACAAACTAGTGATCATATGTCTGCTGTGTGGGTGTAGTCAAATTTGACTGATCTCAATTATGGTCACATATCACATTAGGGCTATCTTGATTGCTGTATGTTGACTAATATTTATTTTACTTATCCGTCAGTTGGTCTCTGGTGGATATTTGCCTCATTGAAATCATACAACATTTTCCTATTTCATATAAGCGAACATGTTTTATTTAGTAATTTACATTGGATTTTTTATTCGTTTTCAGTAACTGAGGTTTCCCGAAGATCGGTATTTACGTTTTTGTATTTTTGTCATTTCTGTTTGTGCTAAGTTCTCATCAGAACGAAGAAGAACCTTTTTATTGATTTTTACAGTTTGTTATCAAGTTGTGATATTAAACTTCTATCTCAGATGAGAGGGCTGATTGAGCTCAGAAATATGTAAAGCCCTACAGTTATACGCCCTTATTGTTGTTGTTTGTCGTCTGCCATTTAGTAGTAAAACTTAGACTGATGGTTTTCATTTCAATTTTTTTCCCATTTGTCATATTTGGACTAAGTAAAGTATATGTTACGTTTAGGATGTTGCTTATTGTTAAAGGCCATATCATGGCCTGAACCTTTTTCCTAATATATATGTGTCCTACAAAAATAATTAACGCTACAATTATGCAATTTGAGAATCATTTAATGGGTGTTTCTATTCATTTCATTCTCAAAACTATCTGTAACCTTTTGGGTATTTGCCTCCGGAAATAATAGGTTGACAACATTAATGACGGATGAATTGAAGTACTTCAACATGTTGCGCATATTCCTCCAGTTCCAGTCTTGTAAAATGTAATAACTAAAATAAAAATCAGAAATAGTGCGTAAATGAAATATAAGGTAAAGCATATCCAAGTACCCTACTACTGTGGATTCATCATGATTAGTTGGATACCAATTTCCGTGGTTTTCGTGGGTAGAGGTGAACCACGAATTTAAATGTTCAACGAACTACATATTTTTATTAGTTTGTATGCAGACTGTTTCAAAACCACGAAATCAGATATCCATGAAAAGGCAAGTGTTCTGCAATCCACTAAAAGTGATACCCACTAAAATAAATGAATCCACAGTATTTGATAACTGTAAGGATTGCGTTTCATGGAATTGAGGTACATTAGTTATGTGAATAAAGTTATTGTAACATGATTTTGTATCTTTTATTTGTTCCTCATTTTTTGCTCTTATTTTGCTATGGTGACAACTTATTCAAAAACATTTTCTAATGGGAAGTCCCTTACCAAATGGCAAAATCAAAAGCCCAAACACATCAAACGAATGGATAACAACTGTCGTATTTCTGACTTTGTACAGGCATTTGCTTATGTAGAAATACATTGTTTATATTTAAGCTATTCAAATTATAATTTTTTTTTTTTTCCAAATACTTTTTTTTACGAATGTAGTGTTGATGTCATAATTATGGTAGTTGTAGTTATAAACCTTTTCGTAACTTCGGCTTTCCAGCTTTGAAATTTGTTTAATCGCTTTTGAATCTTTTCTGCACTATTTTTATGTATAGGATGTCTTTTCATTTAGTTGTTTAGGTTGCTGTTGTATCAATTGTTACCCCACTTCTTTTATAGATATGGTCAACGATTCCATGATTTCAACATGTCCATGATAACAGAACGACTGCAAACTGTCATTAAAATATCAACAATTAGTACATTGGTTGCGGTGAATTACATTGATTTCCCAGTTTAATAAAAACCGATAATTTCACATGTGAAATAAACGTGGTTATTTAACTCTCTGACGTTATACAACAATAGGCGTTGCCAAGATCAAAAACAAATTATGAATGCGTAGAAAAAAGGTATAGTTCGTTACATTTTCTACATTAATATCATAAAAAAGTAATTTCTCAATGTAATAAAAAGAATAGAGAAAACTATTTAACTCGTGACCGAACAACACTGATAATTTACTCATGCTCTACGCGCATTCGTGAATTAATGTGTTGTTCGGTTACTCGTTGAATATTTTTCTCATTTTGAATTCTTCGACTAGTTATTCTATAAGTCCCAACTTAAAAAGACAGAGATTCAATTGTAATAGTAAAAATCAGCATAGTACTTTAATAAACCTGATAAAAAGTAAAAATTACAAAATATCCGAGGGAAATTCAAAACAGAAAATCATAAACAAAATTAAAAGCTCAAACACAATAAACGAATGAACAACTGTCACATTCCTAACCTGGTACATGCTTTTTCACAAGTAGAAAATGGTGGAGTTAACCTCTCACTTGTAGGACAGTCGCATACAATTCCATTATATATACAATTCATTTAGTAAGAATAAATCAAACAGACATAATAGAAAAAATGTCAAAAAAAAGATATTTAGTAAGTCACCATTGTGTTATTATCTTTTAAATCACTACTGTAATTGGTAAGTAAATTAACTCCAAGATTATTTTTTATCATTACTTTTCTTTTCCAAAAGGTAAGAATATACATAGACGTCGATCAATTATCGTTAGTTAAAAGAAGACCGACAGAACAATTAATAAAACACAAAAAACAATCAGCTAATCAACTTACAAGTGTAAAGATTGATCTAAACATGGAGAAATAAAACAAATGTTAGATAATTTCCTATGATTGACAATGAAACAACTATCCTACAAAGTTAAAATGAAGTAGAAGTGAGCAGTAATGAGCAACCATACGGCCATCAACAAAGAAAAAAAACCCTTACCGTATAGTCGGCTGTGAAGAGCCTAGACATGAAAAATATGCTGTCTATATACTAAATTCATTAGGTGTTGGGCGTGTACTGATTGATTTTTTAAATTTTAGATACATGATTTTTTTTTAAAACTTGTAATTGGCTTTGAAATAGCTGTGAGTAACTGCGATTACTCGAAGCAACTCTATACAAGAACTGTTTTGGACAGTTCTAACCTGGTTCTGATTTTAATCAATCTTCCATAGTATGAGTCTGATCAAGCTAACTTAAAACTGATTTTAATTAGTTTACCCTTGAAATGAGTCTTATTAATCTACCATAGAAATTATTCTTATCAATTTACCTTAAAACTGGTTCTAATAAATTTACCCTGGAAATAAATGAACTTATCATAGATACCAGGATTAATTTTGTATTTACGCTTGACGCGCGTTTCGTATACAAAAGACTCATCAGTGACGTTGAATTGAAAAAAAAGGCCAAATAAAGTACGAAGTTGAAGAGCATTGAGGGCCAAAGTTCTTAAAAGTTTTGCCAAATACAGCTAAGGTAGAAAAAGTATTCTTAAAGTTCTAACGTAAAACGTATCTTTCCTCGAACATTTAGAACTACTCTAAATAAGATGTAAAGAACAGTTCTGAAAAAAGTTTTAAAATGATCAACACTGTATGTTTAATAAATATCCAAATATTTCTCTTTAACTTTCGTCGTTCTCGACAATTTAAGGATGTACTTTGGTGAGGTTCTGGAATTTGTGTCAAATGACTCCTTGTTTTTTTTCCATACGATACAGGATAAAATATTCTCCCCTATAAATCCCATTTATCTTTTCATATAAGACTTTATTAAAATAGCACAAAACAAGGTCATTTGCCAAAATTTAATCACCTTCTTGATTCTTTTGATTTGAGACCCAAATAATACCAATGCAAATAGTTTTTATTAATCAAATATCTCGAAAAGGAGCTCCATGACCTATCAATATTTTTTAGTTTATTTTGTTTCTTAACTAATGCTCTTCCAACTAATAGTATCAATGAAAAATTATTGATTTTTTGAATTTCACCTTAGTAAATCATTAAGTGTATTATTATTCATGTAGGCTTACCTCAATTAAGAATGTCTACCACACATATTCAAAAGCTCATAAATTTCAGGTGATAAACACATGATTTCTGAACTACAGCCGCGTCATGTGTATATTTACAATCGATAAATGTAATCCGATGGATGAAATATTGTTACACATGGTGGCAATCCTTAAAGTTCGTTTTATATAGTTTAACGAGATACAATCGAGCAACATATGATTTGTATTTCTCTTAGTGAAATTTCTCGGTCAAGTCATTTGAATACAGCATCTGTGTTTATCTCTCAATGTGGAAAAATTGTAAAATCATTAACGATGGATTACGGACAGTTCATTTAAGAATTGAATGTTTCTTTTTGTAACTTCATTGGGGTAACGCGTTGACTATCGTAGATTTTGTATGAACGCTCGCTTCTAAAATGTGCGCACGGTCAACGCTTTCACAACCCTATGAAGTAACAAAAAGAAGCATTCAATACTTATCATTACATTTTGTAGCTAGAATCATGAAAACACGATTTGTATCAAGTTTTTAGTCAATTTACCTGTGCATTTCATTGTGGGATATCGTGTCATCATGAATGATAAATTTCATTGTGTAATGAATGTCAATTTCAGACGGACGCAATATTTCTGTTAGCCAATCAAAATAACATAATAAAATGAAACTTACATGCAATGTAATTATTGTTACATAATGTGGCTGTCCTTAAACAATCTTCATTTGTTAATTCTAGTATTACGAGGTGTGATTTCAAGACGTAGAATTGGTTCTTCACGTAGTGAAACTGATAAGTCAAGCCATTTGGATACATTATATGTGGTTAGGTCTGAGTGTTGAAGGATGTTACGACACACATACAAAATATAAAATAATAAAAAGTTCAAACAATAACACTTTTCCAATAGACCTTCAGATCAATTTTTATCAATATTTTGATATAAGAAAGGTTCCAATCTCCTAAGGCAAAATTTTCCTCAAACGGATGGACAGGGTTTTGTTGTTTATTGGTTTTCGTTTGTTGGTTTTGTTCATAAGTGTTTCTTGTTTTTCTTTTTTTATATTGATTAGACCGTTGGTTTTCCGGTTTGAATTGTTTTACACTAGTCATTGTGTGCCCTTTTACTATTGCTGTTCAGTGTGAGCCAAGGCTCAATGTTGACGACCGTACTTTGACCTACATTTTTTTTAATTTTTAACACATTGTGAAATGGATGAAAAGTTTTCTCATTGGCACTCGTACTACATCTTCATAATTGTATTTGATATTCTTTTTTTCTCCCTTTGGCCATATGACGCCTGATAAAGTCAACAGTTTTATAATTTTGTTATGGCGTTCCTGATGAAGACAAATCGAGAAAAGCGGGTGTACAAAATGTATAACAAATTTCTTTCATTCAAGGGCTTATTTTTTTAAGTTTAAGAACTTTGAAAAGAAAAATAGATAAAAGGTCGTTTTTTTTTTACATTTATTGCTAATTTAGAGATACTTTTTTTGTCATTGATTGCCCGTGTCTTCACCATAAGTGTGAACAGCGTTTGGATCATGTATCCCAAAACTGTGCTGTATTGACTTAAAAAAAAAGGAAAACATGTAATTGCAATTGGTTTTTTTTATCAATCGAACAAATGTTCGACCTAAAGCATTCAATTTTCTCCATAAAATTTGAGAATATTTTAGATACAACAGATTATACTTAATTGGAATATTGGGTCCTCAATGCTTTTTAACTTTATACTTGTTTGGCTTTCTTACTTTTTTATGTGAGCGTCACTGATAAGTCTTATGTAGACAAAACGCGCGTCTGGCGTAACATTTTTTTTTATTTTCTAGATATACATCAGAGCTGATCTCTATAATAAGAATTTGCCGTGTCATAATCTAAAGGACTTTTGGTAATTTCATTGCTCGTACCCAAAAATGAAAATAAGGTCACCACATTCGTTGAATTTCCATTGTTTTGGACGTTTTCTTGGAGTACACTTTTGAAAATATTACCCGGAATGCATAAGATTCTCAAACGGCAAAATCTACTACGTGTCTATTATTTCAAAAATTTAACAATTAATATTTATGCAGATAAAAGTCAATCAGAACGTTGTTACAAAACTATCAACTGAAACAATAAAATGTTGATAAATAAAAAATGAGAAGAAATATCGATATCAGATGATTTAAATTTTAAATATAAAGGAATACAGATTTAAAAAAAATCAGATTAACGTTTGTCCTAGAAATTCACAGTTTTTGTACAAATTACAAAACGTGTCGCATTATTTCAAAATATATTGAAAGGTTAGTAGGTATCATTTTGCTTTTTTATATTGAAAGGTTAGTAATATCATATTATTTTCTTTTTAATGAATCACACAGTAAATACAACATGTTACATACAAAATGAAGTATAAAAGTAACACATTCTGCTGTTAAGAACTCATTACAATTCGTTGTGAAGATAAAGTGTCAAAAGAAATCGTTGTAGACATCGAGTGACAACATGAAAATGATTGCAACCCTGTCGATACTTGTCATATTGTCATGTATTCAGACAGGCTTAGGGGCTGCACGTAAGTACATTAAACAATATTTATCTTTATATGTCGTGATGACACACTATTGTTTCCGATAACGGTGATGGTTTGGTACCATTAAAACGTTAAAACCAGTTGCAATTGGTTGTACCTATTATGTGTTAGGAATCTGATACTAGTAGTTGTCGTTTGTTGATGTGTGTTTCTCGTTAGACCGTACCTTTTCCAATTTGAATGCATGGCTTAACATTTATAATTTTTGAATCTCTTTATAGCTTACTTTTCGGTGTGAGCCAAGGCTCCGTGTTGAAAACCGTAGTTTGACCTACTAGTATAATGGTTTACTTTTAATGCGACTTGGATAGAGAGTTGTCTCATAGGCCCTCATGCCATATCTTCCTACATCTTTGTCATCATTACTATTTAGAACCATTGATTACATGGACATACAATGTATATATAGGTAGATGTGGTATGAATGCCAATGAGACAACTCTCCATCCAAGTAACAATTTATAAAAGTAAACAATTATAGGTCAAAATACGGCCTTCAGCACGGAGGCTTGGCTCACACCGAACAACAAGCTATAAAGGGCTCTAAAAATTACTAGTGTAAAACCATTCAATTTGGAAAATCAACTATTTAATATATAAAAGCGAGAAACGAGAAACACGTATGAACTACATGATCAAACGACTACTACTGTACATCAGATTCCTGACCTAGGACAGGTGCAAATATTTGCAGCGCGATTAAACGTTTTAATGGTACCAAACCTTCTTCCTTTTCTGAAACAATAGAATCACATCACAACATGGTAAGACATGCCATAAAATATATAATAATACATAAAATAATACATCTTATTATTGATCTAATTTAGGATAGTAGCATGAGAAAATCGATGTAAAGTTTTTTTTTAAGTTATAATTTTGATTGTACAATATATTATGCGGAATAAGCTTTTATTCGGAACTAACGTTAAAAGTTACACTTTGTCTGTA
Organism: Mytilus edulis; assembly: GCA_019925275.1. Taxonomy (NCBI): domain Eukaryota; kingdom Metazoa; phylum Mollusca; class Bivalvia; order Mytilida; family Mytilidae; genus Mytilus; species Mytilus edulis. The sequence goes on along the minus strand of CM034358.1, from coordinate 69,500,003 downwards.
GTAACTGCAGTTCCATGCGTTTTGAAATAGATACACGCTAGTTTGTTAAAGACAAATGCATTTTAAATGACTGAATTTTGATAACTGTTTGAACAATATGATCAAATTTAGAAGATCTAGAGTTAATATAGTTGTTTAAATTAAGGCAATTACCTTAAACAAATAATGTTTTCGATATAACTAATAAAATTGCTGTTAATACTAATTGCATACTAACACATATAATACTGGTTTTGCACCATTGAAACACACATGAAACTATTATGTGAATTTCATTTATTTTAGGTTGCGCAGATTTATGTAAAAATGTGTTCAACCTACAAGGTAATTATCTTGTGATATTTGTTTAATTTAGAACTATTAATAATTCCTACATTTGTATATTCAATTTGGAAATAACATAAACCTGAGAAATCATTTTCTGTCGTAACATTTTAGAATTTACTTTTGAATATAATTGATATACGAAAAAAAACCACCATACACAACTATTGTATGACTACTCAACATGCTGAAGACATCTAATCGCATCAATCGTTCAGACAACCTGCAGGAATTGATCGTACTTGTGAGAGATTCAGTTCGTTAACAGGACACAGTAAGATCACAAAAATACTGAACTCCGAGGAAAATTAAAAACGGAAAGTTCCTAATCAAAAGGCAAAATCAAATAATAAAACACACCAAAAGAATGGATAACAACTGTCATATTCCTGATTTGGTACAGGCATTTTCAAATGTAGAAAATGGTGGATTAAACAATCGTCTCCTGCTATGCATGCATCACCCGCCATGCAAATCCACACCCAGTTAAAATATCACAATCTGGAATAAAAACAAATCGGTAAAACTACATCTTATACGACTATTCATGTACTGTGGATAAATATTTATTCGTTGGACCTAAATTTTCGTGGAGTTCTTGGATACGGGTGAAGTAAGAATTTCATGTTCAACAATATGCAAATTTTCTACAAGCTTGTATGCAGACTATGTCCAAACCACAAAAACAAATATCCACCAAAAGTTGATACCCACGAAAATAGTTGAATCCTCATTTATTTACATTTTTAAATTGCAAAATCATTTCGGTCAACCAATTTTTTATGGTGACCGTTAAAAATCAATCATTCACAAATTTGTTTGAGCATTGTTTGTTAACAAAATACACTAAATAAACAAAATAGAAGTCAATTAGACAGACACTCAACGACAAAAATAACCACAAGACATCCATAGTTCAACAAACAGTTTTCAACAAAATACAGGTATCTGTAAAATGTGTAAAACTTTAATTTGTCCTGAATCTTAATAACTTAGTAAACTTGTTAACAAAACCAATCATAGGTCTGCTATACAAATCCAATAAGCTAAATATAAGTTAACGATTTAAGGTACATGACATACGGCAACTACTCATGAAGAAATGCCACATACAAGCACACGTACTCTACGTTCGTCAATTTTCACAAGTTGTACATGTTATAGATTATGCAATTCTAATAACTCCGCATCATAACAACATAATAAATTGAAACGTTAAGTTTGAATACTAGGAATTAGTAAAAGAGACAGCAACCCAACGACAGAAAAAAGTATCAAGTGGTCATCATACAGAAAAAAAAACATTTTGGCATTTTCAAATATAATATGTCATCTATTTAATTTTAGCATCTTGTACAAATTTATTCACAATTCTTAACCTAAAAACATTTTTATTACAATATCGACATTGTTATTACACTTTGATTTTAATCTCGTAAGTTCACGTATTGCTTTACAGGACGTGACCGTGGCTCATGTATTTCATTTTGCAATCGTAAGTAAATTATTCATGGTATTTAACTATATAAGATATCTAAAACCAAAGAGAGAAATTGAAAACTTTTGTGTACAAATATGAAAAAAGCTATGTTTTCCATATTCTATATACACGTATCATTTTCAATTTTTTGTTGAAAATCTTTCAAAAAAATCATTTTCAAGATTAATTTTGTATACATGCAATCGGAAATCTCAACAAACATATTCGATATAAGACAAGTGTTGATTCTGAACTCTACAATGACGGATGTAAATAATGATGTCTGTTATTGCATTTGCTTTATGAAATATTTGAGAAATCAAAGTCAATCAAAGCGTCATTTTGAAACAAAAGTATACTTAAGGTTTAGAAATATCAAAATTTACTTTGGAAGAAGTTTATGAATGGTTGTCCTTTGTTCATGTGCAATAACAACATGAATAACTAACATAATGCTTTGTTTAATCAATATTGAGCACAATTGATGCTTTGTTAATAGAGTACTACCAACAAATAAACTAAATTTTAGGATTTATATATTGGATGTATAGACTATACTAATCAGACTATGCCTTTAAAATACTACAGCATATATTGTGTATATTTCCATTATATATATACTTATCAATTGAAATTTCATTTCTGTTGAAGGTTACCCAAGGAGATCTTGTAGTGAATTCTGTCGCAGAGACGGTTATAGAGGTAACAGTTATTCGCTTTTGTTATGAATAACTATAATATAAAGAATAGTTGGTACGATATTGACAATAAAAAAACTATCCATTAAGCTAAAAAAAAGAAGGTAAAATCCCAAAAGTACTGAACTCCGAGGAAAATTGAAAACGGAAAGTCCATAATTGATTGACAAAATCAAAAGTTCAAACAAATGGATAACAACTGTCATATTTCTTACTTGGTACAGGCATTTTCTTATGTAGAAAATGGTGGATTAAACCTGGTTTTAAAGCTAGCCCAACCTCTCACTTGTATGAAACATGTGTAAAGGATTACAGGTTACCATAAAGCTTTCAGAAATTATCAGAACCAGGCCCAATGATGACAAAAGGCGAAACAGTTAAATGAAACAGCCTTTTTTTTATTACAACAACACAAAAAGAACAAAGAAAGAAAGCAACCAACAACAACCTCCTGGCTAGCCATTACACAAGATATAACCCACAATTGTTTTCTCAAAATATCCTTCACCAGGTCAGGAATATTGTAGTTGTTATCAAATAGTTCGTTCCTATGTATGTTGGCCTTTTGTATTTGTTGTCCTTCAGTGTTCATTTTGTTTCTTTTGTTTTTCCTGTAATAAGATATGTGTTCCTTCTGTTTTAGTTTGTAACCCCGATTTGATTCTCTGTATCGATTTATGACATTTGAACACCGGTAAACTACTGTTGACTTTATCATGTTTATTTAGAACATACACACACACACACACTGTGACTTGGGTTACTAAAAACATTTTTTAGATGCTCAATTATAACCTCAGATAGTGGTATCAAGTTAATCATGGATGAAAATTGATTACGAATTACATAATATCGACACAATTTGATAATGCAAAGTTTCAATTTCGATAAAAATCTCTATGTTAGATTTCTCACAAAACACAAAACACAGAAACTGAATTTATCTAGAGCCTCAAACATTTTAAATAATTTTCATAAGTGTACCAAGTTTTGAGTCTCGTAGTTGTAGAATATTGTTCAATTCGATTCAGATAAGTGTTATATGAAAACTTGCAAAAACATATATTTAAGGATGTTCGCTTGTCACGTTTTGGATTGTTTTGTCAGATTTTTGGTAGCCTCTGATATTATCCATTAATGAATGCCTAAAAATTTGACCATTAACCCAAAAAATTTCTTTTTGTAAATTTTTTACATGTATGATTATAAGTCATCTGTAAAAGTCTGATATTGTCATTTCGGGGACTTTTATAGCTGACTTTCCGGTATGGGCTTTGCTCATTGTTGAAGGCCGTACGGTGACCTATAGTTGTTGATTTCTGTTTCATTTTGGTCAATCATAACGCATCTTCTTTTTATATTTATACAATCATTTTAATAGTTTTTGAGAGCTTAAACTTGGCAATAAAGCTATAAAAAATCTAGAGATAACATTTTCCGGGCAAAAATGTCTTCAAAACGACTACATTGAACTGTATTTTATTTTTGATCTTTTGATTCCTTTTTTAATACCCTATCTATATATATTAGTGTTATGAAAAGCTTGGTATTTTAAATTTGAGAAGCGAACATCTTTACGCAGTTCATCAACTGTTTTAATTATTCATTTCTTTTTTATTATAGGAAAGGATCTACAAGACTGCATAAGGGGTTGCATAAGTATGTTCTTTTCCTTTTTCTCAGAAATCTTTAAATATTTATCAATTATAGACTTTTGACAAAGCCAATACGTTATATATGGACCTGTTCAGGTTATATTGACCGAGGATGAAGTTCGAGTGTCAATATAATCTAACAGGTCCATTTTTATTATCTTTTGCAAGAACTTTAACATGTTATTTAGAAAATCAATATTTTTTAAAACTTCATAGCCTGTTGTATTGGCAGTCTTATACCCTTTATCGTCTGCATTTTACATAAAATTCTTGAAATCTCCTGATAAACTTGATTTTCTTTTATTTTCTAATGCGGCGCTTCCTCCGAGGTTGTTATGTGTGACGTCATGACGTCAAATATTTAATTTACTATCCTTTTATATTGACCACCAATATACGTATTTATAGAAACATAGCGTCAATATACGTTAAATAACCTTTGAAACATGTGCTCGCCATATCCATTGAAAAAAAGCATATATTCAAGTATAGTGAGCGAACGGATTTGTTATGTCCATACAATTGTTACGTATGTTCTTTTGCAATTTTGTGCTGTTAATGTAACATGTGTAATGAGTTCAGGAGTTGATAAAGCATGTGCATATTTTGTACCATCAAAAAGATATGGATTCGTTATTGCGTCAGTTCTCGTCTAAGGTTGTCTATATAATTCATTCTTATTTTTTTAAGGCTAATTAATACTCAGTCTTTTCGTTGAATAACAATATGATAAAATTTGTGTTTTTCATATATTTTTTCTTTCACGTCAAGGTATTTTTTTGTCGATGTTAGATGTCATTCTTCAATTAAAAATATTTTATGGTTGTCTACATCAAGCCTAAATGAATATTATGTTAATATACCTACTAATATATAAGAAAATAACTATGAATTATTTCTAACCAGATGTCTCCTTTTTAGGTTTGTAGTTTGACTGGAGTATCTAGAGTGAGGTGTTCCCAAGGAGAAGTAAACCGGCGACACCTTTTACTGAAAATAAAATTATCACAAAACTATTTAAACCCTGTCTTTCTTCAATACATGTATGTATATCCGTAGTGCTCAATCTATTAGTAGTTGCTTCTGACTATATATTTATTATATATAAACAGATCTTTGACATTGTCTGTAATACGTTTGTATAAAATGAACTAGAATTCAGTATATGCAAGCACTCACAGATATGTACTAAGTGCCTTTTTAGTTGAAGGGATGTACATATACCTTTACAATGCCGCTCTGTGTTTTTGGAACTTGGTTTTATGCTTCGATGGATCTGACGAATTGAGCCCTTGATGTTATAGATAATTACCCTTCCAGAGCACTGGCGATTACCCCTAGGTTTTGGCGGAGTTCGTGATGCTTAATTTTAGTTTTCTATGTTGTGTCATGTGTACGATTGTTTGTCTGTTTGCCTTTTTTTATTTTTAGCCATGACGTTGTCAGTTTATTTTCGATTAATGAGTTTGACTGTCCCTCTGGTATCTTGTGTCCCTCTTTTATTCATATGTTATTGTACTGTTACACCACTTCCTACCCTGCAGATTATGTGTGTGCTTGTTCGAAGTCAGGAGCTGTAATTCAGTGGTTTTTGTTTGTTGCTGTATATCATATATATGATTTCGTTCATTTTTTATTGTACATAAATCAAGCTTTAGTTTTCTCTTTCCAATTGTTTTACATACTGCATGAAATTATGTCTAGGATAATATGTATATCTATACATCATTGAATGTTATTTGTATTTTTAAATATTCGTCTTTGGTTTTCACTTCGATAAACCATGTTTCCGAAAATACTTTCCATGCATGTGTAAACGCCATTTCGATTACACTACGATTTATGAATGGGCGATGCAAACACATTACGTTCCAAAATTCGAAGTAATATGACATTGAAATGAAACAGCAAATGTTTTAGTTGAAAACTATAACGATTAAACATATTTTGTCTACGGGTTATTGATATGTAAACTGGGAAAATGACCCGTAAATGTTACTACATAAAATGTCAGTGGGTTCCAAATTAAAAACCTTTTTTAAAAACTATGTGTGGTTCTGACAGATATAAAACAAGCCTCATTTACCCGTGTGATACAAGGGAGGGAACCATTTTATGTTTGACATAATAAAATGTAATTGGTAGGTTATACGGATGAATTGCATTATCATTGATCCATGGACGTCACGAAAAAACGGACAGATTTGAGAAGTTATTACAGAATGCAAATTTTCAATCGAGGTTTATTTCATCTTTCAAGATTTTATGTTGGAAAGACAGATATAAGACCTCGTGCAAAGTAATATCTCTTTTTAAAAATGTTTTTTTTTTTTTCAAAATGTGAATTACGATCATCACATTTTTTCTACTATATTTAGGTTTCAAGTTTACAATGATGATCATAAAGATGAACATAGTATATAAAAGTGAGAAAGGAAATGGGGAATGTGTCAAAGCGACAACAACCCGATCATAGAGGAGACAACAGCCGAAGGCAACCAATGGGTCTTTAATGTAGCGAGAAACTCCCGCCCCGGAGACGTCCTTCAGATGGCCCCTTAAAAAATATGTATACTATAAATAGTATGTCGTTATAGGTAAGAATGCTCAAAAAGGGAAATAGTTTTATGGTCATTTACGAATGAGGATTTGTTTGTACAGGAATATCTATATAGTTATATTTATAAATGTCTCGATGTTTGACGAAATTCAAGTTCGTTTGCTGCCACAATAGTTATTATGACTGGTTTTACGGTTCTGGTATTGCTTTACATATAAGATATCAAACACATGTAATCCGGTACTTTCTTTGAAAACCGATGTTATGGCGTACATCCCCATATATTTGTCACGAGTTATTAAACTTCTTGGTAATTCCCTCTGCTAAAGAACGTTATATTCCGATTGTAGCGCCAACCTAGTTGTAAACACTCATGTAGTGAATTTAAATAGCATTGGATGGGGTTAATTCATAAAATATTAAAATCATCTGAAAATCTAAAGGTATATATATTTCTACCATCAAAAAACAAATGACGTCAGCCAAATTAGCCACAATGTTTTAAAATCATATACAATAAATTCCTTACTATTCCGTTAAAAAAGGTTATTGAGAGAACACAGAATAAACACAAGTAAACAAAAAGCAGATAATACAGAAAAAACAGAAATTATGGATATTCAAACGACTACAAAAGAACGACCTCACTTAACAATTCGACTAGAGGACGACAACACAATCGAATTTGTTACTAAATGTCGCACATTGGAATCACACTGTCCGAATAGTTATTAAAGGTACCAAGCTTATAGTTTGAGACAAACGCCCTTAGAGATATATACACATTATGATGTCTCTGTTAGTGAACAGTTGGTAATATAGACTACGACATATTCAGGAAAACTTACGAACACAATATTGTTCCTGTACTTGATTATGCATCCGGGGTATGGGTACCCAATCAATAATTAGGGGCCTCAGCAACTTTAATTCCAGCTTGATTGGTCTTATATTCTGTGAAAGGTAAACTTGTGGTAGAGTAGACAAGTGGTTAAACGAAATAAACAATATGCCAAAGTTGAGGAATTACAAATATTAAAAAACAAATGTTGTGACGAGCCGTGTGTAAAACAATTTTAACTTTTGACTTTGAAACATTTCAGGCTACAATTATAGTTTTTGTGATTGGTTTTACAGTTATATCTCTGAAATGCATATAATGAAGGATATTTATATGAAATATGAATCTCTTACAAAAATGGAAGAAATTGAAAATGTCCGACAGAAAAAGTGGTCAAAGACTCGTTTATTATCATATTGTAATCAAATACCAAGAGCTAATATCAAGTGATATCCAATTTTCACTCGTTATTAAATCATCTATAAATATAGAAATGGTAGAGCATTCCAATTGTTTTTGTTTGGACAACAAGTGAGTTATTTTTATATAAGGAGACACAACACTAAACAATTCAAAATTTGGTGACTATGTGGAACGCATCTATCCCATCGAATTGGAGATAAAGGATACTACAGATACAGTTAAGTCGGCTTCATATCTTGACATACATCTAGAAATTGACAATGAGGGTCGGTTGAAAACAAAACTTACGACAAAACAGATGATTTCAGCTTTCCAATTGTGAACTTTCCATTTCTAAGTAGCAACATTCCAGCAGTACCTGCATACGGGGTATATATCTCCCAATTGATACGATATTCCCGTGCTTGCATTTCCTATCATGATTTTCTTGATAGAGAGTTACTGCTCACAAGGAAGCTATTAAACCAAGAGTTCCAAATGGTGAAGTTGAAATCATCCCTTCGTAAATTTTACGGACGCCATCACGAGTAGGTTGACCGTTATGGAATAACCGTTTCACAAATGATATCGGATATGTTCCTTACGTCATAACTACAATCCCCTTCCCTTTCATGAATGTGACCTACCGAATTAGACTATTTACCGGATTTGTAATCACATAAGCAACACGACGGGTGCCACAATGATGGTGATACATGGCTGTGTACACAATGTATATACAACTCGTCTAAACATCAACCCAACAATGTTAGATCGGTAAGTTTGCTTCCGTAAATTTTTGGTAGATATATACAACTCGTCTAAACATCAACCCAACAATGTTAGATCGGTAAATTTGCTTCCGCAAATTTTTGGTAGAACCAACAATTTGCGGAAGCAAATTTACAGATCTAACATTGTTGGGTTGATGTTTAGACGAGTTGTATATGTATATATGTATATATATATAAGTGTCTAAGAATGTAACTTTAACACACTAATGAGTGTTATAAAATTAGTTGTTATATTTTATATATTATTCACGCAATATTTCGCTAAACAAATTAGCTTCATCGGGCGTGTGCATCTATCTAGGTGAAATCGGATGCATGACAAAAAATATCTTTGTAGCTTGACGTTTTTGTGTAAAAGTTTAACATATTGATTGATGGGGTATATATGTAGGACTCTAAAGTGCGATGGTACTCTAAAGTGCGTTGGTCACGCTAAAGTGCGATGGTCTACGCTAAAGTACGATGGTGTCTCACGCTAAAGTGCAATGGTTGTTTGTTAACTAAAGTACGATGGTATATCACGCTAAAGTGCGATGGACCAATAGGATAAGGTTCTAGGGCTTTATAAAAAAAACGTTAAAGAACACTCAATGTGAAAAAAGTCCTTTTGTATAATCTAGTATTATAAGGTATACCATTATAATTTAACAATAGTTTGAAGTGAATTATTCCGAGTCAAAGACCGACCACGTAATAATTGCTAAAAATGTAATTTAGGTGGCAGAGAATACTATATTTCTTGTACTAGTCAATGATTTTTTTTACAAATATTGTGATAAGTGGTGTAGCTTGCCGTTCACACGTAGTCTATGATCACTTATTGGAACACCTCCCCTTACAATCGTCCTTATAATTAAAGAAACAAAATGTTATTATTATCGGAATATGTAGCATTTATTTGTTTAATTTAAATGAGAGAGAAAGGCGATCTTTGCCGAGCTTAATTTACGCCTTTTTTGTAGCGACTACACATCCATGTTATATTATCCTCCAATGTGCATGTTGGTGTTTAGCTGACAATTTACAATTTACACATGAAAACCTGTTCCTTTATTTTGCCGACGTTGCTTTCAATAAGAGCGACAACATTTTAACGGAGACCGCACAATAAACTGCAACTAAAACAATGATTTAAATACATCTGTTCGCTTCCAATAAAAGCAGGATACATGATATCTATGCAAACACTTCTATCTTGTATCGACAGGACTATAGTAAAACGGTCGACGGCAGAATACAAGTTCTTCTTCAAGTCACCAAAATAAAAGACCTTTGCTTTAGCAGACAAAGCACGGTTTGTTTTAAATTAATTAAGTCATTGACATTTGGTTGTAAAATTTTTTAATCAAATGTCTGTAGTTTATTTCCCGGTGTGTTCATTTTTAGTTTGTATAAACAACTGTTAACGTCATAATCCAACTACATTTCTTACGTCTTTACTTTCGCGGACCATCGCACTTTAGCGTATGGAAGCATCGCACTTTAGCGTATACCATCGCACTTTAGCGTGTCCATCGCACTTTAGCGTCCCCATCGCACTTTAGAGTCCTACATATAAAACATATTTTTGCCGTTTATTGTACATAACAATTTTTAAATCTAAACAAATAGTTGTTTTAGTTAAATAGAATGAAATTCCTGATTTATTCCTTTGGTTTTGGGTAGAACTGTTTTTCATCCCTCTCATTAAGTCCATCAGTTTCAAGAGTACGTAGCTGATGCATCCAGAACCTTTCTCTCTGTTTTCTCCTTTCGGAGTCCCAATTTTGATTTACCTCAATTATTTGAAAGGTGATATTATCAAAAGTATGTCCTGTTCTTAAGAGGTGTCTCGTAATTGGACAGTTTCTTCCTTTTGTATAGAACGACCGGTGATTGTTAAGTCTGATGTTAAATGTAGTTTCTGTTTCACCAACATACTGCAGCTTGCAAGTTCCACAAGTAAGAATATAAATACTATTTTTCGTTTTGCAATTAGAAGTTACATAGATGTTGTATCGCTGCTTTGTTACTGTGCTGCTGAAAGAGTGGTCAGTGTTGGCGGCTTTACAGCACTTACAATTGCTTGTACCGCATTGTTTGTAACACCCAAATTTAAAAGTTTCTTGTTTCTTGACTTTTGATGTCACAAGTATGTCTTTGAGATTTTTGGGTCTGCGATAGGCAATAACACGCCCGATGAAGCTAATTTGTTTAGCGAAATATTGCGTGAATAATATATAAAATATAACAACTAATTTTATAACACTCATTAGTGTGTTAAAGTTACATTCTTAGACACTTATATAATTTAATTTAGTAACTGCATCAGTTTATTTACAAACTGATCCACACCTAGATAGATTGAATGTTGATTGTTGCTATTTTTAGACACTATGGATATATATATATAACAACATTTTCGTATTATAACATCTTATATCAGTACCGTTGTGCAAATCTTTAGACTGATATATATATATATATATACAACTCGTCTAAACATCAACCCAACAATGTTAGATTTGTAAATTTGCTTTCGCAAATGTTTTGTTCTTCCCTCGCCGGGATTCGAACCCATGCTACTGATATATCGTGACACCTAACCGCCTGCACTGTAGCCGTCCCGCTAGACCACACGACCACTTGGGCTTCACAATAATAAAGTTTTCAGTGGCCGTGTGTTACCTTTCCTCGTCAGTTTTAATCAGCATCGTACTATAGTACATGATATATAAGGCATGGAGATGGCAAGTTGCAAACAAATGCAGCGGATTGAAACGTTTTAATAGTTACAAACCTTCACATACATGAAACAATAGTGTAACATCATCACATAGAAAGACACGCTATAGAATATCAATTGAAATGGTTTAACTCAATCAGAAGATCTAGACATATTTATGCACAAACTAGTGATCATATGTCTGCTGTGTGGGTGTAGTCAAATTTGACTGATCTCAATTATGGTCACATATCACATTAGGTCTATCTTGATTGCTGTATGTTGACTAATATTTATTTTACTTATCCGTCAGTTGGTCTCTGGTGGATATTTGCCTCATTGAAATCATACAACATTTTCCTATTTCATATAAGCGAACATGTTTTATTTAGTAATTTACATTGGATTTTTTATTCGTTTTCAGTAACTGAGGTTTCCCGAAGATCGGTATTTACGTTTTTGTATTTTTGTCATTTCTGTTTGTGCTAAGTTCTCATCAAAACGAAGAAGAACCTTCTTATTGATTTTTACAGTTTGATCTCTCTATCTCAGATGAGAGGGCTGATTGAGCTCAGAAATATGTAAAGCCCTACAGTTATACGCCCTTATTGTTGTTGTTTGTCGTCTGCCATTTAGTAGTAAAACTTAGACTGATGGTTTTCATTTCAATTTTTTTCCCATTTGTCATATTTGGACTAAGTAAAGTATATGTTACGTTTTGGATGTTGCTTATTGTTAAAGGCCATATTATGCCCTGAACCTTTTTCCTAATATATATGTGTCCTACAAAAATAATTAACGCTACAATTATGCAATTTGAGAATCATTTAATGGGTGTTTCTATTCATTTCATTCTCAAAACTATCTGTAACCTTTTGGGTATTTGCCTCCGGAAATAATAGGTTGACAACATTAATGACGGATGAATTGAAGTACTTCAACATGTTGCGCATATTCCTCCAGTTCCAGTCTTGTAAAATGTAATAACTAAAACAAAAATCAGAAATAGTGCGTAAATGAAATATAAGGTAAAGCATATCCAAGTACCCTACTACTGTGGATTCATCATGATTAGTTGGATACCAATTTCCGTGGTTTTCGTGGGTAGAGGTGAACCACGAATTTAAATGTTCAACGAACTACATATTTTTATTAGTTTGTATGCAGACTGTTTCAAAACCACGAAATCAGATATCCATGAAAAGGCAAGTGTTCTGCAATCCACTAAAAGTGATACCCACTAAAATAAATGAATCCACAGTATTTGATAACTGTAAGGATTGCGTTTCATGGAATTGAGGTACATTAGTTAGGTGAATACAGTTATTGTAACATGATTTTGTATCTTTTATTTGTTCCTCATTTTTTGCTCTTATTTTGCTATGGTGACAACTTATTCAAAATCATTTTCTAATGGGAAGTCCCTTACCAAATGGCAAAATCAAAAGCCCAAACACATCAAACGAATGGATAACAACTGTCGTATTTCTGACTTTGTACAGGCATTTGCTTATGTAGAAATACATTGTTTATATTTAAGCTATTCAAATTATAATTTTTTTTTTTTCCAAATACTTTTTTTTACGAATGTAGTGTTGATGTCATAATTATGGTAGTTGTAGTTATAAACCTTTTCGTAACTTTGGCTTTCCAGCTTTGAAATTTGTTTAATCGCTTTTGTAACTTTTCTGCACTATTTTTATGTATATGATGTCTTTTCATTTAGTTGTTTAGGTTGCTGTTGTATCAATTGCTACCCCACTTCTTTTATAGATATGGTCAACGATTCCATGATTTCAACATGATCATGATAACAGAACGACTGCAAACTGTCATTAAAATATCAACAATTAGTACATTGGTTGCGGTGAATTACATTGATTTCCCAGTTTAATAAAAACCGATAATTTCACATGTGAAATAAACGTGGTTATTTAACTCTCTGACGTTATACAACAATAGGCGTTGCCAAGATCAAAAACAAATTATGAATGCGTAGAAAAAAGATATAGTTCGTTACATTTTCTACATTAATATCATAAAAAAGTAATTTCTCAATGTAATAAAAAGAATAGAGAAAACTATTTAACTCGTGACCGAACAACACTGATAATTAACTCATGCTCTACGCGCATTCGTGAATTAATGTGTTGTTCGGTTACTCGTTGAATATTTTTTCTCATTTTGAATTCTTCGACTAGTTATTCTATAAGTCCCAAATTAAAAAGACAGAGATTCAATTGTAATAGTAAAAATCAGCATAGTACTTTAATAAACCTGATAAAAAGTAAAAATTACAAAATATCCGAGGGAAATTCAAAACAGAAAATCATAAACAAAATTGCAAAATTAAAAGCTCAAACACATTAAACGAATGAACAACTGTCATATTCCTAACCTGGTACATGCTTTTTCTCAAGTAGAAAATGGTGGAGTTAACCTCTCACTTGTATGACAGTCGCATACAATTCCATTGTATATACAATTCATTTAGTATGAATAAATCAAACAGACATAATAGGAAAAATGTCAAAAAAAGATATTTAGTAAGTCAACATTGTGTTATTATCTTAATAACTACTGTAATTGGTAAGTAAATGAACTCCAAGGTTATTTTTTATCATTACTTTTCTTTTCCAAAAGGTAAGAATATACATGGACGTCGATCAATTATCGTTAGTTTAAAGAAGACCGACAGTAACCTAGAACAATTAATAAAACACAAAGAATAATCAGCTAATCAACTTACAAGTGTAAAGATTGATCAAAAGATGGAGAAATAAAACAAATGTTAGATGATTTCCTAATATAAAACTAAGGAGAGGTATGATTGCCAATTAAACAACTATCCAACAAAGTTAGAATGAAGTAGGAGTGAGCAGTAATGGGCAATCATACGGCCATCAACAAAGAAATTTGTTTTACCGTATAGTCGCCTGTGAAGAGCCTAGACATGAAAAATATGCTGTCTATTTACTAAATTCATTGGGTGTTGGGCGTGTACTGATTGATTTTTTAGTTTTAGATACATGATTTTTTTTAACTTGTTATTGGCTTTGAAATAGCTGTGAGTAACGAGTACTCGAAGCAACTCTATACAAGAACTGTTATGGGCAGTTCTAAACTGGTTCTGATTTTAATCAATCTTCCATAGAAATGAGTGTGATCAAGCTAACTTAGAACTGATTTTAACTAGTCTACCCTTGAAATGAGACTTAACAATCTACCATTGAAATAATTGATATCAATTCACCTTAGAGCTGATTCTAACGAATTTACCCTGGCAATTATTCTTAAAGTTCTTTCTTAGAGCTGATCTTCCCTGAAACATGTATAACTGCTCTAGATAAGATATTAAGAACAGTTCTGAAAAAAGTTTTAAAATGATCCAAATATATATCTATCTATATTATTAAACGAGAAGACCTCATTTTGGGTGTCGCTTCTCTTCCTTCCACAATAAATCAATCATCATGCCTCTGTGTCCTATAGGTAACATGCATAGACGCATTTGTCATCCATTCTTATGATTATTCAGATTGAGTTATTTTGGGAGAAAAACGACAAAAAAGGAGTCCGGATATGATTCCGTCATCAGACTGACTTTTAGTCATAGATAAGACTTCCGGTTTGAAACATGCACAAACACAACCAATCTTATGATAGATAACAAAAAATGAAAAATAAATAAGCCTATCAAATCGTTCTCCATGTCATGGTGTTTAGATCGCAAGAACCACCACTATTATACCTCCTTATAGAGAACAATTATTTTTCGCGTTTATCTACATGTAAACTACGATTATACTACTTTAATATATAGAGACTCTCTGTATTCTGTCTACTGTTTTTCTTTCAATTGTTTACTATTTAAGGGGTCATACCAGTTGCATATATATTAAAATAAGTAAAACATGTGACACATTTTAAAAAAACCAATCGTATGATAGATAACAAAAATGAAAAATAAATAAGCCATTCAGAGCGTTCTCAATATCATGGTGTTTAGATAGCAAAAATAACAACTATTATACCTCCTTAGACATGTTAGAGAGGACAATTATTTTTCGCGTGTCATTTCATGGTGTAAAGATCGCAAGAACCACAACTATTATACCTCCTTAAAGAGGACAACTATTGTTCGCGTTTATCTACATGTAAACTACGATTATACTACTTCAATATATAGAGACTCTCTGTATTCTGTCAGGGACTTTCTATGTTATTATAGAAAGTACCTGATTCTGTCTACTGTTTTCTTTGAAATGTTTACTATTTAAGGGGTTATACCACTTGCATATATATTAAAATAAGTAAAACATGCTTAACTTCATCTTAAACTACCTCGACCAAAAACTGTAACCTGAAGCGGGACTGACGGACGACCGACCGAACGAACGCACGGATGCACAGACTAGAAGGGGCATAACAATTTATTGTTGAAAGTGAAAATAGTGATCGGCAAAAATGAAAGTAAGCCGTAGAGATTAGAGGAGGCAGGGCCTTTTTCGGGGCGTCGGGATCGGGTGTTTTGAAACTCGGGATTTTGGGATTGATCCTTACGGGATCCGGGAACATATTTTTCGATTTCGGGATTTCGGGATATGAATTTCTTTAAATTCTACATCTCGGGATTTCGGGATCAGGACCCCTCCGACCACCCCTCAAATTAGCCTTAGTAGGTCTTAGTCATTTATACAAGATTCATATCCTACCATTGGCATGTTAGTAAGACTCTCAAAAGAAAACGCATTGATGGACTGTCCTTGAAGCATATTTTATTAGACTTATAATGGACTATATATAAGCAGTTACATTTATTTGATGTTTGAAACGGTGCAAAGTTTTAATTTGATTTGACTTTTACCAAAAGAAGCATTGTAGCAAAAGAGACGAATAATTGTAGTCTGAGGCCAGAAACACGAAAATAATTGAATTTAACAGAAAGGAAACAAATATCGGACTTTGGAAAAAGGGAGAGGGCTTTTGATACCTTTTATGAAATTCTTCATACATAATATCTTTTTAAAAAATAATTCTAAAACAGTTCACAAGCTGTATGTGCCCACGATTTCGCGGGTGTGTTCTAGTACAATAAATATGTTAGAAAAAATAAATATTCAAATATTTCTCTTTAATTTTTAAGTATATTATACTGCAACTAGTTTTGATTATTTCCTAAATATAGTAACATAACTATTAGTTGTATAATGCCAATTCCATCATGGAACACTTTCTCAACAATCAGGGGTCCATTAAGGGATGAAAATAAGTTTGACATTTGTGTTACGATTTAAAAAGCTATCACTGTATTGATTTAAGTTGCAGAATAAAAACAATCTAAGGTCAAAGACAGGAAAATATAAACTTTTTTTTTAACTCGGCACAAAATTGG
The DNA here is from genome assembly GCA_019925275.1 of Mytilus edulis. Taxonomy (NCBI): domain Eukaryota; kingdom Metazoa; phylum Mollusca; class Bivalvia; order Mytilida; family Mytilidae; genus Mytilus; species Mytilus edulis. The sequence goes on along the minus strand of CM034358.1, from coordinate 69,483,150 downwards.
GGAAGGGCTCGGTAGAACGTTGCCTTCCCCAAATTCTCAGCCTCATACAAAAACGCTATATTTTCCTGACATTGAACTAATATTGTATATTTATTATTCTTGTAGGCTTACCTCATTTAAGAATGTCTACCACACATATTCAAAAGCTCATAAATTTCAGGCGATAAACACATGATTTCTGAAGTACAGCCGCTTCATGTGTACTATCGATGTACTTAATCCGATGGATGATGTAACATTGCAGCTAGGATCATGACAACACGATTTCTATCAAGTTTGTATTCAATTTACTTTTGCTCTTTATTGTGTGACCTCGTTTCATCATGAATGACAAATTTCATTGTGTAATGAATGTCAATGTCAGAAGGACGCGAAATTGCTGTTAGCCAATCAAAATAACGTAATATAATGAAACAAACATGAAATGTAATTATTTTTACATATTGTGGCTATCCCTCAAAGAATATTCATGTTATTTTTAGTATAACGAGGTGCGATTGCAAGACGTATAATTGGTTCTTTTGTGAAACTGATAGGTCAAGCCATTTGGATACATTATATGTGTTTAGGTCTGAGTGTTGAAGGATGTAATGACAAACATGCAACATATAAAATAATCAAAAGTTCAAACAATTACACTTTTTCAATAGACCTTCAGATCAATTTTTATCTATATATTTGATATAAGAAAGGTTTTAACCTCGTTAGGCAAAATTTCTCTCAAACAGATAGACATGAATTTGTTGTTCATTGGTTTTCGTTATTGGTTTTGTTCGTAATTGTTTCTTGTTTTTCTTTTTTAATAGTGATTGGACCGTTGGTTGTTCTGTTTGACTTGTCATTTGTGGACCCCTTTACAATTGCTGTTCAGTGTGAGCCAAAGTTCAATGTTTACGACCGTTCTTTGACTCACAATTGTTTGTTTTTTTACACATTGTGACTTTGATGGACAGTTGTATCATTGGCACTCATACTGCATCTTCATAATTATATTTGCTATTCTTTTTGTGTCTCTTTGGCCACATGACGCCTGATATAGTCATCAGTTTTATAATTTTGTTATGGCGTTCGTGATGAAGAAAAATCGAAAAAAGCGTGTCGGATGTACAAATTGTAGAAAACTTTTCTTTCATTCAAGGCTTTTTTTCAAGTTTAAGAACTTTGAAAAAGAAAAAGAGATATAAGGTAGTGTCACCGATGAGTCTTATATAGACGAAACGCGCATCTGGTGTATTAAATTATAATCCTGGAACCTCTGATAATTATTTACACAACTGGGTCGATGCCACTGCTGGTGGATGTTAAGTCACCGAGGGTATCACCAGCCCAGTAGTCAGCATTTCGGTGTTGATATGAATATCAATTATATGGTCATTTTTTTACAGTTTTTAAGAATTCTGGGTCTTCAATGATCTTTTACGTGTTTGGCTTTATAACTATTTTGATCTTAGCGTCACTGATGAGTCTTATATAGACGAAACGCACGTCTGGCGTATTAAATTATAATCCTGGTACCTTTGATAACTATTTATACATGTATTTATGACGCGGAATAAGGGTACAAAATATCGAATTTAGCATATGCTGAAATCATTTTAGCATATGCTATATTATAATTTAGCATATGCTTAAATGATTTTATCATAAGCTAAATTCATTTTAGCATAAGCTGAATTCTTTTTTGCATAAATGATAAACTAAAATCAATTTAGCATATGCTGAATTGTTTAGCTTATACATAAATGTTGGCGCGGAATCAAGGTCATAAATATTAAAATTTAAGTTTTGTTTTAGCATATACTTATTGAATTTAGATTATGCTAAAATGATGTTAACTTATGTTAAAATGAATTAAGCTTATGCTAAAATGATTTTAGTTATTCTTAAATGAATTCAGCTTATGCTTCATTAATTGTTTTATTCAATCAAAATCCCGCTTTCTTAACTAATTTTATACTTTGCTCTGGTATAAATAATAACCACTTTTCTCTAATTAATAAATGTTTTTCTTAATGTAAATACAGTTATAAAAAGGGGGGACTATGACCCTCTGCCATCTTGCTGAATCCGCCTCTTTTACCAATTAAGCCGATTTTATATAAAAATTTAGGTGTCGCATGTTGGAAAAATTATTTTAATTCTTGACACATGTTTGTTGTTTAAATAAAATTCTATGTGTAATTTTGTATACATTGTATTCAACTGATTTTTATAGTTCGTTTTTTTTTGTGTACTGGTATACCACTGTTCCAGGTTATGTGGACGGTTTGTATCCCGCTTACATGTTTAACCGAGCCACATTCTGCATGTATGTGTCTGTCCTGAGTCAGGAGTCAGTAATTCAGTGGTTGTCGTTTGTTTATATGTTACATATTTGTTTTTCGTCCATTTGTGTACATACAAAACGCCATTATTTCTTGTTTGACTTGTTTTACATTTTCATTTCGGGGCCTTTTACAGCTGACCATGCGGTATGGGCTTTGCTCATTGTTTAAGGCCGTACGGTGACCTTTAGTTTTTATTTGCAGGAGATGATCTCAATACATAGATATTTATAATTGAACAACTTGAAAAGATAAATCAAAATTTAAAGAGCTTAATTATTCATTAACGTATGATCTTACTCCCGTAATATTAATATTTAGATTTTGGTATCCGTGTTAAGATATTCTAACTCTTTGCACAAGAAAAAGTGGAAAACATGCATAGATGAGTAAAACATAATTCATAATTTATAAGCATCATTAACTAATATGGGTGAAGTTGTTCTCTTTATGCAAAATATCCCTTCAGGAACTGAGGCTAGATAATTAAACATAATTTATAAGACACATGATTGACGAACACATGTCAGCACGTGTTTCAGGAAAAAAATTACTACATTTTAATAATATGTATTAACTTAAGAGTTATATGTTAATTAACTGTCTAACTCACAAGCTATATGTTTCTTTTGTGGGTTTTAGATATTTGAATACTGGTAACGTTGTATGATCTGTTATTTTGATCAATTTATTTTCATTTGAATGACAGTTGGTATATGTTTAACCTAATACTCTGACCCAGTCGATTCGCCTAGTCTTGTTAATCTAACTGTTCATGTGATTTTCGCTTGTAACCAGGGTTTTTGTCTGGAAAATATGTGACCTTCAACAATCGCTGAACGACTGTTGCCTCAACAAATATGCAATTTTAACGATCAAAGGTAATTGTTGAAAAACTGGAACTTTTGCATAGTTTATCAATTAAGTAATTTGGGTTATGAATTTAACATAATCATTTTCAAGGAAATTTTGTAAGCTTAAATCTCAAATTTTATTTTTGAAACTAAGATATCAATTTGGAAATTGATGCTGTTGATTAGATTTACCTATTCATATTTCAATGGAAATTTCTATTACCAAGTTTTTTTTAAAGTTTATTTCTTTGGTAAAACTGGTGATATGGGTCGTATTCTTCATTTTTAAACAAAATAAAAGAATGTTTTCAGCTTTTAAGATATATATCAATTAATTCCAAAATTACAACTTTCAAACACTATTCGAATTTGATTAACACTACAAACACAAAATAAGATATTGGTGGTGCACACTATTATCTAGGCTGTTTTTCCTTGTGATATACAACCTTGTTGATTTATTAGATATTTCTTTACAGTATACTTACAGAAAGACAAAGACTGTTATGTACTTAACCTGACACGTTTGATTTCAATAAATTGACAACAGAACTAAATGTAGATAATTGAAGTACTCATGTGAATAATTTCCATAGACGTGTTCTGAAAGTTATCGGTTGACCGTATTTAAAAGTTATAGAAATTAATAAACTGTAGCACCATGAAAAAACCCTAAGAACAATGCGATTGTTTTTTTTCAATAGATTAGGTTGTTAATGAACCGCATGAATGCTTTATCATACATATCATACTGTTAACTTGAAAAAAGATATATCGTTGTGAACATTTAATAGATTTTCTTAAGTTGTATAATTGACTTTATATCGCATAAAGACATGTACTGTACATAAAACAGGTTTTAAAATTGATCATTTGATTTTCATTTGCTTAAATATATTTCCTACTATATTTGTTTTTATTCTGTATATGGTACGGTTGAACACCATATTTTCTTTAAAAGAATAATGACAAGGATTGAAAATTAAAATGTATAGGCATCTAAATCAAAAATGATATTTTTGTGCAAATTTTGCTCAGTGTGGTTTCCTGGCATATGTACATTGGAATTTTTTTTTTAAATGGGGATGCATAAAAAGTAGTTACATTGTTATACCTTTATACGATTTCATCCATTTATTTTCTTAACATTTGTTATATTTTACTATGGTCTGCTAGATTGTATATTGCATTCCTTATCTTATTCAAAATTTGGTAGTTACTGTACCTTGCCTGTGTTTGTAATTTATATTTCAAATTGAATATCCTATGTTATAAGTCGCTTCGTTCTCCTATCTTCTAGGATCGATATATTATATAAACAGGAATATCTTTATTTTAGATTGTTTCACGTTGGAATACGCAAATACACTTGCAAGTAAAACGAAGAATCCTGCTTTGCAGGTTTTAGGTAGGTTGTTTTCTACTATTTTCTAAAAAGGATGCATTAAACTTTTGCAACGAATTATATTATTGCTTCATAAATAAATTTGAGAACAAATGAATAATAAAAAGTAAACATAACTATTAGCTATTCATCTACTCATGATCACCACCGAAGATTGAAGATGTCCGAAGCATTTAAGCGACTGTCTTCATGGTTTGATACGTTTTATCTTAAAGAAGAAGTATTATCGGGCATCTGTGCTAGGCCCTATGAATTAGAAAATTATACGGTTTCAAAAACTCTTTCAAATGTTCATACGATATTTGGATGTTTGAATTCAGTAGTAATATTCACAAATGTTGCTTTAGCATATATGAAACAGGACAAAATAGTATATTTATTTAGATCTTGTCACCAAAAGTTACATATGAGAAACAATTTTACCAACAAGATATATTGCTACAAAATATATTTTGCAAAGATATTGTTTAATATGGTGGTATATATCTGTCCATACTTGTCACTAAGTTAAATAGTCATAATCAGCTAATAAATCGAGTTGTCAGTAAATAGAGTCTACTTGTCACTAAGTTGAAACTTTTTTGTAAAAAACTAAAACGTCTTTTGGCGATTTTCCCCATTCCATGACATGTGAAAACAGACTCATATATCTGACAGGTATACCTAATTAAATGACAAGTCGAAAATGTTTGGCTGATTAAGACAACTTAACTGGGTGGCAAGTGGGGACAGATGTATGCCACCATAGTTAAACACTAATCAAGATAAAGTACCGACATCTGTTTGTTCTTTCTAGCATACGATATACCTTCAAGTCCGCAGCGTTTTCTTTTCATTGGAAATGTTATTCCAGAATATTTATTCAATTTGGAAGTAATATTGTAAAAGAGTTCATCTTTTACGACATATATATATATATATATATATGCATTGTTCTGTCTTATTATAACCTTTAAACATCACACATGATCAGTTTTGTACACATGAACTTCTGTCTGATTTTGTCATTTTAAATACAAATGTATTGGATTGATGCAAATCAAACAAGACTTACACAAAACAAAAAAGACAATATGTAAAAGAAGAAATGAATAATTTTTATATCGCTTTATATGTACTCCAACGAGTAGGAAGTTTTTTTTTGTGTTCAAATATGTACTAACAAAAGTATATTCGTATTACAAAAGCAGCGGGTTCGAACATATATTAACCGTTGTTACATATTCAAACAAAAAAGAAACGACATACGAGCATATCATCCTGTATACAATCACCAAACCTCTTTTTCAGGTGGTATTGGAGGTGGGGCATATGGCCTTTATGCGGATATTGTGACTCTTCCTGTAAGACTTGTTGGTATGTAGTATTTTTATTGGACGTGAGACTGTGTAGTTTATGCCCCCAAAAAAAGTATGACAAGGAGGGCGTGGTACGCATGCTTAATGTTATGGTTAATATTCTTAACATTTTCATTTAATGATTATATATTCAACATTGTCATGTGAGCTAAACAAAATAATTGATTGACGTTAACTGAAAGATAATTAACTTTATACTATTCATACTATGGTTAACGTCAATCAATTGTTTTATTAGCTCACCTTTCCTAAAAGGAAAAGTGAGCTTTTGCCATCACTTGGCGTCCGTCGTCGTCCGTCGTCGTCGTCCATCCGTCCGTCCGTCGTCGTCATCGTAAACTATTTCAAAGATCTTCTTCTCTAAAACTACTGAACCAATTCATACCAAACTTCATCTGATTGATTCCTAGGGTATCTAGAATAAAGTTTGTGTTTTAATTCCCATTTCATAAAAAAACATGGCCGCCATGGCTAAAAATAGAACATAGAGGTAAAATGCAGTTTTTGGCTTATAACTCTAAAACCAAAGCATTTAGAGCAAATCTGACGGAGTAAAATTGTTAATCAGGTCAAGATCTATCTGCTCTAAAATTTTGAGATGAATCTGACAACCCGTTGATAGGTTGCTGCCCCTGAATTGGTAATTTTAAGGAAATTTTGCTGTTTTTGGTTATTAGTTTGAAAATTATCATAGATAGAGATAAACTGTTAACAGCAAAAATGTTCAGCAAAGTAAGATCTACAAATAAGTTAACAAGACCGAAATGGTCAATTGATCCTTTTATGAGTTATTGCCCTTTATAGTCAATTTTAACCATTTTTCGTCAATCTTAGTAATCTATTACAAAAATCTACTCCTCTGAAACTACTGGGCCAAATCAATCCACACTTGGCCACAATCATCTTTGGGGTATCTAGTTTAAAAAATGTGTGGCATGACCCGACCAACTAACCAAGATGGCTACCATGGCTAAAAATAGAACATAGGGGTGAAATGTAGATTTTTGCGTATATCTCTGAAACCAAAGCATTGAGAGCAAATCTGACAGCAGTAAAATTGTTCATCAAGTGAAAATCTATCTGCCCTGAAATTTTCAAATGAATAGGACAACGGTTTGTCGGCTTGCTGCCCCGAAATAAGTAATTTTAAGGAAATTTTGCAGATTTTGGTTATTATCTTGAATATTATTATAGAAAGAGATAAAATGTAATAGGCAATAATGTTCAGCAAAGTAAGATCTACAAATAAGTTAATATGACTAAAATGGTCAGTTGAACCCTTATAGGTATAACACCACTAATTCGGGCCCGGCCAGAAAGCACATACCAGAGAGCAGTCATATTTAACACAAAATAGTTCCTACGCATGAGTGTAACTTTCAAAATATGTATAAATGCGTATAAAGATATGTTGATTTTTTCGGTACAAGACACCATAAAGTGTTACTTTGACATGTAATGATTGCCACTTTATTTGAACTTAAAATAAAAGAGGTGTGCCTACTTGAAATGAAGGAATTTAACATAGAAAGCAATGATACCATGAATTAGTGGTGTACTTCCTATTACAGAGAATTATCAGAAATCCAATTTTTAGAAGATTCCAAGATTCCAATGAAAATAAGTCAAATTTGATGTTAGTAATCATGTGAAGTCATCTTTCTTTGGTGAACATTTTTTTAAGGGAAATTTCAGCTATTAAATTGGCATACAAAGGTAGTTAAACCTTTTATGGTCATACAACATGTTTGCAGTTAAGAATTGACTTAAAGTTCTTATTTTTGCATTATTTGTGATTGAAATCAATAAAACATGAATATTGTGACTTATGTATGGTAAAAAAAAAAGGTTTTTGGTCAAATAATCCGATGATTTTTCAAGTTTTCTTGTATTTCTTATGGTAGCCTTTTACAATCTAGGCAAATGGTATATACTCATATAGGAATTCCAAAATCTCACTGTACATGCATTTTTGAACCAGTTTAGCAAGTTATTTAGCTGAGGGATATATAAAGTGTTCTTGTTAATTTATTTTTTACCACAGAAGTATTGTTTATACAAAAGAAAAGGCCCTTTTCCAATTTAAAGAAAAAAGGGGGGAAATATTCTCAATTTTGTCTTAAGTTTGGACTAATATATTTTTATTAATGAAGAACCTCTGATAAAGATATGACTATTGGTAAGCACATAGCTTTCCGAAAAGGTATTAATAAATAAAACAATAATATTGAAAAGAATAAGGAATATATTGGCCAAAATATAATATCCATATGCAGTTTTCTTTGAATAACCCATATATTACTACCAGTCCAATTTGAGCTTAAAATTAGTAAAATAGTATTTGGACTTAAGCTTTATATGGTTTTATTGCTTGAATTAGGTCATAGAATAAAATAAAGTAATGCTTTAGTCAATATAGCAAGTTTGGTTCTGTGTAACACCACTAATTCGGGCCCTGCCAGAAAGCACATACCAGAAAGTAGTACATATTTAACACAAATCAGTTCCTATGCATGAGTGTAACTTTCAAAATATGTAAGATATTTAAGTATTTTTGGCATCAAATGAAAGCTGAAGGACTGATGATCATTGTAGAACACTTTTGGACTTTTAATTTTAATTATTAAAAAAAGTGCGCCAAATTTAAAAAAGAGGGTAAATTTTGTTTGTTTGTCAGATCTGAAGTACCTGTTTTGGTACATCCGAAGTTCCGGGAACCAGTTCTTTCTTATATGCCATTAAAGGTATGTTGATTTTTCAGTACAGGACACCATAAAGTGTTGCTTTGACATGTTATGATTGCCACTTTATTTGAACTTAAAATAAATGTGGTGTGCCTACTTGAAATTGAGGAATTTAACATAGAAAGCAATTGGACCATGGATTAGTGGTGTACTTCCTTAAGGAGTTATTGCCCTTTATAGTCAATTTTGACCATTTTTTCGTAAATTTTTGTAATCTTTTACAAAAATCTTCTCCTCTGAAAATACTGGGCCAAATTAAACCAAAGTTGGCCACAATCATCATTGGGGTATATAGTTAAAAACAAAATGTGTGGCGTGACCACGCCAACCAACCAAGATGGCTGCCATGACTAAAAATAGAACATAGGGCTAAAATGCAGTTTTTGGCTTATAACTCAAAAACCAAAACATTTAGAGCAAATCTGCCCTGAAATTTCAGACAAATCGGACAACCTGTTGTTGGGTTGCTGCCCCCGAATTAATAATTTAAAGGAAATTTTGAAGATTTTGGTTATTATCTTGAATATTATTATAGATAGAGATAAACTGTAAACAGCAATAATGTTCAGCAAAATAAGATCTACAAATAAGTCAACATGACCAAAATTGTCAATTGATCCCTTAAGGAGTTATTGCTTTTTATAGTCAATTGTTAACAATTTTCATAAATTTTTGTTAATTTTTGTAAATTTTTATGAAATATTTTCCACTGTAATTACTGGGCCAAGTTTATTATAGATAGAGATTATTGTAGCAACAAGAAAGTTCAGTAAAGAAAGATCAACAAACACATCACCATCACAAAAACACAATTTTGTCGTGAATTTATCGGTGTCCATTGTTAATATGCAGATAGACCAAGGTGAGCGACACAGGCTCTTGAGAGCCTTTAGTTCTTCATGTTGGGGCTTTGCCATATTACCGGGTTTTTTTCCCATGATGGTCATAATGGCGTTTTTTTTCCCCTCTCGCGGAAGGCCATATGGTATAAATTGCTTACATCAACTTCATTTAGACTCTTGTTAATGTAAAATTCTTTTGTCTCATTGGCTTTCATACCACATTTCCTTACAATTTTGATTAGGGCTAATTTCATAATGCGTGTAGAGTAAAGCTTGGTCGGCTTGCTTGCATTGTATGTATTAACTTCTACCCAAGCTTTGTAAAAAAAGATTCACATATCAATACAATATATATCTATGTATAGTTATACAGTTAATGCATAGCTTAACGGTCAGATGCAGAGTCTGGGGTCAAATATCAATCAATAAACGGTAAAGGTTGCATTTCTGTAAATATTGACAATGCAATTTCCCATAGGAACTCCTTTTACGGCTAAAACTGTACCACTTTTACTATGAAGTTTTGAAAAAAATCTTATCCTAGAATTGAAAGTTCATATGCACCACAATTTTTTTCAAAGGTCAAAATATAGGGCTGTGCGGCATATTTTCAACGTTTATATGCCCTGAACTTGTCAGAGTTTAAATTTACACTAATTTTCTTAACTACCCCTACCTCGAATTAAAGGTAACCACAGATTTCAATGTAAACAATATGCACGTGTTTATTTACTGGTAACATTCCCAAGTTCCGTCTCTGCGATATGGAACACAAAAGAGGCGTGTTTTGAGAAACAGCTGTATTTACAAAGTGCAACCTATACAGACATTTATTCAAATAGAAAACTCTCTAAAATCAGTTTTTCTCACATTAATACTCATTTATCAGAATTAAAGTCTTAAAGAAATCACTGTGTATACTTTAAGTTTTTCTTTACTATACATTTTATACCCCCTCCCCTGTTTCAATTTTTTAAAGAATTTGAAAACAAGACTTTAATTATTGCCAGCTTACCCTATTTGCATATTTTCTGATAAAAAATGCCTAGAACCTGTTAAAAACTGTTTTGATAACATATTGAAAGCATTTCAGAATATCAGAAATGTAATGTTTAGCAATCAATCATTACAACATTCAAGATTATATAAAGTATCCAATCCAACCTCTATCTCCAGTCCACATCTTACTGTATGCCTATTTGTCAATTTAAGAACACATTTTCTGCCTCAAATGGTCAATTTAGAATTCTTGTCACAACAGTATCATCTGTAACCATATATCTGACACAATTTAGCTACTATATATAATAGAAGTGCTCAAACAAAGCCATATTTTCAATAGTTGTATGTATGCAGATACCAGTCTGAGATGTAAATTCACTTAAAATGTTGTATAGATGACTGCTAACATCTGATTTTTGCATAACTTCCAAGCATAGTTATTGTTTTCTTTATCAAGAACTTTAAAATCATAAAATCATAGCATTTACAAGTTAAATTATTTGTTTTATGACCCAGGGGTAGGCAATTTTCTATATTTTTTGCCCCTGGTGCCTCAAATTTCCTAAATCATTCTGCTGTTTCTAGCAATTTAGCATATTTAGTACATATTCAGGATAGAACACACTATTGTAAGTTTTCTTGAGATATTTTTGTTTTTCTAGCTTGTATTTATTATGCCGTGGTGACAAAAATGCAGATTTAGTTGTTGCGGCTTACTTTTGGGTTATAGAAAGGACACAAATACCCCATAAATAATATTCAGGAAGGATCTATGAGTTTCAATGACTGCGAAGAGTAAATATAAGCACTTCTTAACAATTTAACTTACAAATATGCAAATATTATGATTTAATTTTGTATCCAGGACTTTAAGTAAACTATGCATACTATAAACTGTGAATTTATGCTGAGTCATCATATTTAAGGCCCAGGATTCTATCAATCTTCATTAAATATTTATAAAACTTCTTATTTGAGTTAATTTCTTTAAAATCTGTGAAATAAAGCAAATTTGGTTTAATTCTGAATGTTCCCCTTTTTCACCCTATATAGGTTGCATTTCTGTAAATATTGACATAGGAACTCCTTTTACGGCTAAAACTGTACCACTTTTACTATGAAGTTTTGAAAAAAATCCTAGAATTGAAAGTTCATATGCACCACAATTTTTTTCAAAGGTCAAAATATAGGGCTGTGCGGCATATTTTCAACGTTTATATGCCCTGAACTTGTCAGAGTTTAAACTTACACTAATTTTCTTAACTTCCCCTACCTCGAATGAAAGATAACCATAGATTTCAATGTAAACAATATGCACGTGTTTATTTACTGGTAACATTCCAAAGTTCTGTCTCTGCGATATGGAACACAGAGAGCATAACTGGGAACCAGTATGTAAACAAAATTAATTGTCTATGAATATTCAATTACTCCCCAAAAGAGGTGTGTTTTGAGAAAAAGCTGTATTTACAAAAAATTAAAGTGCAACCTATAATGTGATTCTATAAGTATTTTGTATTTAAAAAGTGATTCATGTGATATGAACATTACACGAATTACGCAAACCAATATAAATTTGCATTTATGCATTACAATATCTTTCATGTTTCTTGTGGTGTTAATCTGGTGGCCACTTTTTCCTTTCTTTTTCTTATTTTAAACGACTTCATCTACTTTTAAAAAAAAAAAAATATTTTCTTCCTGTCATATTCAAACAATATTAATATGTTCCTTTCAATGAGACTTCACACAACAAAACGATTATAAAATTGCGAGATCAACATATGCATGAAAAGTTTAAATATTAAATGTCCAAAATGAGTTTTTTCCTATTGGCAAGAAGCTTGCAGATGCACTAGGGATGGATTCAGTTTTATTTTATTATGATAATTTTACTTCGTCGCTAAAAACCACCGGCAAATATATAAACAATAACATAAAAAACACCAGTACTTCTATTAGACGTTAAATTGTAAATGCATTGACCGTAGACAACTTCATAGAAGATGCAAAGAAAGGCGAAGGATGCGATTTGCAGCACTGTCAGTGTCCTTCCTGTAAATGTTGTGCAGAGTGTTTAAAAAATGTACTTGTCAAGAAAGAAGCAAATTTAGTGTTGAAGAGTTCTACAAACACCGCGAGATCAAAATTGCATTCTTTCTCGAACTTTCTTCTCTAACAACTTGCAATTATTCTTTGTAACAACTCGATTTTTGCAAAACAAATATTGCCTCGCAAACTATTATTTTATTTCTATTGATATATCCAAGAAAACGTTTCGTGAAAGAGAATTAGCTCTCTCATTCCCATTGTATGAACTCGTATTTTGAAAGATATTCATCTACTCATCCGCTCTCACAACTAGAAATTAATTTCTGCTGATGCTTAACAACTTGGACAAGAGAACTTTTGGTGAATAGTAATTGGCTCGCTCACTGTTGCATGAACTCGTATTTTGAAGGATCATTGCAACGCCCGCTCTCCCAACTCGCAATTGATTTATGTTCATTCTTAACAGCTTGGACAGGATAACTGGCTTGCTCAATCCGTTGTATGAACTCATATTTCGAAGGACATGCATCGCCCACTCTCACAACTTGAAATACATATCTTGTGATGCTTAACAACTTACTAAAGAACATTTGGTGAATGAGAATACATGTACATTGTAGCTCACCTCTGTTTTATGAACCTGTACTTGGAAAATCATGTATTGTCACGCTCGCTCTCACATTGATGTACTCTCATGGAACATTGCAACTTCATACCGTTAGCATCTAGCAGATTTCATAAACATTTTAACTCGTTTTTCGAAAGAAATTCATCGCATCGCCCTTTCTATTGACTAGAGAACATTTATTTGGTGAATTTGACTCACACGCCTCCGTTACGTGAACTCACATTTCCAAAGACATTTATAACCTCGGCCGCTCTCACAACTCGCCCATGATTTAAAATTATGTTGGTGCTCATTTAACAACTTAGAGTAGAAAACGTTTTGTGAAGGATAATCGGTTTGTCCCCCCCCCCCGTTATGTGGACTCACGAACTCGCATTTGAAAATCAAAATTTGACAGTTCTGTTATGGAATAGTAACGACAAACTAGATTTCACCGAAGATTGATTGACTAGCCCTTAAGAATTATTGGGTACGAAGTGACTCGCTTAATGATAAGTTATATCTATAATTTATGTTTACACATATTTTTTACTAATCTGTTCATACATTATAACTTTATTTTGGACATTGTTCTTTTCACTATAAACAATATACTTATACCGTTTTATCTGGGGGATGGGGCATATCATCATTCTTAACCCATATTTTTCTATTTTTTAATGTTTTTTGCTGATTGTTCTCTATTCTGTTAACCCCATTCGTATTCACTCACCACTTTTTATGGTTATTTCAATAATTGCATGACACTATTACAGTAATTGGTCGTGTTTTCGTACGTTGTACTATACTGATTATAAATATTATCGTCAAATTCGTTTTGTTCATGAAATCCTTAAAATAAAGAATTAGCACATATATTTTGAAATAAAATGGCGTGAAAAAAAATGTTTGTCAACTGAGGATAAAAGTGATGGATTAGGAACATTATTTTAAACTATTAATGCGGTAAGGAATTACTTTCATTCATATTTAGGTTGTTCCTCATAATATTATTTGCTTTGGCAGTGGATAATTAATTTAAAATTTACTACAAGAAAAAAGTACAAATTCTATAAGACTCTGAGGCTCAACATTGATAGTAAACAAAAAATATCCGATAAATAACGTTGAATGTAAATGATATGAACCTTCAGAGTCTTATATTATAGGACTAAGTAAAACGCACTTTAAAAGAAATCCAAGTACATGAAGTACTATGCCAGAATAGGAAACATATGCCGGCTCCAGACCTCAATTAAACTAATTGAAAGATTATGTCTGCATCATGTTATAACAAGCACATTCCCTCCCTGTTGTATTTATTGCTACCATTCATGAAATACTTGTCACTGGCAACCAAAAATCGATAATTCAAAATAGGTTTTTACATACAAGTTTCAAAGAAACTTAGGATTCATCTCGCTCGGGCAAAGTAGCCCTTATAGATAGATTTGTATATGTTTAATATATATAGGAAGATGTGGTATGAGTGGCAATGAGACAAGTAGACATCCAAATAACAATTTATATAAGTAAACCATAATAGGTTAGGGTAAGGCCTTCAACACGGAGCCTTGACTCACATCGAACAGAAAGCTATAAAGGGCTAAAAAAATACAAGTGTAAAACCATTCAAACGGGAAAACCAACGGTCTTATCTATATCAAAACGTGAAACGAGAAACACGTATGAACGTATCAACAGACGACAACCACTGTGCATCAGATTAACTTCACTTTTGCGGAACACCTCTTCAATTGTTTCGGTTTTTATATTCACTTCACTTTCCAATATTCAGTTTTCAGCGTTCTGTAGGTGAATGCTTTACTTAAAATCCAGCGTTTTAGAATGTACTGTTTTTTCGAGAGCAACATTGGTGTACGGCCAAAAAGGGAAAAATCTATCATGCAGCTGACAGCATGGCACTCTCTTTACACGCCTCATTCTTATTAGACGTACCTGTGTTCTTTTACTTTGTGCAAAAGTGATTATCGTACGATAACTTAAAAATTCATAAAGTACAAATAATGAACAATGATATCCCTTGATACAAAAAAAAATCCCTTTTCCCTTTATTTGCTATTTAAAAACAGAGGTTGATTTAGGTTCCCTAATGGAGCTACATATATAAAACTGCATATACTCTTTACAAGCATCAGTCCAAACGTTGTCTAAGGGAGCAACCATTTAACTTCAAAAGTGGGGATATGGTTGTTTTATTGTAGTGAAAAAATTGCGCTAAGCGCTTACATTTTTTTCTAGTTTTTCATCGCTATTGATCAAATTATTTAATTCAAAATTTAACACTATAAGGTATGGGTTTTCTGGATTCAGAATATTTGTTTTGTCCTCTGCTTGCACATTTTTTTTTTTATTATCAAATTGGGATTCAGAATATTTTTATGTAGCATTATTGAAGACCCTCGTGGACGTATCCAAGTAAAATAAAAAAAAAGAGTGTCACCTTATTTACATTATTTATTTAGATTCCCCAAAAGATTACCATTTATCGCTGATATAAACTATTCTAAATATGTTTTAATATTTTAAAATGCCGACACCTACAAATGAATAGATGGGCGCATAATGTACAGCGGCAAATTTAACATAAATATGAAGGCTGAAAATAATGTTTTAACGATATACATTTATATGATGAATGTGTTCAGCTTTTAGAAAACCAGAACGATCAGTTTTATGTTAATGTTTTTTTTTTTGTTTTTTTTTTTTTGCCTTCTTAATTTAATTTGACTTTATTGGGTTTTTTGTTTTTAACTTAATTTTATTCGAGCGTCTTTGATACGTCTTTTGTAGACGAAACTCGCGTCTGGCGCAAATACAAAATTTACACCTGGGTATCTATCTATGAAGAATTTTTGTAGATACCTTATAACAATTTCCTGACTCAGGCTACCAATATTTGATCGGTGTAAAAAGATATCAAAAACCTCCCACATTCCAGACTAGCACAACGTTCATTGCGACACCATGAATTTAGATTTCCTACCGTACCGATACTTACTTAGAACTGAAAACATGATACAAGGCAATATATGATCGTCATGCAATCGATAAAAAATGAAAACAAAACGTTAAAAGTTACGACCGAAGCGCTTTTCTGGATCAGGAACGCTCAAAGCTGAATATCGTAGGCAAACAATTAATAAACAGAAATAGTTAATTAAAACGTTAAAGATGATCGTTAAAGATATATTCGTCTGCCTACATGATTGCAGAAAGTAAGAAATCGTGAGAGCAAAACAGAAAATTTGAAATCAAATGAGATAAAACAACGTGTATTGAACCATTTTATTGCTTAACGTCCAGTAGAAAATATATATACATACTCAACCTAACCATACTACTTAACATACATGTGGACTGCGAGTTGGTCAGATTTTACTGTTACTCCTAAAATATGGGTGCTGGGTAAACCATCACGTAAAATGGTGATTATCGAGTCGTGTGTCTTGGTTTAAAATGAATTCTCTTCTTTTGAGAAATATTTATTCTGTTTCGTTTTGTTTCGCTTTTATTTCGGTTCGCAGTCAAGTCACAGGAACCCCTATTTCATCCCCTTTTCAAAAAATAACAAAAATAAAAAGTTTAAAAATCAAACATACAAAAAGAGAAATAATCAAAATTGCACGTTAGGTTTAGTATTTTAAAAGTTTGATCAAATTTCTAAACTATTAAATTTAAAACCGATGTTTAGAGTTTTGATATTTTAATTATTTGGTTAAAATTTCAAAACTTTTACACAATTTGGAAGTTTGATATTTTAAAACTTTGATCAAAATTTAAAAAATCTAACATTTCAACACTTTTTAAAACTTTGAATTGATAAGTGTTACTTGGATCAGTTGTTTCTATTTGTTTTATATGAATTCTATACATAGTATCATTTTCAGTGTAAACAGAAACCGCATGTTGAGGTAACCCAGATACATATATCCTCCTTCTGTGTGGTGATGTTTTCCGATTATTTTATTTTCTTTGCTACAGAATTGTGTGATGAATAAGTTCTAGACTCATTTTCTTACACACAGACGCAGATAAATTCAAACGTTTCGTCCTCATTATTCCTTGTGGTAAACAGTTATTAAAAATAGCGGAAAATTATGAAACTCACAACATCACAGCGTCCTTCAACAAGGTGATGTACATGCTCAACAGTAAGAAACAACGTATAATTGATCACTTTTGAGTTCATCCATCACCGGAAAAAAAATCGTCAATAATGCGCGCCTTTATGACGTCATTTCTAAGATAGAGGGATCGCCTTTATCTTTGCACTTTTAACGTTCTCCAAAGCGTCTAAGGGATCGTCATTGTGCAGTATAAACTAAGAATAATATTTGTTTTGTATGTACTTAATTATAATTCCCAAATGACAGCAGTGCTGATTGTCAATTAAGGGAACATAATTTGCCGAAGAATTCGTGCAATATAACATAAAAGGTATCCAACCACTAACTCACCATAGGAACAGAGTTTTTTACGGAAAATTGAACTCGAAAGTTGTCTATAGTCATAATTTTAGCTCAGACAGACACTTTGAAAGCTGAGGAACCTGCATAACTGACATGAACTTTCTCATTTGAAATGTTTTACATTTGACACTTCGGAGCCTTTTATGCCTGAAGTGGCATTAAGTTTGCTCATTGTTCAAGGCCGTATGACGATCTATAGTTGTTTATGTCTTTGAATGTCATCTTGTGAAGATTTGTCTCATTGAAAGTCATATCACATCTTCTTTTTTTTTATATTTAGCAAATTTACCGTATAAAAAACTTGGCTTGATGATGTTAGAAACTTCGTTTCTTAATTATATGAATCAGTACAATTTAGTATGTATCATGTTTTTCTTTCTTCTGAAGCACAGATTAATGAGCTTATTCTACCCTCGAATACTACCAATCACTCAGTAGTGGTATCGACCAAATGCTAAAGAAATTAATTTACACCTAAGGATTTAGTACGTCCGAAGCGTTTTTTCTGGAACTATTTTATTAAGAATGTTTGAAGATACCAGAGGGATATCCAAGCTCATTAATCGAAAATAAATTGAGAATGGTTAAATAAACTGGGAGTATCATGGTCAAAAAAGGACAAGCATACAACCAATATTACACATAACAAAACAGAGAAAACTGAAGATTAGGTAACAAGAACCCCAACACAAATTTGGAATGATCTCAGGTGCTCCGGAAAGGGAAAGCAGATCATACTCAAGGTATGATATCAGGAGATGCACCAGGAACTTGCTTTCTTGTTCACATATCACGATGTATTGGTATATACTTATCATAAAATACTGGTCCAAAGATAACCAAACTTTGCCAAAATCATTACTAGGGTATCTAGTGTTCGGTGACCCGGCCAACCACCAAAGATGGCCGCCATTGTTAAAAAAAAACATAGGGGTAAAATGTAGATTTTAACTTATATCTCTGAAACCAAACCATTTAGAGCAAATCTGACATGGGGGTAAAATTGTTTATCAGGTCAAGATCTATCTACCTTCCATTTTTCAGACAAATCAGACAATCTGTTGTTTGGTTGCTGCCCCCGAACTAGTAATTTAAAGGAAACTTTGCAGTTTTTGGTAATTGTCTTGTATATAATTATAGATAGAGATAAACTGTTAACAGCAATAATGTTCAGCAAAGTAAGATCTACGAATAAGTCAGCATTAACAAAATGGTCAGTTGACCCCTTGAGGAGTTATTTGTCTTTATAGTCAATTTTTACCAATTTTTCAAAAAAAATTAGTAATCTTATAAACAAATTTTCTTCCCTGAAGCCACTTGGCCAAATTTAACTTAATTTAGCCATGATCATTATTAGGGTATTTTGTTTATAAAATGTGTTCAGTGACCCAGCCAACCAACCAACCAAGATGGCCACAATGGCTAAAAATAGAACATAAGGGTAAAATGTTTACATTAAGAGAAAATCAGACAAGGGATTAAACTGTTTATCAATATCTATATGCCCTGAAATTTTCAGATGAATTGGACAACTGGTTGTTGGTTTGCTGCCCCCAATTGGTATTTCTTAAAGAAATTTTGCAGTTTTTGGTTATTATCTTGCATACTATTATGGATGGGATAATCTGTAAACAGCAATAATGTTCAGCTAAGTAAGATCTACAAATAAGTTAACATGACGAAAATTGTCAGTTGATCTCTTAAGGAGTTAGTGCCCTTTATAGTCAATTTTGAACAATGTTCAATAATTTGGTAATATTTTGGTAATTTTTACAAAATATTTTCCTCTGTAACTAAACGGCCAAGTTTATTATAGATAGGTAAAATTGCAAGTAGCGAGAATATTCAGCAAAGTAAGATCTACAAACACATCACCATCACCAAAACATAATTTTGTCATGGATCCATCTGTGTCCTTTGTTTAATACATGTATGCTCATAGACCAAGATGAGCGACACAGGTACTTAAGAGCCTCTAGTGGTAGAATCTTCCCTTCATAGTCATATGTCACTATTCTGATAATTTTAAGGTTTTGCACCTATTCAGAAAATATCAACACAATTTCTAAATCCACTCAAAGATTCTTACACAGGATACAGTTTACTTATGATAAAAAGCTCCATCGTTAAAGAAGATGAAATACTGAATTAATGTTGTCTTAATGCGTTGGGATCATCTCCATTGAGGTATGTTGCTGATGGAATATCAGTCGTATCAATTATTTTGTTTTATACACACAGCATTTCAAAGTGAGACCAAAAATGTATGACTATTTTACGAGGTAGCACTTTAACATTATACTCAGCGTTTTGGTCTTGCTAAGTCTTGATAAATTCATACCACATTGAAATATCACATAATCATTTTTTCAGCTGGAATATAATTATATGAAAGAAAATGTGGTATGATTGTCAATGAGACAAGTCTTTATGAGAGAGCAATGACACAGAAATCAACAACTATAGGTCACCATACGACTGTCAAAAATTAGTAATGACTGTATTGCCTAGTCAGCTATAAAATGACACAAAAGGACACATGTAAAACAATTCAAACGAGAAAACTAACGGCTTACAATATGTTCAAAATAATGAACGGAAAAAGAAATATGAACGCAAAAACAACAAATCTACAACCACTGAATAACAGGCTCCTTAATTGGGACAGGCACACATAAAATGTGACGGGTTAAACATGCACCCAACTTTCCAACTTTACCAGTGACGTTGGTATAACAGTACAACTTAAGAACAAACTATGAAAATCTGTTGAAAGAGGCTTAACACATCAGATGGATACAACTAGAAATACATCGAACAAAAACACAGAGTAAACATGACTTAACAGTCTGAACTTGTACTCGATCAAATCTTAACCATTTTCTTTTCGTCTTAAAAATCCTTGACCTATTCTGAACCATACTCTACCTGTCTTGACCTGTCTTGACCTTCAAATTTAGTCTGGACTTGTCTATTCAGCCCATATAACCCAATTCTATATTAACCTTACAAATGTCTAGCTTTAGGTTATTTGGTAGTTTCTATCATTGCTGTCAAATTAAAGGATTTAGATAATAGGTAACAAAAGCTATTCAGTTTTGATTAATTCAGACAGTCATCTTTAATTATTTCTATAATTTAATCATATCAACTTGGATATTTTTAAAACTCTACAGCTATCATAATTGTTCATTGATCTTGAAGAATGCAAGTGTGTTTGGTAGTTCTGTGTATTGCTGTAAAATTAAAGGATTTAATTAATCTAGTTGAAAAAAGCTAGATTTGCAGTCCTGACTAAATTCAAATACTGATCTTAAATGTTTTTTGATAACTTTTTCAACTTGGATTTTTATCATACTAAACGTCTGTCCCAGTTGTATATTGATCTTACAATATCACAGGTTGTTATGTTGTTTGGCATATTGTTGTCAAATTTATCAAGTTAATCAAGGTAAAAAAAGCAAGAATTTTCAGTTCATACTAAATTCAGATAGTCATCTTTAAAGATATCATAACTATTTCAAAGCAACTTGAATATCCTCAAAATATACAGCTATTTCCATTGTATATATATGTTGTGTACAAGTTATCATTTTGTACAAATTTTAATTTGTACAAAAATATTGTACAAATTATAATTTGTATTTTGACTTTGTACAAATTATAATTTGTACAAAACGTGCCTGTACAAATTACAATTTGTACAAAATTTGACCAAAATTCACTTATAACTTGAACAACAGTTTTAAATATGAATTTTGGTGAAAAATGCATTGATTCACACGATAGAATTGTAATTAACTGACCACACCCTAAACCTAATTAACAAAATACACCGTGTGTAAAACTACAAAAGGCAGATTGATCTTCGAAATTTTTGAGAGAAAAAAAGTAAACAAATAGGATTTTTATACTAATTTTTAATACATAAACTACTTTTTCTTAAAAGATCATTCAATAGTACTGCTTGATTAGTTCTTATCGTTATTTTGAGGATTTTTGTTTTATTTAGAAACTTTGCAAAAACGATTATATTGTAAAAGTTTGTGTACAGCATTTTGATGATAAGGATCTCTAAAGATATGTTGCCACTTATTCGTTATTTTAAAAAGTCCATGAAAACAATCAAATCTTTCTTTAAACAAAAAATAGTTTATATTTGTAATTGGTACATCAAAAGATTGGATTTACATGACTTATTCAGCTTCATTTTTGTTTGTGAAAAGATTGATGGTTCAAAACCGTTCAATGCCATTGGGTCTGATGATTTTATAAGACTACACCAACTATAAAGCAAAGGTCTGTCTGTCTGTTCTGCATACGTTTTATGTTGTTTTTTCAAGTTTAGATTGTCTCAACTGATTTTCGTTAAGTTTGATATTTATAAAACAAAGATCCTTGTTGAAAACAAAACATGAATAAAAAACGGCAGAAAAACAACTGACATATTCCTGACTTTAGCATAGTCATATTCCTTAACCAAATGGGGTGTTTAATCTCGATTTCTTTCTTGGATATTTATTTGTCTAAAAGTCTAACTGAAGCAGTGATATATACATGTTTATTCACAGCAACGGTTCTTGGGCTTCAACGTTCGCTATGTGAAGCAGTTAAAATGCCAGTAAAACAGATCGTCATTGATTTGAGAGTCAAAAGATGGTTTGTAATACCTGATTCCATAAATCACTAGATCAACTGCTCAAACGAATGATAAAGAACTAATTATTGATTTTGTAACTTAGGTGTACTGTGTGGTAATTTAATAGCATTTCAATAATGTGTATAAATGCTTTTTTCACCAAAATCCATATGATAAATAATTGTACAAGTTATAAGTGAATTTTTGTCCGTTTTTGTACAATGCTAATTTGTACAAGCACTTTTTGTACAAAGTCAAAATACAAATTATAATCTGTACAATATTTTTGTACAAATTATAATTTGTACAAAATGATAACTTGTACACAACATATATATCTTACAAAATACCAGTTTTTTTGAAAATTTTGTTAATTGATGTGAAATTAAATATCTAAATTAAAGATATCTATCTGAATTTAGTCAAATCTTAACATTTTAGCTTATTTATATCTATTAACCTAGTCCTTTAATTTGACAGCAATACACCATATACAAAACAACCTGGCATTAAATAAGAGAAATAAATAAAGATAGCTGACAAGTTTGATGAAAATCTAAGCTGATTTGAAACAGTTAGACAATTTTAAAAATGACACTTTTGTTATAATCGTGATAATAGAACTTTCTGTGTTGCCTTGACTTATCATAGTTGTTCATAATAATAAATTATCTGTTAACAAAACTTTAAATTTTTTAAATACTAAGGCCTTTCTATCTCAGGAATAGATTACCTTAGCTGTATTTGGCAAAACTTTTAGGAATTTGTGGTCGTCAATGCTCTTCAACTTCGTAAATCATTTGGCCTTTAAAACATTTTTGATTCGAGCGTCACTTATAAGTCTTTTGTATACGAAACGCGCGTCTGGCGTAGTGTAAACTGTTAGTCCTGGTAGCATGATGAGTTTATTCATAGCAATTTTAAATAACAATTTATGTTAAAAAAAAATTCTTGTATGTTTCAAAGTGCAGTAAAAAGCAATTTCAATTAAATTTAGAAATTTTTTTGTCACAATTTAAGACATGGCATACAAGAAGCACTTTTATAAGGTTTAATTAAATCATTACGTGTGTGCTTTGCAGGTAAAACGATAGCCCCTTTTTTTTCTTAAACTCGAGTATTACTTTTCTAGTGAATTCAAAAGGTTCTGTGACTTAAGATTGACAGGAATGTTGCAATTTGGAATGAATGCTATTTAGAATTTCATTCTCTCTGACCAGGTGAGATCTTTTAAATGAGTTTGCCCTAAGGAGGAGGTATAACTTTATAACTTATCGTTTCTTGGAATTTCATCCCCTTCTGTTATATATTATATATCATATACCCAAAATTATAATAAGAATAGACATATTTCTGATATAAGTTAAAACAATTTCATTGATTTTCTTGGCTGGTGTTACCTCATTTAAAAGATATATATATATACACATTGGATGTAACAATGAAACATAGCTAGTTTGTATTTAGGAATTTAAGAAAATTATGAGAAAAAAACATGTCAAACAAGAAGCACCTTGTTAAGGTTTAATTACCCTCTCTATATCTGTGTCTGTTAGGTTAAAGAATTTGTTTTAACCAAATCTCTTCAACTTTAAAATAACGTTATTAAATTAGTTTGCATGTATTTGGCAATTTGACATTTGATAAATGTGAGAATCATGTAAGAATGCAAAAATCTGTTTTCTATATCTTTTTATTTTTTGGTGGTTTTTGTCATTGCAGTTAAAAAAATACTTATTTTACCAATTAAAGTTAAAAACAAAGTAAAGTTATTTGGTCAAGTATGGTTCAGACTGGTCGAGTAATAGTTCAGACTATTTTCAATTGCAAAGATAAGGGTCAAGTACTTATCAGTACAGTCGAGTATAGTTAAGACTTGGGTTGTATAATGTCTAGTGAAATTCAGACCAATTCAGACTGGTCGAATTAAAGTCAATACAGTCGAGTACAGATATAGGCCATTTCAGACTTTTACTGGTTTGTACATGGATATCAATTATATGGTCATATTTAGAAATTTTCTATTACCAAATTTTGAATTTTACAAAAAACTAAGGATTGTCTTATCCCAGGAATAGATTACCTTAGCCGTATTTGGCACAACTCGTTTTGAATTCTTGGTCCGCAATGATCTTCAACTATGTATTTTATTTGGCTTATAACTTTTTTGATCTGAGCGTCACTGATGTGTCTTATGTAGACAAAACGCGCGTCTGGCGTACTAAATTATAATCATGGTACGTTTGATTACTATTGTAATGTATCAAAATATTGGACTTGTATATCCTTTATACATGTATTCTCATTCAAGACAAATAAAAAGCAAATGTCCTACTCTGTTTCATAGATATTATTACCGACGTAGATGAAATATTCATGTCTGCAGAAATCTGTTTGATTCAAACATATAACTCCTTGAAAAGGACTTCGTCAAAATAATAGACATTTTTTATTGACGAAACAATTGTAACGGTTTCCCCCGCAAATATTCGGCATTCCCATAGAAACCAACTGTGTTCATCTTCTTATCGACTTGTTCCTTCTTTTATAATATGATGTCCCCTAATCATGTTAAAGGAGCCTTTCGAGAAAAGAAAGAAGATGCCAGCATTACAATTCCACTTCACTTTCAGCTATAAATAGATGTTCCTTCAATTATTTATTCGGTTAGGTGACTATGCCAGTTTTATGTTTTACGCATCTATCCCTTGACATAAATGATACACTCGATACAATAAAGATTGTCTCATATCTTGATTTAACTTTAAAAGGTAACAACTGCGAACAAAACAATGATTTTATCAACCTAATTGTGAATCAATCTTATACGGTTAAAACGATGATAGATAATTAAGGTATACCCATCACAGTTGTTTTCAATAATATAGTTTAGTTTTACGTGTAATCAGTTTGTTTTTGAGTTTGTATGACCCTTTTGAATATACTAAAATTATAATAAAACGAAATGATTTAGGATTCCAAATATGGTATTATATCTTTTAGGACAAGTGAAGTATGGCCACCATAGTTGTTTTTAATAACATAATATTTTTACATGTTCATTTCAGAGATTGTATAATGGAAGACAAACAACCTTCACTCGGTCAAAATGACCAATGTTACATCTGCTTTTAAACGATGATCAAACACATATTTTGCGTAGATATTTTATTAAATAGAAATTAAATATGTTCCCTATAATTGTATACACCTTCACTGACATTTTGTTTTTAAATGTCTTTTAGGTTCAGTTTTACATGTTAGAGTCATAGAAGATGAATTTGAAGGCGAGATCAGTTTTAAAGAACGCAGATCTAGACCACCTGGGATATTCAACAGATTCTTCTTCCGTTAAACAATTGGATATCGTGATTGTGCTTTAAACATTTGTTTTTAGAAAATCCTTGTAAAGCCGTCAAAGACGTATTCATCAATTTTCCTTTTAAGCAATACATTAACGTACTATATTTTAATTGTTATATCTGTCAGATATGTTCCGAAAAGGTATATAATCAACACTGAGGTCAACAAGTTCTACTGTATATGTGGAGACTGTATCAAAACATTCTGTATCAAATCAAACTGGTAAAATTCAAATTGCCTTATGTTAACCAGATATAAACTTAATTCATTGATATTGATTTAGAGTAATCATTTCCTGATAGCATTGATTGTGATTATAGGACGGAAAATATGTGCGGGCGAACGGGTTAATGATTTTACAAGTTACTTCTAGATTTTTAAACAATCACCTAGATTTTTTGGAATAAATCAAATTGTCACTCCACTCCTGAAAATTCATAAAAAAGTTTGTCACTGGATGGAAAAAATATATATCAATCAATATGTACTGACATTTAAATAGCCATTGTTATATCATAGTTCGTTTCTGTGTGTGTAACATTTTTACGTTGTGTTTCCGTTGTGACGTTTGTTTTCTCCTATATTTGAGTGTAAATTCACCTTACTATAAAACGTGTCACGCTACTTTTCTATCCCAAATTCTTGTATTTGGTTTTGATGTTATATTGGTTATTCTCATCGGAATTAGTCTAATGCTTAGTCCATTGCTGTGTGTGTTACATTTTAATGTTGTGTCGTTGTTCTCCTCTAATATTTAATGCGTTTCCCTCAGTTTTAGTTTGATACCCCGATTTTGTTTTTTGTCCATAGATTTATGAGTTTTGAACAGAGGTATACTACTGTTGCCTTTATTTACTTACATATTCTAACTCGCACAAACTCTACTTTATAGTTGACTTTTTTCGGGTCTATATACAACGCCACTGACATTTAAAGTTTTAAAGCGCAACATATACCCGAAATCCGAAAAATAATTTTATGCTCATTTTTTACATTTAATTCTTTCTGCACTTGGTTTTTGTGACGCACAAAGATAGTAATGGGTGGAGAACTAGGAACAGTATATTTATTTTTACATTAAGTGTTATTTTACAATAACTATAAGTCATGTACATGCTATATGATAGCGTTTGTTGTTTAATTGTTATTTACTGATGTTGGTCCTTTTAATTAAATTTATTGAAAATTTAGGACGCGATTACCTTCTTTGTTGGTAGTCGAGATGAAAATGCGTCACATTAGACAGGTGATACAAATATTGGACGTCGATTAAAGTCCAGCAGTCGATCTGAAAATATTGTTGATTGAATTGAATGGATACTTTGCAAACAGTTCAGAGTCAATGAAAAACACGAAAGAAAACGAAAGAATGAAATAAATGTAGGCCGTATAATGAAATGATCTTTATAGTAGCAATACAATTCTTTGTATCCTTTGAAAGTTTGATAATTTCGTATTTCTAATATGATTAAGGAGAACGTTATATTTTCCTATCAACAATAAACCAATAATCAGTACATAATTCCGCTTTATACGGGTCTTTAAAGATGCCGATTGAAGTTAAATTCTCCGATTTCCAAAAACGGCATTAAGTATGACTAAAAAAAGATATTTTAACCGTTTGTTCTATTTTTCGCCTTGCCAAAATTATTGAATAACAGAAATAAAAAAAACAACATAGATCATGGGAAGATCATTCCTCTAAGTTTTGAAGAATTAAAAAAAAAAAGATATAGTTTAGCAAAAATCTAAAATCAAAAGCAAATTTAAACAGGAGAAGTCCAATACGAACTGCCATATAGAGCAGACCTATATATAAATATAACATATGTACGTCAATATAAAATATGTACGAAAACTCTGATAACACATTCATACTAAATGAAAAATGTATATATTCTGCATATTACAGGTCACCTGAAGCAGTACAGAAATTTAAGAGTAAAATGAAATTCAGTAAATATTTGGTTTACATATGAAGGAGATTGATTTGTTTGTACTTATTTTCATCTTGATGGTAATTTATGTAGATTTAATAAAAAGTTGTTGCACATGACATTGTGTTATCATATTGTATCTGATCTGACTCAGTCACATTTTTCCTAATTATTGTGATTACTGCATGTGTTGTTAAAAAAATGATGCAAAATAAAGTCAAAATGAATCAATGTTTTACGCAGACCTACACTATTGAAGCGGATCAATATGATGAAATCGACGAGAATCAAATGGTACAATGGCATGATTCAGAAGCCACTGCTTGTGATTATATAGGAGAAACAAACGTTGACATAGATTATGATCAACCAGTGGATCCGTTGAGAAGAGATGGAAGCAATAATATCCAGTTTAACGAGTCGTCTTCGAACAGTGAAAGCAGGGAAAATAAAACTGATGAAAATAATAAATTTACAAAGGACGTCATTGTTAATTCATAATCCAGAACAACCTTTGCCATAAGACACACTTGATCAGTGATTGTATCACTGTTTACGTGTACTATTTACTTTATTAAGATGTAGTCACTTTTGCTATCATATACTGCATATTCCATTTTGATAGTTTTCATACTACCTGTTAAAGTATTCAGATTTTTTTCTATGAT
This sequence comes from Mytilus edulis, assembly GCA_019925275.1. Taxonomy (NCBI): domain Eukaryota; kingdom Metazoa; phylum Mollusca; class Bivalvia; order Mytilida; family Mytilidae; genus Mytilus; species Mytilus edulis. Next base: position 69,454,862 of record CM034358.1, on the reverse strand, counting down.
TTGTCCAAAGAAAAGATAAAAATGACAAGATTTATTTAAAAATAATGAATTGCATTCGTGTGACAAGGGTGCTGGAAGATCTAATATGCCCCTTATGTATCAATAATTGGTAATTAATAAACAATGACCAAATAAAACAGTATAGGTGGTGGTTTACGTGTTAGATATTTTGAATTCTTTCTTATTGTACTTTCATGTTGAGATAGTTGGATGTAAATAAACTAGTGTCAATTGCTTTTTTGCATATGTTCCATTAATGTTTGTTGAATATATGATGAAACGTATATTTCAGGGGTATGTTTTGTAATGAACCTTAAAAGTTCAAAAGTAGGATACAAAATCGGAGATTTGGTATTTATGATTACATATGGGAAACAATTATACTTATCAAGATACAAATTCTGACAATGGCAGATTGCGTAAGTTTTGGGTTTACATTGTTATTAAATTGAACACATTCAGACCATGTACATGGCAATTATGAATCTATTTGACCCTCATGTAGTTGCTGTAGCGCACATATGTTATTTAAACAGTATGTTATCAGTCTAATACATATGAGTAATAGCCAAATATTAAAATAAAGTCATTGACTGCTGTTTTAAAATTACACAATTTTAAGAATTTTTGAATGAAACACACTAACTCCCTTCTCATTTGTGGATCTTATTGATAACAAATTTGATAAGGACATTTTCCATTTGTTTACTTTTAACCCATTTTAATGGCCTGTAACGCGGTATCTCTGAAATCCTAAAAGATAACAGAAACGCTAGTGGACTACTACTTTGAATTTACCAGTGTTTTGAAATATACTGATATTATGTTGATTGCAATAGTCATAAACGATAAACGCAACAATCTACTAGACAGAGAAAAACTCCAAAAACATGTTTGCTTTATAGAAACTTTATTAAAAAAGACCATCTTCATTTCAAATTATGATGTGCTATTTTAAGCTTAACACAAACAAATTAGAGGATCTTAAGGGTCTGTATCGCTCACCTTGGTCTATGTGCATAATAAACAAAAAGACGCACATGGATTCATGACAAAATTATTTTTTGGTGATGGTGATGTGTTTGAAGTTCTTACTTTACTGAAGATTCTTGCTACTTACAATTATCTCCATCTATAATGAACTTGGCCCATTAGTATCAGAGGAAAATATTTTGTAAATTTTGTACAAAAACTTTAAATTTTTACCAAATATCTTCCCCTGTATCTAAAGGGCCAAGTTTATTATAAATAGAGAAAATTGTAAGAAGCAAGAATTTTCAGTCAAGTAAGATCTACAAACACAATTTTGTCATGAATTCATCTGTGTTCTTCATAGACCAAGGTGAGCGACACAGCTTCTTAAGAGCATCTAGTTTAAACTAGATACCCCAATGATAATAGTGGCTAAATTTGCTTAAATTTGACACAGCAGTCTCAGAGGAGAAGACTTTTGTAAAATATAACAAAAATTTACAAAAAATTGGTAAAAATGACTATAAAGTACAATAACTTCTAAAAGGGTCAATTGACCATTTTGGTCATGATGACTTATTTGTAGAAGAGGGACGAAAGATACCAAAGGGACAGTCAAACTCATAAATCTAAAACAAACTGATAACGCCATGGCTAAAAATGAAAAACAACAGCACACATGACAAAACACAGAAAACTAAAAAATAAACAACACGAAACCCACCAAAAAACTAGGGGTGATCTCAGGTGCTCCGGAAGGGTAAGCAGATCCTGCTCCACATGTGGCACCCGTCGTGTTGCTTATGTGATATCAAATCCGGTAAATAGTCTAATTCGGTAGGTCACATTCATGAAAGGGAAGGTGATTGTAGTTACGACGTAAGGAACATATCCGATATCATTTGTGAAACGGTTATTCCATAACGGTCAACCAAAAATTTACGAAGGGATGACTTCAACTTCACCATTTGGAACTCTTGGTTTAATAGCTTCCTTGTGAGCAGCAACCCTCTATCAAGAAAATCATGATAGGAAATGCAAGCCCGGGAATATCGTATCAATTGGGAGATATATACCCGAATGCAGGTGCTGCTGGAATGTTGCTACTTAGAAATGGAATGTTCACAATTGGAAAGCTGAAATCATCTCTTTTGTCGTAAAGTTTTGTTTTCAACCGACCCTCATTGTCAATTTCTAGATGTAAGTCAAGATATGAGGTCGACTTAACTGTATCTGTAATATCCTTTATCTCTAGCTCGATTGGATAGATGCGCTCCACATAGTCACCAAATTTTGAATTATATGGTGAAAGAACATCATCTATATAGCGAAAAGTAGAGTTAAAGGATATTGCAAACTTCTTATCTTTCTTCCTAAGAAGTTCCTGCATGAAGTCAGCCTCGTAAAAATAAAAAAACAAGTCGGCAAGTAGGGGGGGGGCACAGTTTGTTCCCATTGGAATGCCGACAGTTTGTTGAAAAACACGTCCTCCGAACGTTACAAATATGTTGTCAATCAAGAAATCAAGCATCTTGATAATATCAGTTTCAGAAAATTTTTTGTTCGAATTAGAGTGATCCTTTACAAAGTAGGATTTATCCCTCCCTAAGACAAAATATTTGTATCTACGTTGGCCATTCTTTTTTACGAAGCAAAGCAATACCAACTGTGTCAATTTGTCTTTAATTTGAATGTGGAATACTGGTGTAAAGAGTAGAATCTTACTTCGCTGGACATTATTGCTGTTCATAGTTAATCCCAAACTATAACAATATTCAAGATAATAACCAAAAACAACAATGTTTTCTTAAAATTACCAATTCAAGGGCAGCAACCCAACAATACGTTGTCCGATTCATCTAAACATTTCAGAGCAGATAGATCCTCTTTACTTGATAAACAATTTTACCCATGTCAAATTTGCTTTAGATGCTTTGATTTCAGAGTTGTAAGCAAAATTCTACATTTGACCCTTATATTCTATTTTTAGCCATGGCGGCCATTTTGGTTGGTTGGTCGGCTCACGTCACACTTTTTTTTTAATTTTATACCCAATTGATGATTGTGGCCAAGTTTGATTGAATTTGGCCCAGTAGTTTCACTTTTTGTAAAAGTTAACGAAGACGGACGACGACGACAGAAGACAGACGAAGGACGACGGACGACGGACGCCAAGTGATGAGAAAAGCTCACTCGGCCCTTTGGCCCAGATGAAAGAACCATTGATTTGTTTTAAAATATTTCAAGGTAATCTTTTAATCAAATTTTAACCAATTTTGTGTCAAAAAACAGAAATAAAATCTTCTCGATTTTAATTTTTTTGTAAAATGCATTTTTATTACCCAAATTATGTTTCATCAATCTGAATGGCACGAATTTTGGTTTGCTTTTGGATCTTTCGGTCTCGTCCAAGCGAAAGCCAACGTGAAGGTTTTAGTTAATTCCATTTGCTTCAATAGAACTATGACCGTAAGTGTATACGGAAGAAGAAGATTTAAACGGACATTTCAATAATTAGAAACGATAGAAGCTAAAACGCTTTCATCAAACACAAAAAAATACAAACAAACAAGTGATAGTCACTTATACGGGGAAAACAAACGGGAATTGCACCGAAGGAGAAGCAGTTCCTCGTCCGTTTGCTAGTGGCATTTTTGTATTATTCATTTTAAAATTTATAACTTTTTATAATTAACAACAAGTGCGTCTTTCCCTTATATTTATTTCTGTGTTACAGTTTACTTGTTAAATGATTGCATTGCATTACGATTCATAATTAAATATGCGATATGTTTTCACTGTTGCGACTTTAATTCATTTATTAACTAAAAAGTTGAAAGGTAAAAAAGTGGGAAAATAAATGTTTCATTTCCTTTACTAAACATATATTTATATGAAAATAATTTGTTCCGCATATTGTTAAGTTCATTGTGATTATTTGTTTTAAAATGCTTCCGTTCAAGTGGTTAGAAAAAAAACTTTTCACATGAAATTTATCATTTAGAAAACATTATGAGTAAACTGAAAACGTTCTTATGTTATGTATGTATCTGTGTATTTCCCCTGGTAATTTTTTTCATGGTTGGAACAGAGCTAAATCGTAAGTTTTGGATAAAAGAATTGTTAAGTATGAACCTTTTGTCTTAAAAACAAAACAACAAGCAATCGTTGTCGATTTATACAAAGTAATAACATTAAAGTATTTGGTCACACACTACGTTAACTTGAAGTGAATTATTTCCTTACCTTTTTCTTTGTTTTATCTAAACAGTTATTTCTAGGATTCATGTCGAATCTATAATGAAAATATGTAATATGTTCACTGCAGATTGCAATGATAATGGATTAGGGTTCTATATCAATTTTCGAAATTCATTATGGTAATATGTACGTCTCTGAACATAAACCTTGACGGAAGAGGGGTGAAAGTTACCCGAGGGACAGTCGAAAATAAACTGACAACTCCATGGCTAACAAAGGAAAAAGACAAACAGAAAAATAATAGATCACAATGCACATCATGGAAAACGAAGCAACACCAACCCCACCAAAAACGGGGGTCTATCTCAGGTCCTCCGGAATGATAAGCACATCCTGCCCCACATCTGGCACATGTCGTGTTGCTAATGATATTATAAACCCGGTTAATAATCTAATTCGGTATTTAAAGGGTAAAGGAACTGTTTATACGACATAAGGAACTAGACAGTCACGTTGAACTGGAGTTTCACAAAGTTTAATATTTATAAAATATGGTAAAGACATACAGGAAGATACGTAGCCGAACAAAATCATATTATATACAGAGCCGATTATTCATTGCTTAAAGCTCATAAATGCCACGTGTTAAGCGGATAATAGGATTAAGGCAATTTGCAATTATTTGGTCAAAGCAGACAGGTCATCGAACCAACGACTTCCTGCAAATCAATATAACAAATGGGATTCACATTATTAGCTTAAGGGTTATATGAAAAACATTGATAAAAGGTAGTGGCAAAGAAATTTCTCAGTATTTGATATATTGTGGTTGCCTTCATATTTTGTGATAATTAATGGTTACACACTTTTTATAGATAATTCATGGCATTAACATAATGATCAACCTGTTCATAATGGCGGCCGTACACTGTTGAAAGTATAACTCTAACTTCTAACTGTTTGAAGTCATTTGTTTTATTGAAATATGAAAAATTGGTATGAGTGCTAATGAGACAGCTGTCCACACGATACAAACATGACACGGATATAACAACTATAAATCACAGTACGGCCTTCAACAACATTGAGCTGTAAAAATCCTCAAAATGACCAGTGTAAAACAATCCAAACAGAAAAAAACAACGGTTTTATCTATATAAAAAGGATAAATGAGAAAGACTTATAAACACACGACAACAACTGAACAACACAACAGGTTCCTGAAAGAGGGACAAAAAATACCAGAGGGACAGTCAAACTCCTTACTTTTTCCTGACTAAATAGAATTGGTGCACACCATACTCCTAACCCGGGACAGTTGTGTTAATACACAACATAAGAACAAACTATGCAAAACAATTAACGACAAACAAATACGAGACACAGCACAAGACGATAACCATTTAATTGCAGGCTCATAACTTGGGATAGGCCCATATAGAATCTGCAGGTGGTATACCTTTATCTAAGAAGCAACCTCCTACCAAGGAAATCATGATAAGAAAAATTGTTGTAAAGTACAATTGTGTCCTAGTCAGCATAACGACATTCTAATGTTTATCTTAATATTGATTTTTTTATTTATCATGTTTAATTTAGACAATTGTAGTTTCAAAGAAAACCACCTCTGTTCATATAACAACTGTTTAAAGAAGTACCGCGATGGTAAAGGCAATCCATCATGTAAGAATTAATTGAACGAATCCTACACAACACAAATCTTAAAACACCTGATTACACTTAAAAACGAAAGACTGTTGGAGCCTGATATGTTTTTTAATCTCCCTTTCCATTAAGAAGTTTAACAATTCAGCAGTAGCAAAATCTAAAACGGATCGGATTCGTTTTTTTTTGTTTTTTTTTATCAAGTCAGAGTTTGGATTCTATATCATATGTATATAGGATGGAATTAAACTAAAAAGTTGTTTTATCGTATAAACAGTAGAACTGGAATGAAATTTCCTACAAATACTAATGCTTTATCGTGTACCGTCACTTTGTAAAATTTATGTGTCGACACTGAACTTTCTCGATTTTAGTCCAATTTGTAATTAATATATAATTTTATGTATGTGTTGTTTTTGGTATATCTGATGCACGAGGAGACCGTCTCTCCGTCTTAATTCAGCATTGTATTTGTTTCTTCTATATAACAATAACAACAAATTTAAATCCCAATCAACCTAGAAATTCTCCCGAGTCTATAAATTAAATGTAAAAAATAATTCTAACACCTCTATGTATGTTTCTGTAGAGTTTAGACACAAAAAATATCGAAATTCTCAATAAAAAAAACCATACGTTGATTAAATCTGACAACGCCATGACAAACAAAACACAGTAAAACGTGAAACAAGCGTAAATGTACAAAGTTCATTAAAGACTGAGCAACACGAACCCCATATACCACTGTGGTTAAACCTATATAACACAAGGTACCCCGAAAGTTAGATGGAAGTTACATTACATTGTACATTTATTTCAGTGATCAATGATACTATAGGTTTGATCATCAAAACTGCCGGTTGGTCATTAAATCAGGTGCGATGAAATGTTTCTTTTAAGTATTGCCTTTATCATTTTGAAAAATACAGGTCGCATATTCAAACTTGTTCTTTACTTATTTGTCAATATTTTTTCTTCTTCAAAGATTGGAAACCATGTGTTATAGGCAGATGTGAATCATGGATATTTCTTTGTCTATATTTTACGCAAAAGTGAAATAAGTCGTTGCTTGCAAAAATATAACAATACTTTAAAATTTTTAAAATGTAATTTCTATTATCAACAGTTTATCATAGTCCGTTATATCTGTAACACGTTGACGTTGTGGTTGAATGTAGTTTCTGAAGAATTTTGGGTATGGTTGATTTTGAGGTTCTCTAAAACATGGACATGTCATTGTGCGAGCGGAACCTTCTGTAATAAGTTCCTGTTTTCTCTTGACTTTTTGTGTAGTATTATATAGAATTTGACAAAAAAATATATTAATTTTATTTTTCTGTCTGAGAAAGATAGAAAAATGTTGCAAGAGATAATCATTATCAATGAAAATACTGAATGACAAAAACATAAACTGATATAATTATTAAGAATCATAGATAGTACCCTTGTATCACAAAACCCCGACAGGGTACCAGACTAAGGCATACAAGGTACCAGTTTATCACAATTAAATTGAAAGTTTTGCGTGTATTCCTCAAAATTAACACAAATGACAAATGTTGAAATGCGTTTTAATTTTATAACATAAAATATAAATTTTTAAATGAGTTATCGAACACATGTTGGTTCGAACGAAACAGCACAATTTTGATAAGACTTTTTCTACTTTTTCAGATGGTTCGGTTGGTCTTCATGGCAATCGCATACAGTCTGTTGTACCTATATTTACCTTGGTGATTCTTCCTAGAATCATGCTATGGGGCATACATGTCATAAACTTACTGACATGGCTGTAAATAGATATTCGAATGAAGAAACCTATCATGTGATGTGGCGGATGTTTAACAGTGTGATGAGGACTATCAAAATGTAATAATGAACAAAAATTTAATTGCCATCGTAGATTATTAATTTTATTGTTTAAATTTCTTTATTTTTATCACTGATGGATTCTAACAGAATCGGTTAATAATACATTCGGACACATCTACATTTGTTTCCACAGGACTGTAATTTGTCCTCATACTAAAACTTTAATTATGAAATTAGCCTATTGTATGTAAATTTATACTTATCTAGGACTAAGTAAAACTATTCAAAGAGTTACCCGACAGTACAATGTATATATTAACATGAAATATACATAGTTGTTCCTTGCTTGTGAGTGTTTTTGTGCTGTGTGAGTACTGTTTTGTACCATGGCTTATATATACAATATAATTTGTTTTCCATCGGCATTCAAAATGTGCCGGCATTCATTCATTTGATATAATAAACTACCAACGCCAATGTATCCTATTATTTGATTTTCACAACTTACAGTATGACTTCCAATGATATTAAAAAATTTTACTAGACAAATTATTCCTGATACTATAATCATATAACAACCAGTGACAAATATGTACAATATTATTTGATGTAATATCCAATCACTAATATTAGGAACAAAATTAATGTCATAAAACAAATAACAAGTAAATACAATCTCAAGAAAAATCCATCTAATATTTGACCTATATCTTTCCATGTCAATGAATTAAATTCCCCAGAATGCTTTTCGGTGGTTTCAGGTACACTTTCTGTAGCTTCTCCGTATGGTTGCACTTTTCGTCCACACAAACATGAACTATCTTTCCAACATGCAAATTTTGCCAAGCAGCTAGTCGAAATCTTTATAAGCCATGTGGGAACTGGAATTTGTTCGTCTTTATGGTGACAATCTAATACATATATAGTTATGATGACGGACAGCACACCCAAAGCTAGGACAAACAGTAAGTAAATAGCTGAAATAAAAATATCTTATGAAAAGTATAGTACTTCAAACCGTATCGCTGGTGATAATCCAATACATAGCCCAGTAAATAGTTATGACTACTCGCAGCGAGAAATAATATAGGTACATGTAGACATGTAGGCACTTGTCTCATCAAAAAAGAAGTTCTTATATACCTTAACACATCAACACAGGGTAATTAACTCGCATCTTTCTTAAATATCATCCCGGTCGGGAATTTCCGTTATATTTCGATTTCAAGATTGTCAACTGAAACTTGTTATGACGTGAATCTAGATTGATATATCTAGACAATGGTGTATAAAACACCTACATTTGTTGTCGGAATCATTCGTAGCAGGCCTCCCCAAGTATGTCAATCGTAAAAATTTCGCATAGCAACAACCAATTGGAAACATAATACTTGCAAATAGGTAAAGAGCTGGAATAACAATTTGAAAGAACATTTCTGTAAAATTCGTGTTTCTTTTTAGGATATACGCTACTCTATTTCAAATTAACAAATCGTTTTACAAGTCTGATATAAATTGATAATTTAAAAAAAACCCAGAACTTTAAAAAAAAAAGAAACAATTTATAGGTCCGTGTCCTTGTTTCTAAGATATAGGCATTGGAAAATTTGGCGGGAAATGTTTCTGTCTAGGTTTGTCATTCATTTACCATTGTTAGCTTTTTCCTTTCAAAAACTATGAAACAAATACAAGAATTTCATACGATTTAAGATATATTGACTATATATTCATTCTTCACGGTTTAATTTGAAACACTGTTGTTTCAATAATTCTGATTCAAAAAGACAATAGCTGCTGTTTAATTAAATGACTTTTAAAAAACATTTCCAACAAAATACACGATTTTTATTAATGGCGATGCTAAAAAACTTACATGCAATTCAAAGGATATTAGATCATATTAGCATGCTACAAGTTCTTGATGTTTATTCTTAGACATACTTACTTAAAACAGAGGTAGAACTTGATGTGGACGGCATGTTATCAGATATAATAGTGAGATAGACAGCGTATGCTAGAAGAACAGTTAGAGAATATCCTATCCTCTCTCCCGAATCTGGCGGTAATTTGAATACCATTGAACTCAGGAACGCTAACAGAACCATTGGAATCAGGGAATTCAACACGTGGAACACCGGTCTACGCTTGAATCTTAATGTGAACGTTATTTCTGGTGTAGAAGAACCCTCTCTAGTATTAGAGGTCGTAAAGGCTGAAAAGCCTTGGTATGTCCATTCTCCGTTCTCCTTGTAGTATTCCAAACGAACAGCTTCCTGCGAAACATACAGTGCTATCTCTATTGACGTATAACCCCACGTGGTAATAATCACATCACATGATTGGGTATCGAAAGGATAATATGTCACATCTGTCTCACAGTGTGTAATGTAGATTCCAGAGGGTGTCCAAATGACAGAGCCACTCGATTGAACTTTCATCAGGACATTTGCGTCACTCACTATCGAAATATCACGCACGCTACAAAGAAGGACAAAAGATAACACATTTAAATTTATATGATAATCCAAAATGCTAAGGCATGTTTTTGCAGCAGTATTTTAAAATATATTTTTTTTTATATTGGTCCACTTTGAGATAAATACATTTGCATAATGCATAACATATTCGGGAATATAATAACAGATCCTTGTTGAGCACCTAACGTATACGCAATACCATAAGGATAAGATAATGTATCAATGTGGAGCATCTTACCTATTCGGAACATGATAATGTACCAATGTAGAACACAAAACGTACACATGTATTCGAAATAACATAATGTACCGATGTAGAACACCTAACGTATTCGAAATAACATAATGTACCAATGTAGAACACCTAAAGTATTCGAAATAAGAAATTGTACCAATGTAGAACGTATTTGAAATAACATAATGTACCAATGTATACACATTGACAAAAAATATTGCAACACCAAATTGAAATTCAAATTAAAAAAAAACACTCTTTTTTTTGGTGATATAATTTGTTGAAATCGAACTAGTTAAACATTATTTAAATCTCACCTGAATTTAATCAATAAATAACGACTCGATAAGTTCTTATCTTCACATGCAGCAACTGTATCCGTAAACAATAAAAAAGAGATTTTTATCCTCATTGTTTTCAACATTTAAATAACCAAGTTTTTATAAAGTTATGTGATGGACACCTTGAAATTGGTCATCTACAACTCTTAACTGAAACAAGATGGCATATTATCAGCATTAGAGAAGCAGGTATGTCGCTGTGACAATTGCACGTATTGTTGTTCATCACCTTTCCACTATAAGTCGTTTTGAGAATAAACCTCGGGCAACAAACGATGTTAAAGACCTTCCGAGATCAAGAAGGCCTCCTATAACATCTGCTAGGGAAAATCAAGCAAAATGAAGGTTGGTCAAAAGGAAACCCATTGCAAACAATACAATCCTTAAAAGAGAATGGTGGTCATACAGGAGCCTTTAAACAAGAACTGTTCAAAATCGACTCATCGCTACCGGTTATCGTGCGATAAGACCATTTCGGGGACCTTTACTTACGGACAAACACACAGTTGCCCGTATCCAATGTAGTGCAGAGCTCGCAAACGTTGGAAATTAGTATCTTAGAGGAAGATCCTTTGTTCCAATGAAATTCTCTTTATCTTCCTTGGCTCGATCGTAGCCCGGATTTGAACCAAATCGATCATATATGGGACACTATTGGGCGTAAAGTGCGCGAAAGGACACACCAGTTCAAACACGTCATAAAATAAACAATGTCCTTCATCAGGAATGGTTGTTGTTACCTAAGCAACAAATTAGTCGACTTATGGCAGGAATAAGAAGACGTTAAAATGCGGTTATCCGTTTGAATGGAGGCTGCGCACAAAATACTTATTATGTGACATATAACAATCAACCATGATGTGAACAATCATCTTAAGATTAATTTTGGAAATGTCTGAGATTGTAAAGTTCGACTACAGTAAAAGTTGTAAAATGCATTTTTTGTAAAAAAGACTTCATTTTGTTATCAAAGTTGTGGTAAGATAAAAAAAAAAATTCAAACATTTTTTTGTTCGCTTTAATGCCAATGTTATCATTAATTATGTTTCAATATTATTTTTCAATTATTTCATCATATTCCATCCAAAATAAGAGGCTGATTTTTCAAGTTTTAAAAATTCAAGGTGTTGCAATACTTTTGTCCATGTGTATAGAACACCTAACGTATCCGAAATAACATAATGTATCATTGTAGAACACCTTACGTATTGGATTTAACATCATGTTCAATTTAGAACACCTTACATGTACATTTGTACATGTACTTATTCGAAATAACATAATATACCAATGTAGAACACTTTACGTATTCGAAATAACATAATGTACAAATGTAATGCATCTTACGTATTCGGAATAAGATAAGGTACATTGTATCTATGTAAAGCATCTTACGTATTCGAAATAAGAAAAGGTATCAATGAGTGTGTGAAGGCCTTGTGTGAGATTAACAATTGTATGTTAAATGAGTTACCTTCGTTAAATAAAGAATTTATTATTATTATTATTATTATTATAGGAGCACCTTACGTATTCGGAATAAGATCAAGTATCAATGCAACCATGTTACGTATTCGGAATAAGGAACTGTATCAATGTGAAGTATATTACGTAGATATAGTAATGTGGTGTGAGTGCCAATGAGACAACTCTCCCTCCAAATAACAATTTATAAAAGTAAACCATTATAGGTCAATGTACGGCCTTCAACACGGAGCCTTGGCTCACATCGAATAATAAGCTATAAAGGGCCCCAAAATTACTAGTGAGTAGTGTAAAACCATGTATACGTACATGTATTCGTAATAAGATGATGTATCAATGTAAAGCACCTTACGTATTCGGAATAAGATCTAGCATCTTACGTATTCGAAATAAGATAATGAATTAATGTACAACATCTTATGTATTCTAAATAAAGATAATGTATCCATGCGTGTAGAGCACCTAATTTATTTGGAATGAGATAATTAAGTATCTTCTTTTTAATATATGTTTTTTAACGTAAGTCAGCAATCACACCACATCTTCTTTTTATATGTGACAAAGAGGAATTTAAACTGCCTTTAAAAAAAAGAAACTTGTAAGATAGGTTTAGAAATATAGTCTCGCCACAGTGTACCTAGTATGCACTCCATAGTATGGATTTGTTTCAAATGTTCTTTAATTTAATGAGATGCTGACACCCTGTGGGATAAAATACTAAAGTAAAAGACAGTTTTCTGACACACGGGAGAAGTCCCAGGATGATTATTTTAAACTGCAGTTTACCCTCTGGACTTCTTTTGTGGGGAATCATGTTTTCATTAAATGGATATGAGACTTATTTCAATATAAGTTTCAATAATTGTAATAGAAAAGATTTGTTAAATTACGAAAATCAAAACTTGCACGTTTTATATATGGGAGGTACCGACTGAACGTCACGCATTCTTTAAGTCTTTAAAATATAGTCTGAGTTAGAAACAAAAAAACTTTTTTTCAAACAATGAATTGACTTACGAATTTTCAATAATAAGAGCCGGTCGCCATATATATTCTTCGTTACTGTAAATAGCCGGTATATTTGTATTATAGGTAGCATCTTGTGACCAGTCTAACCTCTGATCATCCCAAAACTGTAAATGAAAACGGTGTACATAGAGACTTGATAAGGTTATGAATGTATTATTTTTTAGACTGAGTTTTACTGTATGTATTGCTGATGCTTACTCTAGTACATTGGTTAGAGGTACAGGGAAGGATTGAGATCTAACAGAAGATGATTGATCCCGCCGCACTTTTGCATCTGTCAAAAGTCAGGAGCCTCTGCCCTTTTTAGTCTTGTATGGTTTTTTTTAAATTTTAGGTTATTTGGGAATTCAGTGTGACGTTTATTACATTTTGTTAATGGGGACAAATGAATCCCGTCTCCGGGTGCGGGATTTTTTTGATATGTCGTAGTACCTTTGATGGCCGTCGGATGTTTGCTGATCTCTGGTTGGATTGTCGTCTATCTCACACATTCCACATTACTTTTCTATTCACAATGTTATCTTATTAAATAACATAAAAATGTATCAAATTGAGGAATTTGACCAAGTGGTAGATATTTTTCTGATTGCACGGTCACTGTAACAAGCCAAGAACATGACAATTAATCGGTAAATGTCCCAAAGATATTGGCAGAAGATATACATGTATGTCCAACGTCGAGCTGACAAATTATACGATTGTCCAATACAAGGCAGATTGTAGACTTATTTCTGAACTCGGGCAGATAATAGATATTATCCGATATCTGGCAGATTGGACGGACACTGATTTCGAGCACCTGTATTTCTGTCTTACCATTGTTAGATATCCAGCTATCGACATCGACTGGTCACTTATACTCTAAAATAGAAAAAAGATGGTGTATCATGTATAATCTTACAGTAACTTTATTTAGATGAAAAACAGAATTAACAGAGATGCATATTAACTTTTTTTATGCACAACCACTTCATTTCATTCCCATTCAAATACAATCAATTCGTGGTAGTATATATGTAGGACTCAAATCTATGGCGGGTTCCAAATCTATGGCAGATTCCTAATCTATGGCAAATGTGACGTTACAAACGCCAAACAACTCAAATCTATGGCAGATTTTTGTTACTCCAAATCTATGGCAGATCTTGGGGAGAGGGTACCGTATAACGTCACAATTGAAAATAACGCCATATTACATCTTCGCCGCCGCTAACGATGGCGGGACCCATAGATTTGAACACCATTCAAGATGAAGATATTTCTATAAAAAAAAATGTGCAGGTGGTTAAAAGGAAGATATGAATTATTATCCCGAAGATGGACCAAATGTGCTGTACTGTATTATGGCGCCGCTTTTTTCAGTACCACATATTTTCGAATTTAAGGATTTTTTTGGGGTCTTTTTAGCTTGCTGTGATCCAAGGCTCCGTGTTGCAGGCCGTACCTTAACCTATACTGGTTTACATTTATAAATTGTAACTTGGATGGTGAGTTCTCTCATTGGCACTCATACCACATCTTCCTATGTCTAATTAGCAGTAGTTTACTGTCTTCGGCTGTCAAAGTAACTTAGTTTATAATGTGATATATAAAATTACCGGATACAAAGATTTGAATCGTCATCAAACAAAAAAGATGTATTAACGATATCGCTAAAATAAATATTATTTGAAAATTCAAACAGTTCATTTTCATTTGTTTGTTAGAGGTCTTATTAGTTGGTTTAATGAATTGGTTAAACAGGTACCATGCACACTGACAAATCGTTATTTTTCACAGAACACATCATTTAATCCTGAAGTATGTATTAAGGCAAATTAATTTATCATTTATGATTTTTTGTTGTTGACCATTATGGAATGTTTACTTCACAAATGTTTATAGACATGCATCCCGTTGTCGTATTTTTCCCCTTGCTTAAGACAAGTCATTGTTCGAAAATGTACTGCATTGTTTTCCATTTGCACAAAACTTGCCATAGATTTGGAAACAAAATAAATCCGCCATAGATTTTGAATATCATAAATCCGCCATAGATTAGGAAATTACAAAACTTGCCATAGATTTGGGATGACATGACGTCACATTTACCACAGATTAGGAATCTGCCATAGATTTGGAACCCACCATGGATTTGAGTCCTACATATATATATATACATGTATATATAAACAAGTCTGAATTGAAAACTACGTTCAAACCGATATATATAACTCTCATATGATTTGCAAATCTACAAATATCCGATGTTATGTTAAGTTTGTAAGTCTGTGACATTTACATGAAAAAAACCTTGAAGCTTGTATCTATTCCTCAAAATTCTCATTTCATATGTCTGAGTTTTTTCATTCAATTTCAACTTTCTTGGACTCTCAGTATTCAATTTATGTATATCGTGTATGGATCATATATCACAGCGAAATCGAAAAGTCCGGTAGTGATAGAAGCTTTGGAGCGATATCTGTATAAACTGCAAAAACAGGCTAATTTTTTTACATAAATAAGGCCGTTAGTTTTCTCGTTTGAATTGTTTTACATTGTCTTAGCGGGGCCTTTTATAGCTGACTATGCGGTATGGGCTTTGCTCATTGTTGAAGACCGTACGGTGACCTAGAGTTGTTAATGTTTGTGTCATTTTGGTCTTTTGTGGATAGCTGTCTCATTGGCAATCATAACACATCTTCTTTTTTATATAACGATATCTGTATAGTGTGCAAATACAGTCTAGCGATATATGTATAGTATGCAAATACAGTCTAGCGATATCTGTATAGTATGCAAATACAGTCTAGCGATATCTGTATAGTATGCAAATACAGTCTAGCGATATCTGTATAGTATGCAAATACAGTCTAGCGATATCTGTATAGTATGCAAATACAGTCTAGCGATATCTGTATAGTATGCAAATACAGGCTAGCGATATCTGTATAGTATGCAAATACAGTCTAGCCATATCTGTATAGTATGCAAATACAGTCTAGCGATATCTGTATAGTATGCAAATACAGTCTAGCGATATCTGTATAGTATGCAAATACAGGCTAGCGATATCTGTATAGTATGCAAATACAGTCTAGCCATATCTGTATAGTATGCAAATACAGGCTAGCGATATCTGTATAGTATGCAAATACAGGCTAGCGATATATGTATAGTATGCAAATACAGTCTAGCCATATCTGTATAGTATGCAAATACAGGCTAGCGATATCTGTATAGTACGCAAATACAGGCTAGCGATATCTGTATAGTATGCAAATACAGTCTAGCGATATCTGTATAGTATGCAAATACAAGCTAGCGTTATCTGTATAGTATGCAAATACAGTCTAGCGATATCTGTATAGTATGCAAATACAGGCTAGTAATATCTATACAGTGTGCAAATAAAGTCTAGCGATATCTGTATAGTATGCAAATACAGTCTAGCGATATCTGTATAGTATGCAAATACAAATATGCGACATCTGTATAGTGGGAAATATAGTCTAGCGATATCTGTTGGGTTGTTAATATAAGGTATATGGTTCGATACTGATCCCTACGGATCCATTAAAGATTTTATTCACCCTCTTAGATATCTAAGATATTTGTCTTTCTATATTGGTTATGTCCCTAGTGAAGTGAAGATATCGATTATTCTAACAATTAGATAAAGATATCAGAATATCTAGTAGGTAGAAAAATAGACAATAACTGGTTGGTGTCTGTAAATATGAGCTGTATTTGTACAAGGCTAAGAAACAGGTGGTAATACGAGCTTCAGCGACTCATTACTCCTGTTCCAAGCCGGGTAAAAATACACCTGATATCTAATGACACCAACTATTTATTGTCTTAATTCTGGAATTCATTTTGTACATTTTTTCCATCCCAATCGTGAAAATCGTGTTTGAATGAAATTGACATGACTTAAACGCGGACCGCAATGAGGAACCCAAATTGAACAGTAGTTTTACCAAACCCTGTGCTCGCAACAGAAGCAGTATACAAGGAGCCTACATGTACATTGTATGTCTTTTATACGTTTAAAGCTTCGTTTTATCTGTACACCTGTATTAATATGGTAGAAGATAAAGAACAATCAAATGAAGTGTGTACTTACCAACGAATTAAGAGTAATAATATTTAGCGCCACAGTTACATTAACTTGAGCTAAAGGTCTGACAAAAAGATTGTAGGTTGTACCGATACCAAGGGACGTTCTCAAATTATCTTCCAATGCATAACTGTAGGCTGGTTCGACATTTTTAATAGCTACAAATAGACAAAAGTATATAGCAGCAATAATTTGATATCTACAAACTACAAACAAAATACGTACATTGTATAACATTAGCACTAGCCTGTGCTTGGAGAGAGATCCGAAGGGTTAAACATCACAACATCAAGAGATAATGGAAATGAAAGGCAAGACGAAGACGAAGACGACAGATTTACAGAATAATCTGATATCTTCCCAAGTACTTGTTTTGTGCAAATGGTAAATAAGCCTTTAACTGTGCTTGGAGAGGAGTCGGAAATCTATTGTAAACTTTGAAATTTCCAGAGATTGTGTTTCCTATCATGACTATCAAATCATCATATTCCCTTTGAAAGTTTTTTTTCTGGCGTCATTATGGCTTTATTGACGGTTATAAAACGGATAAAACATCCGTGCCAAAGATGACCATTGATATGTTCAAAAACTCCGTCCTTCGTTCCTTAACATAAACCAAAGAATTCAGCTTATCATCGATGTTGTACTTGATATTGACAACACAACAGGTGCCACTTGTTGAACAGGATCTACTTATCCTTCCGGAGTACCTGAAATCGCCTTAGCTATTGGTGGTTTCCTATCGTTAGTCTCGTTTTCGAAGTAGTATGTTGTGAACAATTGTTTTGTTAGTTTTTCTGAATCTAGATTTCCCCACATCTTATAATGTTAAATTTTAAAGAAAACACAATTGATTGATAGGGTCGAAAAACATTAAAAAATAAAGTTCGCGCATTTGGCTAAGAAAAACAAAAAAACAGAGCCCCATCCCTCTTGAAGTTAAATGGTTGCTCCCTTATCTGTTTTACTGTTACACTATATAACTTATTGTGTGTTCTCTTTTGCGTTTACCCGATAAATTTTCTATTCATAGTAAATGCATGTTATAAAATTATAGCTCATTGTTGAAAGACCGTACGTTGACCTATAGTCGTTAATTTCTGTGTCATTTGGTCTCTTGTGGAGAGTTGTCTCATTGGTAATCATACCACATCTTCTTTTTTTATAGGACTATTCATTCAAACATTAATCCTTTTAGATTTTTATGCCTTCATTTCAAAAAGGATTTTCTTATTTGCTTTCACCTTCAATAACATAAAAGAAAACAAACACACAACAAAGCCAACGAGAAACACTTACAATATAGCTTAGGCTAAAGAGAGTCTGCTTAGTTGACAGATTCCCATTCGGAACTCGTTCGAAAGTGGGCATCTTTTATCACATACATGTATGATATATCGGGCTCGAAGGCACGTGTAACATATTCTCGTTCTTTTAAAGTAGTTTAAATGTCCGATACAATAATCCCTGCCCTCACAATGTCAGCAAGAACAAGCTCATGACATACCAATAAGTTGCGGTATTATAATACTCAACCAAGACTAATGGCTTCAAATACAGTTTTTCAAGAACAAAGACCGCCAGGAACTCTTCACTAGCAACAGTAGCTGCTTTCAGCACTTTTATCTTTATTTTGTTCAGTCTTCGGTTTACCAAGTACGTGAAATGATGGACTGGGGCTGTGCCGGTGTGGATTATTTACCTGGTACCGCCACGAAATCCGGATGGCTTCACACCCGATGAACCCCCGTTTCTTTCTTCCTTTCTTTTTCTATATTGTTTCATGTCATACCAATATACTTGCTTTATATACTAGTATATTTGATTTAAAAAAAAATTATCTTATAAAATTTATCCTTTTCTTGAGACCACTGGAAACGTTCAGTATTGGTCATTATTGACAGTGCAAAGTATGTTATAGATGTACATGTACATCTAGCTATATATATATATAGATGCGGAGCCTTTTTTCTTCATGATATAAGATTTCTTTTGAATACCCTGCCACGTCCACTATGCGTAGTATTTCTCATTGTATCTATCTGATGAGTTAAGTCTTTTTCTACTGATTTTATAGTTAGTTCTTATGTTGTAATGTTTCACCGCTGTCCAAGGTTAAGGGGGTTGGGATCCCGCTAACATGTTTAACCTCGCCACATTCTGTACGTATGTGCCTGTCCCAAGTCAGGAGCCTGGTTGTCGTTTGTATAAGTGTAACATAATTATCTGTTTTTCGTTCAATTTTTTTACATATTAAATTAGGCTGTTAGTTTTCTCGTTTGAATTGTTTTACATTTGCCATTTCGGGGTCTTTTATAGCTGACTATGCGGTATGGGCTTTGCTCATTGTTGAAGGCCTTACGGTGACCTATAGTTGTTAATTTCTGTGTCATTTGGTCTCTTGTGGAGAGTTGTCTCATTGGCAATTATACTACATCATCCGTTTGGTATAGAACAATTTTTTTATCACATATTTTCTCTCGTTATTGTTACATTTAAAACTTCTCTAAGTATATACATTTTTGAAATAAAACCTTGTCCTATCTCGCTCATATATCCTAATCAGATACAAGCTTTGTACTTTTAACAATTTTTTTTCTAAAACTCAATTTTGATGTATAATTTTAATCGTTAAGTGTTTATTTCAATGAACATATTGTTTTGTTTGTACAATCTGAAATACTTTTTTCAATGCATAGATGTTTTAAACCTGTAATAATTATCCATTTAAATCGTGAGGGACAAAATAGAGCGTGAAATGATTTTTATGGCAAAGATTTGAAATTTATTGAAAATATTTCATTGATTGAAAATAACATTTAACGAAACTTATGTGTAGAAGACTAATTTAAAGTAAATAATTACTTGACATTTAAAAATATCTTCCGAAATTTAGAGAAAATAATTACTTAGATGTACAAACTTTGTATTGTGCATTCAGAATATGTGTAACTGTATACTTTTTGTTACACATCTTAAAAAAAAGGAGGTGGTCCCAACTCAGTACAATAAAGGGGAGGGTCCTACTATATGTACCAATTAAAATGCATTGATCGTTAAAAAAGGGTGTTCCAAACCCCGGAACCATCCACCTGGATCCACCACTGTGCATGATTTTATGATTATTCGATATTGTCAGCATCGCAATGTATACTATGTAAACAATGTAAACAGAGGGTATAGAAACGATACAGTGTTAACATAATAATGACACGATCCCGTAGACATCGCGATGCTGCCAATATCGATAGATCACTGTTCACTGAACATACATCCAACAAAAGTTTTGAGAATGTAAAGCTACTAGGTTCACACTGCCGATCAGATCAACTCGATCAAGCTCGATCAAGACAAATTACGTGATCGGGAGACTGGTCTGATTCAATCGACAAGGATGTTCGGGATAGTCTACCTTACTCGTCATCGATCTGACATGTCAAAAACAATCGAGTAAGGACCGAAAAGCAAGCCACTCGAGAAGAGATCGAGAATTCGTCGAGTAGCGGTCGAATTGATCGGGAAAGGATCGTGTAGAGATCGAGTTCGGTCGGAATACAAAAAATTTACCGACCAGTACTCGATCATTTTCAGATTAACTCGACCAGTGTCCGATCTCTTCCAGATCACTACGACTTCTATATTTATTTTATCCCAGACCAACTCGACCAATACCCGATCCTTTCGCGACCACATTCGACCACTCTTCGATCTCTACTCGCCCATACACGAGAACGCATGACTGCTACACGATTCTCTAAAAGTGTGTGCAGATCTGATTAACTCTCATAAGTCTGTCTCCGCAAAAATATATTGGCAACATCATATTTAACTGTACAAACATTTCTCTATGTACAGTACGTGTCTTTACCTTTGCAAGTAGAGGTAACATTTTAAAAGAGAGGCAAAAGACACCAAAGAAACAATCAAACTCAAAGGTCTCAGCCTAGCAAAAAAAAGAAAACTGACGAGAAGACAAACAGCAGGCCACATAACATAGAAAACTAAAAACTTAGCAACACATAACCCACCAAAAACCCGGGATGAAGTCAGGTGTTCCGTAAGGGAAAAATATCCTGCAATTTTGGTACCGGCGGATTTTTCAAATACGAAATACGTAATTGAGCAATAACATTCATTATTAGACTGCTGACGACTAAGTTATCTTTCGAAGTTGGTTTATACACAGCTACTTTTGCATAGGTACTATTTTTGTACCAAAAATCTGTAGTACCAGAAATGTACTTTTAATATTCAGTACTATTTTGTTACTTACGAATTATTGCAATACTTAGGTACCTATATTGTACAGTACTTGATTTGTACTTTAAATTTAAGTACTACAGTTTTTTGGTTGCACGGTCACATTTTCGGCATTTTGAAAGTTTGTCTTTTTCAAATCTCAGAAAGTTATGATGTTCAAACATGGAATACTGTGATCAATGTTGGTATTATTTTTGTACCAATATTCTAAGTACAAATCAAGTACTGGAAAATACAAGTACCTAAATATTACAATAATTCTAATGTAAAGAAATAGTACTAAATATTAAAAGTAAATCAGTGTTACAGATTTTAAGTACAGAAATAGTACCTATGCAAAAGTCGCTGTGTAAGAGCATCGGTCAAGATTATATTTACCTGTTTTATGGGATATTTTCTGTTTTGTCTGTCCGTATTTTTTGTTTGTCTAGAAATGTTTGTAATAGAATAAAAAAAAGATGTAGTACTATTGCCAACGAGACAGCTCTTCACAGAACACCAAATGACTTAACAATTATAACATAACTGTTTTCATTCGAACTTTTTTACGTAATTTCACACAAAAAAGAGACGAAAGACAAATATTTTTTTTTATTTGGAGCGAATTTCGTTCTTACACTAAGGATACAAACAGTTCAGAGTGCACATGTTTTGATCATTTGTTTCTAACATACTTTTGCAGAGTTTGCATAAACCTATTTCCCCGCGTAATAAGTTCAAATAACAACAAACTGTGCATGCGTTTTTGACAGTTCAAACAGGGTCAGCAAACTCCGATAAAACGATGCATTTGTTTCTTCTAATGTAACGTTAATCAAACTATAACAAATGGCACTCAACGTTTACTAAACTTTAGTTAGAAAGAAATGCTCTCTTGATCTCTTGATAGATATATGTAAAGTTGTAAACAGTTTCAAAAAAGGTATCACTCCATGGGATTGAAATTCTACTTTTGGTAAAATTTTGGGGTAGTATGTGAACTGTTTAAGCAAATACATGCAGGTTGTTGCCATACAGAAAAAGAAAAGAAGTATCTTTAACCATTCAACTACTGGATATCAAATCTATGAAAAAAAATGATTACATACTTATGCACATATATTAAACAAACAGTATGCTTTTTTTGTAAGAAAGCAAGGAAAAGGGGATGGTAAAGCTTATGTATATTGCTATCTAACATAAGTACTAATCCAGTGACAAATCTCATTTTGTGGTGTCATTTCCAAAAAAGAGCAATACAACTACCATAATATATCAGTGTCCACTACGAGGAAGTTTTTATAAGCATTGGGTTCCTCTTTGTTAAGTTAGTGCAAGTCTCTCATACTGCCCACATGTGGTCGGCGTGTCAGCCACTGCCTCACATAGATTTCTCGGCGCCCGTTGCTGTCTACACCTTCTTGGTCGTCTTCTTTTCACTCTTCAAGCTCCGTTACAGCTATTAATCTGTCTCTCTGAGCTCTTACCATCTTGTCCACAAATCCAATTGCTGTATTTCTTTATAGATATTTTAAATAAAATTGAGAATGGAAATGGGGAATGTGTCAAAGAGATAACAACCCGACCAAATAAAAAACAACAGCAGAAGGTCACCAACAGGTCTTCAATGTAGCGAGAAATTCCCGCACCCGGAGGCGTCCTTCAGCTGGCCCCTAAACAAATATAAATGTATGATTTTACTCGGACCTTCTACTGAATATAACCATGGGACACTGATAATACCCCAGCTATCATATATAACATTATAAAGGGTGATTACTCAAGAACGGCCACCCAAATTCGCTTGTGTTTTATGGTAATACAGCATTCTGTATACGGCGTTTCATAAAATTTGGTTGAGGCAAAATAAAAATTAGAGAACGGAAACTAATATTGTTGGTTTGTACGCACATACGTATGGACGGACAAGGGTAACACGTAATGCTCAGGAATAAAAGATTCTGACGTTTTTATAATAAAATTGTGCATACCTACGACCCATATATGATCAGGTCGATCTGGTCTGGTCAAGATCAGACTGAGATCGTGAAAAAGGTGATTTGGTCTTGCTAGTCGAGTTAAGATCGTGTAAAGATCGTGAATGGATCGGAATTATCGAATAAGTATTTATTTTGTTGTCGGGATGGACTCCTGATGGGGTCATGAATTGTCGAATAAAGGTCGTGTACAGTCGAATGGCGGTCGGGTAGAAGTCGTAAACAGGCCCGATCAAGATTTTGGTTGAGCTTGGTCGTGGAAATTTGAACAATCGGGTTCATCGAGTTGATCTGATCGGCAGTGTGAACCTAGCTTAAGATACATTTTATCTCGTTAAAAAAAAAAAAAAATCTAAAATTCACGGCACATAAATACATAAACTAAAATACAAAAAAAGTATACCCCCTCTCTATTATAAGAGGGATAAAAAGTACATGTTTCAAGAGGTAATTATTTGATCACTTACCTGTTGTTAAAAGTAGAAAAGGTATTACTACATGTACAAGCATTGTTAGTCTTCCTTTGATCTTCTTTCATTTATCAATGCCAAAGTCTCCACCTTTAATGTTGTCCTAGAGAAAAAGTTCATTAAAATCATATAACAAATTAAAAATAAAAATACATTCTTTTGATAATAAAATCCGTTTTAGTTCGATGTCGGTTGAGGGGATCTTTAATTAAGTTTCCTTTTACTAACCCTCTTCATTCAAATTTTAAAAAGATCGTGTCTTTTAAAACTATTTTTGAATGAAAATCGTCCTACATAAAGTAACTGTTTACATTGAAATGGTTTATATATATACTAGTAGTAGGCAACATAAGTATCGATACGCAAGTTTGAACTCTATAATTTATTATAAAATATAATATATAGGAAACAACGTTTACTGTCAAATTTTCTAATGAAAAAGATTTTTTTGATTTATAATTAAAAAAAACCTGACCAAATTGAAAAGTAAGTAAATATCGTGTAATTAAAGAGGGGGGCAATAGGGGGTCCGTTAACATGTTAACAACACCTCCATTTTGGCAAAAACAGTTAACAACACATTTTAAATGCTGATAACAGTTAACACCAACTTTAATCAACCCTTTTGTCCAAAATCAAAGCAAAAGCTATAAAAAGGGGGAAATGTACACCTTCAATGTGTTCAGAACCACTGTAGAAATTGGCAGAAATGTCAAGCTCTTAAAGAATCTTTAATAAAGCTGATCAAGTTTTAGATAACAGCAAACTTGGGTAATCGTGCGATGTAGGAAAGTGAGACAGACAGATAGACAGGGAGATTACAACCAATTTTAAAGCTTAAACATCTTTTAAATTCTGAATCTGAGCTTTTGACAGAAGCTGGTGACTTTAAATGTATAAAGCAATCTTTAGAATTTTGAAAATGAGGTCCATGTCCATCAAAGGTTACATTTCCATTTTAACTATGTTTTTATGTTTATATTTGTAGTTCTTCACTTTCTTTGTTATATAATATGTTTTATATTTGTGTTTACTTGACCCGTATGGGTGTATTTGCAAATAGAATTATCATTAACTATACATGTAGGAACTATATGGCATGGTGTAGTGGTTAGTGCATTGGACTACTAACACAAAGGTTCCTGGTTCGATTTCGTTCCGGGATGAAAATTTCAGGGAATGAATGTTCGACTCTCCCTTGACATCATTTGCGAGCATGTTCTTGAGGAAACGATGATAGTCTGTCTGAAGGGGACGATAAATGACCGACCCGTGTTAAGAGAGAGACATATCTCTTGCAAGTTAAAGACACCCTTGTAGATTTCGAAAAAGAGCAGGCTAATGCCTCTACATGGCAGTACTCACACCTGCAAAGTGGAAAGGAATGTATATAAGTTGCAAAACCTGTTTCCCAATCCACTAATAAATAAATATGTTTAAACTATAGAGCGTGACCATTATTTTTTTTATGGCGGGGGCCCTGATAATATATGGTTGCATCTCGGTGTAATCATACGACGCATAGCTTACATGCTTTTATGAAAAGGAATTGAAAAATTGTAAATCAATAAACCAATGTATGAGACGCCTCTTCCATCTCCAAGTCCCAAGAACTCTGAGCTGATATAGGAAAAGCCTTTGGCCAATACTTACACTTTAGAAGTGGTCATTCCTATTAACGTAAGGATTAATTATGAATCGGAGGCAGAAATAAACTTCTGTCATAGTCTTGTATTTTTTTTTAATATTAATTTTTGTTCATTTATATGTTTCAGAGTTTATTTTGATGTTCGTTTTATAGGAACTAGTACACTTTTTTTGTCCAGGAAAGACCATTGAACTTGGTCACTTTGGAGTCATCTTCAATCCGCCTCCTGGTGCAGGATTTCTCGCTGTGTTGGAGACTCATTTTATTTTTGCCTTGTGCTGCTTTCTACTCTTTGGTCGGGTTGTTGTTTACTTAACACATTCCCCATTTCCATTCTTAATTTTATCAAGGATGTGCTATAGTTAAAGATCTCCAAAGACAGCTACATATATGTTGTTTGTGTTACTCCTTTAAGGAAGCACCGTAAAGAAAGAGATGGACAGAAAATTTAATGTGAATCAGATATTAAGTGTGAATATTTAAATTTCTTGTAAATTACAGTTAAGATCAGTTCACAGAGAAAAATATCCAACAGGGAACACTGAAAGTATCAAGTAATAGATAACAGGGATCCTATTTTCAAAAGAACAGTTAACAACAGTGTAAAGTTTAACAAAACAGATAACAGACACTGGGTTGAAACAGTTAACAGTAAAATTTTATCTCAAATAACAGTTAACAACACCTTGAAAAAGGCCAAAACAGGTTAACATAAAAAGGTATTTTGCGGAAAATAAGTAAAAAAATCAACACTTCTAAATCAAAGATGAGAAAAAAGTATTCAAATAGATGCAAAGGCATTAAAAATTGTAAGCATAGTATGTTCAAGTTAAAAATTTCAAGTTCTAATATAGATTTTTAATATTTTTGGTGAAAATACAAAATTACAAAAAATACAATAAAAAAATTCGCGCATTTGCCTCCAATCAATGGTTTTGATAAGAATATTATTATAGCACTGTAAATATTAGACGAGTTTTGCAAATTTTTACTCTGGTACAAATAAAATGGAAAATACATTGCCTTTTATCGTCCCTTTTGTGGACTGGTAAAAAATATATCTATTTATGTTTAAGTTGTTAATCTTTTTGAAATACCAAATAAAAACTTATAAAAGTTGAGCTCTTATTTAGGTATAAATTCGGTGACTGTTTTCAGATGAAATATATTAAATTTGCTAATAATAATACATGTAAAGAGATAGCAATTTGACAGCAAAACGTTAACATGCTTGGTCCGAAAAACAAATCCGTTTCCAAAAAATAAAAGAAATCCGCGTGACAAAGATAAGGGGTTAAAATAACTAGTCTATTTAATATTTTAAAACAAACTATTTACATTGTATGTCATATAAGTAACAAATGATTTCAAACTACAGTATTTAAAAACAACTTAATTGTGAAGAGTATTAAAAGTAAAATGTTGTAACGTTTGAATAGTTGCGTGTGTAAATATTGTGTTACGTGTATTTAGATTAAATGTTAAACAATAAGTGTGTATATTGAAGGCGTATTAGTAATGGAGTTAAAAGACACAGACAACAAATAACAAAAGAATAATGTAAATTGTCTGTTTACGGATTTGACCGTCACGTTTTAGTGCGGTGACAAAAGTGTAAAAAGTCGTCTAGATCGCGAGTTTAATCTCCCCGAATAACACATGGCTAAAATTGTCTTAATTTAAAGACAAATATGTGTTCTTTCTTTTTTGCCCTGTCGTCATAATTTCGTATGGTCACATTTTTCTAAAAAGTCGTTTTAAAATGGCTAGTAGTATATTGGAGAGTTTCAACCCCCCTTTTTCAAAATGAAAAATTGTGTATGTTTGCTTACATTTAATTGAAATAGTTTTTTTCTGAAGCTATTTTCATATATCAAAATATTCTATTCAGTATTTTATTTTCTTCTAATCTATAAAATTTGCTAAGTTTGAACTGTTTAAAATTGAAGTAATTTTAATTGCAAATTCAGACACAAACTTTAGTTTCTTCTTTAAAGTAGTAATAAAAATTATCCCATAATATTGTAAGCATATAGTACCTCATAAAACTAATAACTGATAAAAAATTTGGAACCTAAATATGAAAAAAACCTTAAGAAAAAGAATGAAGTAAAAAACTTCAATTTCAACACGGAACTTAATCACTTGCCTTCCGTCACATTTTGTGTATTAGTCAATAATTTGATACATGAATTACTACCTTTTTCGCTATAATATACAAATATTTTCAACTGAGTACACTAATATATGGCACATACTTTGTTTGTATATGTTTATATTCTATGTTTTTTGTTATAAAACATCAAATATACTACTTTAGAAAAGTTTCTCTTCCGTCTTTTAAACTTCAAGCACTCTGTGTTCTGGTAGCATTACAAAATATTTGCTAAAAACGAAAAAAAAAACCAATTTTTTATTTTAATTTCATTTTGGCTATTTACAAAGATTCAATGGTGAAAAACATTCCTCATGACACCGTTACTTGATAAATATAGATCTTTTTTTCTACTGATTCTTATCTAAAATATTCTACTTGTAAAATGCAGTCTAAACTAAGGCAGCAACCATTTGATTTTCTGGGGGGGGGGGGGGGGGGCGGGGGGGGGGGGCTATGGGTTTTTTTTCTGGACAAATTTTTTTTGGCGACAAGTCGAAAACAATTTTTTTCTTTCAATTTTAGCATTACATATAGTGGCAGCTGAGGGTGAATCAAACAATTCCCCCCCCCCCTAGAAAATCAAATGGTTGCTGCCTAATTGATTTCTATAGAAACTTAGTTGTAAAACAACTTATACAAGTTCAAGGCAAATCTAACATAATATTTAGTAGCAAAATAAGACAGGCACTCGTCTCAGAAAGAAAAAAATCCTACATACCTGTGTTATAGAAGGTATATAGGAAACAAATATTCTGAGACGAGTGCCTGTGCAAAATAACTATTTGAGATACCATATCAACTGCTTGTCAATTGAAAACTGACCTCAAACTCTCAATGTCAACTGTAATAGACACAAATAACGGACAGATATTTAATTCCGCTGCAAGTATACTTAGAAAAGACTTCGAAACTCCACAAATTTCCACAGAAGAATATCAAACTCCAGATGAATTGTCTCTTCCTTCTTCAATTCAGTCAATGCCTTCGTATTTATTGCAATTCATTTTATGGTTACCCGATGATACTGCAGACAGCCAAGTCTATTTTCAGGAAATAGCACCAGAGAAATTGCGTTAATGCTTGGCAATTGTTGAGTCAATCGTTTACAATGTATGTGGCCATTTTTTTTTTACTCCTTTTCATTTAGGATTGGCTTTACAAATGTACCATGAGTTTGGTTCAAAACACCTTGTTGAAACATTGAATGCCAATGGATTTTATGCTTCTTAAAGTAAATTGCGACCCTATCTAATAAGTATTGCCAACCATGAAATTGAGCGAATTCAAGATAGTGTGTACGTCTCGTATAATGTTTCCCCAGCATCTTTGCAGACAAGCATATGGATATCATCACACCTTCCTAAACCCCCTTTTAGATCTCCGTTAAATCTTGGATGAATTGATTGAAATGTGTAGATATATTAAAATATGTCTTGTGACGGTTGAAGAAAAGGAAGATAATGGAGATCACGCTTGATTTGATATATAGCTTGTTGCACGGGAACACACTGTCCCAGGTTAGGGAAGGGTTAGCGCGCCTTTAAAAAAAAGTTGGACCCCACAACATTATGTATGTGTCTGTCTCAAGTCACGAGACTGTAATGAAGTGATTGTCTTTTGTTTCTATATACTATATTTGTTTGTTTCTTATTTATTTTGTACATTAATCAGGCCGTTAGATTTTTCGTTTGTTTGACATTTTTCATTTCGGAAATTGAAGATTTGCAGTATGAATTTTACTCATTGTTGAAGCCCGTGCGGGACCTATAATTGTTAATTTATGTCTCAGTAGGTCTCATTTGGAGAGTAGTCTTATTTGCAATCATATCACATCTTCTTTTTTTTATATGGAATACTTTTGAAGTTTGTGGTACGTTGCAAGGAAAAAAGGGGGTATAGGAACAAAACCTATAATGTAATAGATATTAATCAGAATAAAATACACAACAACAGATAATTCTATGGAAGCAGTAATAAATGTGAAAAAAACAAAAGCAACGAGTAGTCTTTAAAAAAACCTGAAGTATCTGCAAATTCAATTTGCGGTCATATTTGACTGTAGTGTTCTATTTCTTTGGTTTGATACCTCGCCCAATATGAGTTTAAAAAATAATTTTAAAGTATTGTCCTGCATGACACTTGAATTTTACCTGAAATTGAAATTTTTTATAAGGTTAAGGTGCTCTAAACATTTTATAGGTTGAAAAGTTGATTTTTAAAGTTTTGTTTATAAAACGTCGTTTTAGGATTTTTTTTGATAAAAAAATCTTAATGATTCAGGTTAATGTATAATAACAAACATTACTAAAGCCAAACCAGTATCGTTTATATTAAGGTAGAGTTTAGAAATAATAAAAAATGTCAAATTGAAACCCTCCCAAATTTTCACAGCATTTTACATATGACCTTTGACCTCAATGAAAAAAAAAATGTGACCATATCAAGTCCTGACGACAGACATATTGTTGTAGTACAAGTTTTTTTTCTCTTTCCAATGATATTTTATATAGGTGTGTGTTCGGTGGGGAGATTAAATTAAAAAAAGTCCGCCTTCAGTCGCCGCACTATTTAGCGTTTTATAATTTTACAGATTGACCGACATGTAGGATTTTCTTAAGTTCCTCGCATTATATTTTTTTGTTGATATTGCTTAACCCGGCATGAACGATGTGTCTAAGTTAAAAATAGATCTGTTAACACTGATTTTCTTACCCCATACTACAATTGAGTATGGAAATTGGGAATGTGTCAAAGCGACAACAACCCAACCATAGAGCAGACAACAGCCGAAAGCCACCAATGGGTCTTCAATGTAGCGAGAAACTCTCTCACACGGAGGCGTCCTTTAACTGGCCCAAAAACAAATATGTATACTAGTTCAGTGATAATGAACTGCCTTAATTGATTCGGTAAAAAAAATAAAAGGATCGAAACTTAGTATAAACTAGAGCACAACCGCGAATAACCGCGTAGTCTCTATATATATTTTCATCCTTCGTAAAGCTTCCTATTTTTAAGATTATTCCGAACGGACGGATTTTTTTTCATGTTTATAGATTAGTATTATGATTGGATTTCTTAACTTTTTAAATGGTTTTATGTATACATAATCTAGATTTTCAGTATTTGTACTGTCATTTGACAAAGTCATGCTAATTATAAGGTGCACAGTTTTCTTATCTTTCAAAATCTTTCTGAATCAATCCGTCCTGGGTTTCTTACTACAACCGGACAAGTCAATGGATGAATTTAAAAGTGTCAATCCATATTTTTCATTTTTGGTATTATCATGAAGTTCAAACAAATACAAATGGAAGTGTTTAACGACCTTGACTGGCTATACAGCCATCGCACGGTCGGCTCGGTGCCCAAAGGCGATTGATGAGCGTTTAAATATTCTCTGCCGTGGGTCAGGAACAGGTAGTAGAGGACGCCAGTTTGGAGGTCGCCATTTTGGTTTTGGTGAGTAGATTTTGGTTTGTTGACTATTTTTCATCTTATTTCTTCACAACGGCTGCTTTCAGGGCCAGTTTGGTCATCTTGGCAGCCCGCTAACCTCGATGATGGAGTACTGGCAGATGAATCGTGGACGTAGTATTATAGATGACAGGAAGTGTTTTTAGGACCAAAGCCGCGAGGCAGTGACATGAAGGTCAATCACCCAACACCTAGGATACAGCCCTCGAACGTTAATCGGCATAACACTCCCCCATGATACAATGGGTTTCGGAGTGCATGTTAACGCGGGTACGCCTACTACTACTTCTACTGTACGGCTTGGATTGGTTTCTGTCATCTAAAGTAGTAAGTCGTTGATCATCTAACTGTAAACCCTCATCGAAGATAGCGGGTAAAGGAGAGCTGTCCCAGCACGTCCGTTCAGCTGTAATGACTGAAACGTGTCATGAAGGTCCATTTCTAGACTTTTATAGGAAGACTTTACATGTAAAATACCTCTTTTTTATAATGCAACTGAAGCAATAGAAAAATTATACTAATATGTATAAAACAATTTTATTCCAACTTATAAGTTTGGATGTTATAATTGCATCTTTGTCTCTTCTGCCACATGTGGTTTTAATTAAAGTAAAAATGAAAGTAAAATCACAAAATACTACGAGAAAAATTCAAGACAGATTGTCCTAATCAAATGGAAAAATCAAAAGCTCAAACTTATCAAATAAATGGACAACAATTGTCATCCTCCTGATTTTTTTAAAGTAAAAAATGTTGGATTAAACCTGGTTTGTTTTATAGCTAGCTAAATCTCTCACT
Organism: Mytilus edulis; assembly: GCA_019925275.1. Lineage (NCBI taxonomy): Eukaryota > Metazoa > Mollusca > Bivalvia > Mytilida > Mytilidae > Mytilus > Mytilus edulis. The sequence goes on along the minus strand of CM034358.1, from coordinate 69,422,756 downwards.
TGTATGACAATCGCATACAATTCCATTATATTGAAAAAGATTCATATTGCACATCGATATTCTACAACATGTACCAGTAATTTAAAATTAAGGTATATAATGTGATAGTACAGATTACCCGAGTTATTTGCTGGTCTGGTAAATCTAGAAGTACCATTTTTCTTTATAAAATATTTCATATTTTGCATGTATAAATAACAAATCTTATTTATTCTCCTGAAATTGGTCTGCTTCTAACACTATCACATTCTAGGAAAACCATTCCAAGATCAAAACCAGGTTTAATCTACCATTTCATACATGAGGAAATGCTTGTAAAGGTCGGGAGTATGACAGTTGTGTTCAATTCGTTTGATGTGTTTAAACTTTTGATTTTGTCATTTGAGAATGGAATTTTCGTTTGAATTTTCCCTGAAACTTGGTATTTTTATTAACTCACTTTTGATTTCACCATGCGATAAGGAATTTTCCGTTTAAAAATTTTCTTGGAGTTCGGTAATTTTGTTAAGTTGATTTCCTCAGATTGTACTTAGAATTAAATGATTGCTTTCAGTTCTTAAGTTACTTAAATCATACTAGTTGCTGCCCTTCATAAGTTTTCTAAGAACAGAGTAATTGCTATCCTTTCTCAAGGCTCTTAGAACAAAATAGTTGCTTCCCTTCCTTAAGAAACTGAGTACACACTGGTTGCTTTCCTTCCTCAATTACTTAGACCAATTTGGTTGTTCACACTGTTTAAGCTACTGATATCAAACTGGTTGCCATCTTTTCTGAAGTGAATGAGAAACAACTGGTTGATTCCCTTCCATACGTTGCCGAGAACGTATGGTATCTTTCCTTCTTTAATTTGCTGATAACAAACTGGTTGTTTTATTTCTCGAGTAACTAAGAACACACTAGTTATTTTCCTTCTTAAGCAACTTGGAACAAACTGGTTAACTTTTCATTATTTAAGTTACTAAGTACACACTGGTTGCTTTTCTTCCTAAATTACTTAGACCAAATTGGTTACTCATATTGTTTAAGCTACTGTTACCAAACTAGTCGCTTTACTTTTTAAAATTACAGAGAACAAACTGGTTGCTGTCCTTTCTTATTGTACTTAGAACAAAACTGATTGATTTCATTTCTCAAGTTACAGAAAACAAACTTGTTATATTCCTTTCTGAAATAACTGAGAACAAAAGAGGGACGGAAGATACCAAAGGGATAGTCAAACTCATAAATCTAAAACAAACTGACAACGCCATGGCTAAAAATGAAAAAGACAAACAGAAAAACAATAGTACACATGACACAACATAGAAAACTAAAGAATAAACAACACGAACCCCTCCAAAAACTAGGGGTGATCTCAGGTGCTCCGGAAGGGTAAGCAGATCCTGCTCCACATGTGGCACCTGTCGTGTTGCTTATGTGATTACAAATCCGGTAAATAGTCTAATTCGGTAGATCACATTCATGAAAGGGAAGGGGATTGTAGTTACGACGTAAGGAACATATCCGATATCATTTGTGAAATGGTTATTCCATAACGGTCAACCAACTCGTGATGGCGTCCGTAAAATTTACGAAGGGATGATTTCAACTTCACCATTTGGAACTCTTGGTTTGATAGCTTCCTTGTAAGCAGCAACCCTCTATCAAGAAAATTATGATAGGAAATGCAAGCACGGGAATATCGTATCAATTGGGAGATATATACCCCGTATGCAGGTGCTGTTGGAATGTTGCTACTTAGAAATGGAAAGTTCACAATTGAAAAGCTGAAATCATATCTGCTTGCTTTCTTTTCTTAAGTAACTGAGAACACACTGTTATTTCCTTCCTTAATTACGTAGAACAAATTGGTTGCTCACATTGTTTCAGCTACTGATATCAAACTAGTTGCTATCAATTCTTAAGTAACTGAGAAACAACTGGTTGCTTTTCATTGTTTAGCTACTGAGAAAAACATAATTGCTTTTCTTTTTTATGCTCCTTAAAACACACTGGTTGTTTTAATTTCTTAAGTTACTAGTACTTAGGACAAGTGGGTTGCGTACCCTGCTTAAGCTCACCAAGACAAAGTGGTTGATTTCATTTTTGTTACTGAGGACAACGTGGTTACTTGTTTTGGTTTCATTACTAAGGGAAAACGAGTTGCTTTCCTTTCTTAAGTTACTCAAAATATTCTGGTTGTTTTCCTTTTTAATTGAATAAGAATAAACTAATTATTTTACCTTGCTTAAATTCATCAGAACAAACAAGTTGCCTACCTTGCTGAAGTTAGTTAAAACAATCTAGTTGCCTACCTTGCTGAAGTTAATCAGAACAAACTGGTTGCCTACCTTGCTAAAATTATTCAGAACAAACTGATTGCTTACCTTGCTGAAATAATTCAGAACAAACTGGTTGCCTACCTTGCTGAAATAATTCAGAACAAATTGGTTGCCTACCTTGCTAAAATAATTCAGAACAAACTGGTTGCCTACCTGGCTGAAATAATTCAGAACAAACTGGTTGCCTACCTTGCTGAAATAATTCAGAACAAACTGGTTGCCTACCTTGCTAAAATAATTCAGAACAAACTGGTTGCCTACCTACCTGAAATAAATCAGAACAAACTGGTTGCCTACCTTCCTGAAATAATTCAGAACAAACTGGTTGCCTACTTTGCTGAAATAATTCAGAACAAACTGATTGCCTACCTTGCTACAGTTAATCAGAAAAAAACTTGTTGCCTACCTTCCTGAAGTTAATCAGAACAAACCGGTTGCCTACATTGCTTAAATTAATCAGAACAAACTAGTTGCCTTCCTTGCTGAAGTTAATCAGAACAAACTGGTTGCCTACCTTGCTGAAATTAATCAGAAACAAACTGGTTGCCTGCATTGCTGAAGTTAATCAGAACAAACTAACTGCCTACCTTAGAACAAACTGGTTGCCTACCTTGCTAAAGTTAATCAGAACAAATTGGTTACCACCTTGCTGAAATTAATCAGAAAAAAACTGGTTGCCTACCATGCTGAAGTTAATCAGAACAAACTGGTTGCCTACCTTGCTGAAGTTAATCAGAACAAACAGGTTGCCTACCTTGCTGAAGTTAATCAGAACAAAATGGTTGCCTACCTTGCTGAAATTATTCAGAACAAACTGGTTGCCTACCTTGCTGAAGTTAATCAGAACAAACTGGTTGCCTACCTTGTTGAAGTTTGTCAGAACAGATTGGTTGCCTACCTTGCTGAAATAATTCAGAACAAACTGTTTGCCTACCTTGCTGAAAATAATCAGAACAAACTGGTTACCTACCTTGCTGAAATTAATCAGAACAAACTGGTTGCCTACCTTGCTGAAGTTAGTCAGAACAAACTTATTGCCTACCTTGCTGAAATTAATCAGAACAAACTGGTTGCCTACCTTGCTGAAGTTAGTCAGAACATCTTATTGCCTACCTTGCTGAAGTTGATCAGAATAAACTTATTGCCTACCTTGCTGAAGTTAATCAGAACCAACTGATTGCCAGCTTCCTTGCTGAAGTTAACCAGATCAAACTGGTTGCCTACCTTACTGAAGTTTATCAGAACAAACTAATTGCTTACCTTACTTCAGTTGCTGACCACAAACTTGTTGATTCCCTTGCTTACGTTTCAGCAAATTCCAAAAGTCTAAGAACATGTGATGAGTTAACTACAAAAAGTGTCAAAATTATAAAACGGACTATATAAAGGCGATCATGATATGATATGAATACACAGACCAACGATAAAAATCGTCCATTATGCGCGCTATTATGACGTCGTTTGTCAGATAGAAGGAATCGCCTGTATCCCTACACGATTTACGTTTATCAAGCATCTAAGTGATCGTCAATATGCAGGATAAAAATAATTTATGTTCCGTAGATACTTAATCACAATTCCCCAATGACAGCAGTGATGAGTGATGAATGTCAATTATAAGAATGCATCGAATTTTAAAGTTTTCTATTATGTAAGACTTTCCTGAATAAAAAATACGCGTTCTTACTTCTAACATGAATATCTCCAATCTGATTACCATTCAGATTTATCACAATTTCGAACTGATGAATCTATATTTTGATTATATTATAATAGATCACTATAGTTTGATTAAATAAAGTAATTATACAGGTTAATCGTTATGGCGCTCGGAAATGATTGTTTAATGGAAGTGAAATGAAATTATTACATGTTAATCAATATGACTTTTTATTGTACTGATAAAAATCAATTAAACAAATATACTTAACGAGTTCTTCTTGTTCCCCAAATTAAATCGTATTGATTAGTTTTAAACCTTGTTATGATTGTTAGTTCTGTACTGATAAAGAATCCTCATGGGGTGTCCATGTAATCTCATAATCACATTTTTAGGCCAAAAAACCACAAATTCATGGGTGTTTCTCGTTGCATAGCAGACCCATTGGTTCCCTTCGGTTGTTGTCTGATCTATGATCGGGTTGTTCTCTTATTGACACATTTCCAATTTCCATTTTCAATGTTATTAGTATCATTTGAAACGAGATAATCAAATAATACAAAAATACGAAATAATCATAAATGATTTTGTCTAGTTATAAAATAATCACTATAAAAAACGACCAAGTAGTCACATAATCAAAAACTCAGGATGAGGCTCATTTGAACATTAAAATCCTTCTGTCACTAAACAATTTCACATCTTAAGGCGCGTGGTACCCAACAGCTTGACTAATATTCATTTGGCTCGTTTAAATTTTCATGAAATTTTGGCAAAATGTTTACTTTGACCCTTTGTAAAAAATATAAAAATTTCAAAAATTTGAACTAAACATTCTATCAGAAAAATCATTTGTTATATAGCAGGTCGATAAACACTTATTTTAATCATTATTATTTCCATAACAAAACATTGTAATTTAAACGTTTAGTTGATTATATTAGACTTGTCTCCATGTGGTGTTAGGTACCACCGTAATGCTTTGCGGTTGAATCAGTAAATTAGCATGTATAAGATCGATTGTGGAAAAAGTATTATTAAATTTAAATTTTTTAATTCATTTCATTATTATGATGGACCAAAACTATGGAGCATAAATAAACATTCATATACTGTCAAATAAAAAAGGCACACTTTTCAAAACATTCGGTTTACACAAATATCATACAATATTTCATGCATTGAAAATTTCTTACGATACACTCGACATCGGAGGAGTCAAACATAGGATAATTAGAAAACTTTCGTCATCGACTTTGACTTAACCATGTTCGACTGCAAACCATTCCAAATAGTTTTAATTCATCTTTTGTTCTCATTCGGGCGTTTGTGTACATGTTCAACTAATAAATCTAGATTAATGTGAAAAATCTTGCTTGGATTTTAACAAAAATCACAAATTGTTATAATAAGCTATTTTATTGTGATTGTAAATGCCAAACAAATTGAACAAAATGGTACAAAGTTACCATAAAAAATAACATAAAAAAATCATCTTTTTATGGTAAATTTTTTCACTTTTTTCAATATATAATTGTACAATTTGCTGTTTTAAATTGTTTACAGTGCCAATTATTGGATAAATAGTTTATTTTGGTGAAAAAAAATGAAATAATTTTGTATTTGTACTTCAAAAATAAATAATATGCATACGAAATTGATCCCTGATGTTTTGTTTTTTGGTGGCCGTGTATTCGAAGAAGATGCAACGTTTTCATCGTTAGCCTGACAAACACCTAGATTGTGAGTTTCGAGATCCACACATAGCAGGTGTTACGACTCCTATTTTAATTAAATAGGATTGTCCGTTTTCCTGCCGAAGGTCTGCGGTTCTCTCCGGGCATTCCATTCCGTCTTCTTCCATAGATAAACGGTCTGCAACTAATAAAGGCAACAGTTATATACCGCTGTTCTAAATTAATAAATCGATTGAGAAAAAAACAAATCCGGATTACAAACTTAAACTGAGGAAAACACATCAAATATAAAAGGAGAACTACGACACAACAGAAACAGAAACGAACCATAATATAACAATAGCCATTGTCCTGACTTGGTATAGGACATTTTAAGAAAAAACTAAGGGTTGATCCTGGTTTTGTGGCGAGCCAAACCTCACGCTTTTATGGCAATGTTAAATATAACATTAAAATGACAACATTACCTGACAGGACTACAGTACAAATAAATGGGAGAACATATAGGACAGAGTAACAGAAACGCACGAAAAATAGCTAACAAAAGGTACCATGAACAGATATATCATGTTAAGGAGTGGTGTTTGCAAAAAAAAAACCAGTCGAGAGAATGTAAAATTTCACGAGCCGTGAGGCGAGGGAAATTCATTTTCAAGACTGGTATTTTTCGCAAAAACCCCTCAAGAACATGCTATATCTGTTTGATTACACCGAATGTTAAAGTTCAAAAACGCATTGATGATCGTGACGTTACAAGCGTCCAGTCGGATAGAGTTTATTTTGGCAAATACCACGACAGAGAGGGTAAACAAGGCATATCCTTTTTGCAAATACCCCGGCGGCGTTAAAAAATGAACGATATTCATTTGATAACAGTAAATTGGTGAAAAATACACTGTCTATCAACCAATTAAAACCCAGGATTCTTACAAAAGGTGTAATTATGTTTAAAATGTAATACGCCAGACGCGCGTATCGACCAAACAAGACTAACAAATGACGATCAGATCAAAAAAGTTCTAAGGCCAAAACAAGTACGAAGTTGAAGAGCATCGATGACCAAAACATCCAAATATTTGTGCCTAATAGGGCTAAGGTTTTCTGCCTGGTATAAGAACATTATTTATTATTTAGAATAATTTATACTTTTCCAAACAGTTAATTTATAAAAATGACTATATAATAGATATACATGATAACACCGAAGTGGTGACTAACTAAAGAATGCAAACGGACACATGAAACAACCTAAACCAGCACTTAAAAATTCATAGCAAAAGAGATCAGCGCACAAAGTGACGTCACATTTGAATTTCTAAAAAAATCCCAAAATAGGATAGCATTAGGATATAGTTCAAGATTGGGTTTGTATTACTTATATAACATTTATTAAAAACAATGAAAATTACAAATACTAATTAAAATAAAATGTTCGTAGTAATTAGATAATTTATAGACAATAGCACAGGAAGTGGCTTTACACACCATTTAATCAATCATCAGCCTATGTTGACAGCTTATGTTTATTGATGTGCATAAGACCATTCCACTAGGCTTTATTTACAGTCTATATCTTATTATTAAAGTTATTGTTTATCCCAGGATAAGAACATACTCGAGTTCATTGGATTATCTTCTATTTTATTACTTCGGAATTGAGTAAACTATTCGTTATTGAGATTTAGGTGCACATTATATTGCTTAATACGCAGCAATATGAAACATGAACAACTGATATAAAAATTTGTAAAATCTAACAATTCAGCATTATTCGACTCGTCCCTGTCCAATATAACATCAGTAGAAAGTCAAAACAAAAATACTGGAAAGTTATAATTTCCAAAACAAATGGCAAAATCAAAAGCTCAAACACATCAAACACATCAAACGAATGGATATCAACTGTCAAATTCCTGACTTAGAACAGGCATTTTCTTATGCAGAAAATGTTGAATTGAACCTGTTTTTTTAGCTATCTGAACCTCTCACTCGTATGACAGTCGCATACAATTTTATTATATTGACAACGATTAGTGAACAAAGACAAAATATAAAATAGGTAAAAATGTGAAAATATGGGTACCGCAGTCAAGATTGTGTCATAATCCTAGTCACTAAAAAAAAACACCAAATATGTCAACAAAGTAACCCCCAAAAAGACATATAGATAAAAAAAACATTAGCATATCCAAACAACAAGATTACGGAGATTTAACACAGAACAGCAACACAATGACGGAATGTTAAAGTACCGAGCCACTTCAAAATGGAAATCATAAAAAAATGGTTCTAGATTATCAAATAATCAAGTGATCATTATTTCTTTGTCTGGTAATCAAATAATCACTATAATTACAATTGAGAGGTGTGCAGACTCCAATCTTAATTGACTAGGATTGTTCGTTTTTCCTGCCGAAGGTCTGTGGTTCTGTCGCACACCACTCCGTCTGCCGCCATAAATAAAAACTGTCTCAACCAAATAGTTTATAGTACCGAAAGTGGCATTTAACATCAAAGAATCAATCAATCAATAATCACCTCATGTTGATACCTTAGGTTCTTAATTTTATTGGTGTGTATAAAAGGGAGAAGGTTTGGTACCATTAAAACGTTTAATCCCGCAGTCAAAAATCTGATGTTCAATGGTTGTCGTTGGTTTATTTGGTTCATAAGTGTTTTCGTTTCCTGTTTTTATAAAGATTAGACCGTTGGTTTTCCCGATTAAATGGTTTTACACTAGTAATTTTGGGGGCCCTTTATATCTGGCTGTTGGGTGTGAGCCTAGGCTAGATACTACTTATCCTCTACAGATAATCGAACTTCCTCCAAATTTTGCCTTAAATGAACTGTTGTCTAACGAAGTGGTCGTATCCAAAAAGAAGTTCTCTAATTAGTAATTTACTTTTAGTTGACTTTTGTGTTTGCTAATGACTTAGCCATTCGTCCAAAACCAATGTGACTTATTTTTCAAATATTTTGCGTTTACATTCAGCTGTGCATCATAAGTATATAGGGCTGGCTGTAATCTGATACTCTACTTATATGTATTTGGTGTATATATACAGATTGCATTAGAATTAACCATTCATTCCATCATGACATATAAACAAATTTGATAATCTCTTGATATCAACACGTTTTAAACCAGGTTTAATCCACCATTTCCTACATTTGAAAATGCCTGTACCAGTCAGGAATATGACAGTTCTTGTCCATTCGTTTTTGATGCGTTTTGTTATTTGATTTTGCCTTGTGATTACGGACTTACCGAATTGATTTTCCTCTAAGTTCAGTATTTTTGTGATTTTACTTTTTATATGTTTTAAAGGAGCAACCGACGATTTGCAAATGTGAAGAAGGATATGCTTATCAATTTTAAAAATGCCTTATCTTTCAGTTATTGACTTCAATTATAGTTTTATTGATTGGTTTTACATTTCTGGTTATGAATTGCATATAATGAAGGATATTTATATGAAATATGAATATATTACTGGAATGGAAAAACTAAAAATGTCTGACTAAAAAAAGTTGTCAAAGACTCGTTTATTATCATATTGAAATCAAATAACTCGAACGTTAGCCTTTTAAGTTAGTGAATATCATTTTTTTTTAAAGTCAATAAAACCACATATTTACTTCACCAAAAGACAGTAATTGTTTTATTCCATATTCCGAGAGAAATTTATGTTATGGAAATTATTTACCAAAACCAATTGTACATCAAACGTTTTTTACCAAAATTATACACGTAAAAGCACGTGACGTATGCGCAGTGATTATACTTTATCCGCAGGTAAATATGCTTATTTATTAAAAAAAATACCTTTCATATAGAAAAACCTACTAAAGTTTTGTCAATATGGAATAACAAGTGATATTCAATTTTCACTCGTTATAAAATCGTCTACAAATATAGAAATGGCAGATCGTGCCAATATTTTCCGTTTTGGACAACAAGTGAATTATTTGTATACTAGGAAACACAATAGTAAGACTTATTTTGTGGTTTCTGCATGCAGGTATATGGTCATTGTTCCCCATTATTACAGTTTATTGGTACTTAACCCATTTCTCTGACGTCAGTCTATTGTTCTAACAGTGGATTTTTTTCAAGAATCCACTGACCACCATGTTAACTTAAGATAACTTATATCATAACTTTTAACTTACGATCTTTTATCCTCTCAAAAATTAGTGACTTATGAACGGTTCGAACTCGCGCGTATTTTCGACCGTAAAATCTGTTGTCTATGCATAATACCACTAGACAACGAGTGCTGATATAAATTAGTTTTTTAATATCACTCTTATAGCGTATATCTGTCAATGCATGTCAATAAACTGTATTTCTGTCTTTATGTTATCTAATAAAATATATGAACACTATAAAATCAAGGAATTGTAAATATTACTTATTAGTACAATTTCTTGATAAAATAAACATCGATGTACACATTACACTTATCACTTTTTGATGGTAATTACATTTTTTTAACTTTCCCAAAAAGATTAAAAAAAATCCATATATTAATTATATGTCTTTTTGAATTAATTATAAGTACTAAAATCTAATCAATATAAATTATTTGTAATAATTCAACATTGAATGAAATAATTATTTAGAAATACAAAATCTGGTTATAAAAAGGGAAGATAACAACACATTTAAGTTAAATATAAATGTGAACCGTGTGGATATAGTCAATTCCAGCTATTAGACAATAAATAAGACATAATACGAAATTATTTTCATGAAATTCAGTTGATTCATTGTCAGATCATGAAACAGATAGTCGTTTTACTAGAAATGGGTTAAGCTAGAGAATTGATAAGAAGTAATGGATTCGAAAACGATAATCAACTTGCGACTAAAGTCGCTCGTTGATTATCGTTTACGAATCCACTACTTCTTATCAATTCTCTAATACATAGCCTAACGTTTGATTTTGTCAGTTTTTATGCACTTCATCCTTTTTTAACTTTACCTTGGAGTTTTGTATTTTGCTTTATACTTTCTAGATATTTATTTCATGTGTATGATATTGTTACGTGATGATTTATCTGTATTACAGTTGTTCAAACTAATTAACAGTCAAACCAGCCAATCGTTTGTGCAGAGATGAAAATATAAAACAAAGACTTGAGAAAACGAAAAAAATTACATTTTTTCCAAACAATTTGATGCACATTGTAAGCAACATTTCAAGTTGGAGATCAACAGTATTGCGTACGATTTCAAAAATGATTTAAATCACATAGGAATGTAAATAACGTAGAAATCTACAAGTAAGATCACTCCCTTTTGTGTTTTTTTTTTTATCATGTTGACCTTTAGAATTGTCATGTCAAATAAAGGCAACAGTAGTATACCGCTGTTCAAAACTCATAAATCCATGGACAAAAAACAAAATCGGGGTAACAAACTAAAACCGAGGGAAACGCATTAAATATAGGAGGAGAACAACGACACAACACCGAAACGCAACACACACAGAAACGGACCAAGCATTCGACAAAATACCACGAGAATAACAAATATAACATCAAAACCAAATACATGAATTTGGGATAGACAAGTACCGTGCCACGTCTTATCTTAATATCTAAAAAATAAGAGAAAACAAACGACACAACATTAAAATGCAATACACACAGAAACGAACAATAATATAACAATGGCCATCTTCCTGACTTGGTACAGGACATTTTTAATGGGGAATAAAAATGGTGGGTTGAACCTGGTTTTGTGGCATACCAAACCTTGCACTTTAATGGCAAAGCTAAATATAACATTGAAATGACAACATAATATTACAGGACTACAATACAAATAAATAGGAGAACATATTAGACAAACATTCTAATTCGGTCAGGTTAAAGGTTGAATTATTAGTTGTTGTTTGTCTATAATCTTCAGTTGAAAATTATTGCATGAATGATCAACTCATCAATCAATACCGGTGTGGTTTCTTTAAGGTAAGACAAACGGGAAGATGAAAGTAACATTTAAAGTACGCTAGAAAGGGACACACAATTGTTACAAGTCAACTACGGACCCCTGAGATAGCTATTGCGAAGAAGAAGTCCCTGCTTAAACAATGTTTTCTTATGTCGGAACTTTTAAAATCTAAGAAGGACCATAGTTTTATGCCTCAATCAACCTTTAGGATGTTATATGAAAGGTGGCATATAGTTTAAATGAATCGATGACTTCCAAACTTGGTCATGACTTTATAATGAATTGAGTTTACTGGTATTTACCATCCGATTTTATAACTTGGGAGTTGCATAATGAGTGCTTGCGGTTCATACAGCGTAATCTATACATGTATATGTTTGTAGGTTTATCTGTCGAGCCAAACGACATTTTCGTGGTGGTCATTTTTCATATTGGCGGAGGGAGCTAAAGTACACAAACGAACTTCGGTAGGAAAAGTCACAATCTAAGTCTATTAAGATTGGATTCAGATGAGGCTTTCGAATTCACATTCTCAGTATTGACAGGCTACTGATAAAGTAGTGGAACCTCTAATAACACCCTACATCGATACCCATGTAGAAATAAATCTACTTTATCTTTTTTTTTTCATAAAAAAAGAAGATGTGGTAAAATTGCTAATGAGACAACTCTCCACAAGAGACTATTTCCAACATTTCAACTCTAGTTTTAAGGTTTTTTTTAATTGATGTTAAAGAGCGAGGATTTACATTAAAACTATCACATCTTTTGAAGTGTTTATAGTCAGGTGTTCTGAAAAGATTTTTGAATTCTTAATACTTTTTTGTCAAAGAAGGTAACAGTTTATAAATTTGACAGAAAATAAACACAGGGAACAAACATCACTAACAACGCAGTGCTAGTAAATTTATAAAACAGAATAATAAAAGACCATTTCCCCGAACAATCACAAAAATTATACAGAAAAAAAACCCGGTTCCTTTTATCTACACTTAACTATAGCCAAAACTGTTCTTTCTGATTTTCCAGATAATCGAGTAACAATTCAACTAGAACAGTATGATTTCGAATGGCATAAAGCTTTTTAAGTCAAACTATTTCTCTATAAACACTTGCTTTGCGGTCTCTTACGTCTCTGGTTTCCATCCCCATTTTTGTTCATGGTGTTGTTGCGGTCTCTTCCACGTATTTTTTCATAAAATCAGGAAATATGATATGATTGTCAATAAGACAATTATCCACTTAATTAAACGGAAATGACGTAAACAGTTATATAGGCATCCGTGAGGCCTTCAAGTAACTATTTTGAAGTAACTATTTTGAAACATCGCTTTTCTTTTTCTTTTTCTTTTCATTTTAACAAGACTTAAAGGTTTCTGTTAGTTTTGAAATCGGGGTCCGATTTAATCTTCGTTATTGATGGATAATTGTCTCATTAACAATGATACCAAATATCCTTTTATGTATTCGAAACGTATTAAACAGAAGGGAAAACCAGTCACAAACAATTAATAATGTAAATGGGGGGGGGGGGGGGGGGGAGGTGGGAGGATAGGTCAAAAAGACAACAACCCTACAGAAGAGCATTTTACAGTCGAGGTTCATCAATGGGTCTTCACCACCGCGAGAAATTCCCGCACCCGAGGAACATGGTTATATGATTAATCACATATACAAGTTAACACTTCAAAGGAAGTAATGATGATAAATACAAATGAAGTAAAACAGCAGTTGAAGTATAACTTTAATCAGGTAACATTTTACTTGTCACGCCATTACTAGAGCAAGTTGAGTCCTCCTGGCAAGGCTTGCATGGATCTTCATCACCTCCTACAACTATGATTTGAAATATAAGTGTTATGGATATCGTAATACCGAAAAAAATAGTTACACTTGTAAATCTATTATTATAGTTACTGAGTATTGTATTGAGAAAACGTTAGTATCAGTTATCAAATTAAAGTCTAATAGTAGATATCATGTTTTATAATATATTTAAATGGAAACGTGAACGGTTTTGAAGTGATAGTCAAAGCAACTATATTAATAAAATTCATTGAAGGATAAAGAAAATGCGTCTTTTCTCTGAAACTATCAGCTTGTTTATACAATGCTGGACGTTCGCTATCGACATTGTGAAGGATTGGCAAATATTCAAGACGGTTAAACTAAGGGTAATACATTTTTCTTTTGTTTGCTATGATTATTATGAATTAAAAAATAACACAAAATTAGGAAAAATATTGTGAACAAACATTCGGTCGATGTGCTAGGAGTAACTTTAATAGAGGAGAGTTACCATATACATCTCGATAAGATGTTGTTATCTGAGAGTTAAAAGTACAAAGTAATCTGTACCACACTAATATCTAGTTGAACCAAAAGTGAAAATGACATATAAGGTAATACTACAACTCTTTTGACAACCTTAAACATACACTGCAAAGAACCTGTAGATATAAATAGCAGAATATTTGCATTTTTATTTCATTTATATTTTTAAACATGTGATTTATCTTATATATGTACCTTTTAAAAGTTTCTTTCTATAGTTTATAATACAAAATACGATTATCATGCCGAAAATGATACATGAGACAAAACCAACTATTATCAGAGCAATATTGATTTCATCTGCAACATCTATGGAAATAAAAAAAATAATCATAAAATATGATACAACCAATAAAACGTGAATAAAAAAAAATAATATAAAATAAACCTGAAGTTGCAAGATAAAACACACCAAGCATTTTAAAATGATCAGTTTGGCCAAATTTTTATGATTCTTTGGTCCTAAATGCTCTTTAACTTCGTACTTTATTTGGACTTTTTAACATAATCTGATTTGAAATTTACTGATGAGTCTTTCGTAGCCATGCGTCTGGCGCAAATATTTAATGTCAATTCTGGTGTCTATGATGAGTGTATCTACCCCAAAAAATGCTTTGGGTGTCTGTCCTAAGACAGAATCCATAAGTTTTAAAAATGGTTGTCGTTTGTTAATATCTATTTATGATTTTTATTAGTTGAATTATTATAAATTATGCTGTTAATGTTCATGTGAGGACCTTTTATAGTCGATTTGTAAATGCTATGGATATCATATTATTAAAGGTCACACAGTGAACTATATAATTGCTTATATGCACTTCATTTTAACTATGGTGAATAAAATCTCACTGGTAATCAATGCACATCTCCTTTTTTTTATGTGATATATGATGACTTAATCAGTCCATCTAATCATACATCCTATTAATAAATGATGTATATGTATAAAGGAAAGTATACCACATTCAAATACCTAGTATATTACAGGCTGAAATCTCAAATGTCTTGGTAATTTTATTTCCCAAATAACATGATACTTCTACATTGCTTTTCTGAATTTGACATGTCTTTGTTTTATTTATCACTATCTGACACATCCCGTTCATTAGATAATGATTTTCTGATGTATTGCATTTGGTGATATGCATGGTGACATTCTGAAATGAAATATTGTAACATTCTGAAATAAAATATTGTACAATTTCTGAAATAAAATATTGGAACATTCTGAAAAAAAATATTGTAACATTCTGAAAAAAAATATTGTAACATTTTTGAAATAACTATTGTAACGGAATTCAACTGTAAAGCTTATACAATTTATAGTCGTAATAGCTGTTGACTTATGTTCTGCATGCACAAAAAAATTGCTTCTTGTACTTTAACAGTAAAATCAAACGTAATTTTGCTTTTGATAAGATCCAACTACGACTTTAGATAATGTTCATGGGTTTATGTCTGCGTTTGAAAAACTGTTATGGTTGTGTCTTTGCTATAAATTAACCTAATATATGTAAGACTAATCATAATAATCAAAAGATAAAAAAAACTATTATGATGCAATGGTTTTACACTAGCAATTTTTGGGCCCTTTACAGCTTTTTGTTCGGTGTGAGCCAAGACTCCGTGTTGAAGGCCTTACATTGACCTATAATGGTTTACTTTGATAAATTGTTTTTTGGATGGAGAGTTGTCTTATTGGCACTCACACCACATCTTCCTATATCAAGTCTCAATATACATTATTTATATTTTGATTGTTACTGGCTTTGAAATAGCTTTCAGTAACTTAGAGTATTCTTCGATCGGTACTTTTTGTATTTTGTTTATGTTATGGAAGTGAAATCTGATGAGAAAAGATATTTTCAACTAAGTTTTACATTTAATTCTTCTGTCGTGCTATTCCACAAATCCAAAAAACAAGACGAAACCAAGAAAAAATAAGATAAAATACATCAGAACGATAAATGATTGCTTATTACATTTTATTACAAACTCACCATTGAATGAAAGTAACATGTAGGAATCGATGAAGTATTTATAAAAGAAACCACAATATGATCGTCGTATCCTTGTCTCTCTAGTCGAATATTCAGCTTCGATGAATTGTTTGTATCTGTAACTATAATATAAATGAACAGTTTAATACATACAGTTACTTTTTTCTACAGTAGAACAAATTACCCATTTATCATGCAATTATATATGCCATAGTCGCTACTGTTGTTATTTCGTGTGCACAGTTCATAGTTATGTTTGCATTTCAATCTTTTTTCGAAGCAAAAAATCAAGGTATAGGACTAATTTGATTTTTTTCTTCAAGACGCAATAAAATGCAATTGTAATTATGTCGTTTATATTTACTAAGACACCTACTAACCTAATGTATATATTAACCATGTTAACATGAATATTCTTAAGTCACTTCTTTAGTAGAACTTCAATATTGCGTGTTTGATATAAGGACACTTATTCAATTACAAATAAAATTTGTTGTATATTATCAGTTTAAAATGTAAAATGAACAAACCACTCATTATAAAAAACCACAAACATGGACTTACATGCTATTCCATACCGCTGTAATGATAAGTCGATAGAAGCAGATTTTAAATCATGCTTGCATTTATACATTTTTAAATCTGTCTCCTCAAAATGTAAAATAGTCAACTGTCTTGTGACGGCATTAACTTGTTGTTCGATATATTTTTCTTCATTAATGTTCTGTTCACCATGGCCATCTATGAACAGCAGATTATTTTCAGAAAACCAATACCATGACGACTGAGAGGATGTGTTATCAGACAGACATTGGAGATCTACTGACTTCCCGTATTTTATAGGGTCATCTGATTTTAAAGTCACTTTTAGTGAATCTAAAATGGAAATAACTCAAGCTTTATACAACTAAACATTTAATTTTACGCGTTCATTTTGAAACTCTATAACTGTAATGTTAAATATTTATAAATATTTAGACCGTTCTATTAAACAAAAGATTTAGTTAGAAAACATAGAACTTATTATCTGCTAGTTTTTATTCCAAATTACCTAGTCAATATATGCATGATTAATGAAAAATAAAGGATACACATATAGGATTACATGTTACTACCAAACAACAATATTCACGTATAACTTTTCAGTGTTAGGCACTATTATCAGCTCTTTGGTTGGATTGATGTCTCTTTGAAACATTCCACTTTTCTTTTATCAATTTTACCCTAGTTTCATAAGACACATGAACTCGTTTTAAGGGTAGTACAATTTATCTTACCTCCTATACATTTCTAGTAATTTTATTGGTTAAAAGCGACCTCGTGGAGACCGTGTATATATAATATTAGGTTAGTAGGGAGGCGGGGCTTTTTTCAATACACGGTTAGTTGCGGTCAGTCGAGGATTATGCCAGGCAATGGGCTAAGCGCGAGAAGGAAGACGTAGACACTCTATCCGAATGGATTAAGGCAGTGAGGTCGTTAATACAAATCAGAATTAAGAAACTGAATGGGTCCATCAATGCCCATGCTACGTCAATCTTCAAAGATCCAAATGTTGCTAAACACCTATCTGACCTCCATGATGAATATGTTGTTGTCCCCGCAGACAAAGCCCCAAATAACATCGTTTTTATCTGTAAAAGTCATTACATTAATTGCTTGATAAACGAATTAGGTATAGACAATTCACTTTGAAACCCAACATATACCCTCACGACACTTACCAAAGAGGAAATCCTGGATAATCATAGGTCTGTTCTTTGTTCCTTTGGTATTTCAACCAAAGATGAAGAACTGGATCTTCCATCACTGTATTGGATACCTAAACTACATAAGTGTCCTTACAAACAACGGTATATTGCTGGGTCTTCCAAGTGCTCCACGAAACCCCTTTCTAAATTATTAACATCCATTTTATCAGCAATCAAAGACGGGCTTCAAAGTTATTGTGAAACTGCCTATTCTAGAGGTGGCGTGAATCAGATGTGGATACTTAAAAATTCCAAAGATCTTTTAGAGTACATACAATCTAACTCTCTTTCATCTTGTAACAGTATTAAAACATTTGACTTTTCTACTCTTTACACAAGTATTCCACATTCCAAACTAAAAGACAAATTAAAAGAGTTGGTATTACTTTGCTTCATAAAAAAGAATGGCCAACGTAGATACAAGTATCTTGTCTTAGGGAGGGATAAATCATACTTTGTAAAGAACCATTCTGATTCAAACAAAAAATTCTCTGAAACCGATATTATCAAGATGCTTGATTTCTTGATTGACAACATATTTGTTACGTTCGGAGGACGTGTTTTTCAACAGACTGTCGGCATCCCAATGGGAACAAACTGTGCCCCTCTACTTGCTGACTTGTTTCTTTATTATTATGAGGCTGACTTCATGCAGGAACTTCTTAGGAAGAAAGATAAGAAGTTAGCAATATCCTTTAACTCTACTTTTCGCTATATAGATGACGTTCTTTCACTAAACAATTCAAAATTTGGTGACTATGTGGATCGCATCTATCCCATCGAATTGGAGATAAAGGATACTACAGATACAGTTAAGTTGGCTTCATATCTTGACTTACATCTAGAAATTGACAATGAGGGTCGGTTGAAGACAAAACTTTACGACAAAGAGATGATTTCAGCTTTCCAATTGTGAACTTTCCATTTCTAAGTAGCAACATTCCAGCAGCACCTGCATACGGGGTATATATCTCCCAATTGATACGATATTCCCGTGCTTGCATTTCCTATCATGATTTTCTTGATAGAGGGTTACTGCTCACAAGGAAGCTATTAAACCAAGAGTTCCAAATGGTGAAGTTGAAATCATCCCTTCGTAAATTTTACGGACGCCATCACGAGTTGGTTGACCGTTATGGAATAACCGTTTCACAAATGATATCGGATATGTTCCTTACGTCGTAACTACAATCCCCTTCCCTTTCATGAATTTGACCTACCGAATTAGACTATTTACCGGATTTGTAATCACATAAGCAACACGACGGGTGCCGCATGTGGAGCAGGATCTGCTTACCCTTCGAGAGCACCTGAGATCACCCCTAGTTTTTGGTGGGGTTCGTGTTGTTTATTCTTTAGTTTTCTATGTTGTGTCATGTGTACTATTGTTTTTCTGTTTGTCTTTTTCATTTTTAGCCATGGCGTTGTCAGTTTGTTTTAGATTTACGAGTTTGACTGTCCCTTTGGTGTCTTTCGTCCCTCTTTTAGTTGGGGATTTACGACTTTGGCACTGATTATTTGAAACTATTAAAGTTCTGTTTAATATTGTTGATATCAAGGTTGTTGATAATAAATATTTATCGTTTACGTTAGTTGTTTAGTGCAAATTAATTGAAGAAGGTTCTTAAAATTGAACACTTGAACACTTTAATACAGAAATAAGAAGATGTGTTATGAGAGCAAATAAGACAACTTTAACAGTCTAAATTCAACAAGTAAAAATAGTCGGTAAGATAAATTCGTTAGAACATAGTGTGCTAGTGACCTTCGCTCTCACCCCATATGGAATTTACTGACCCTATATATATCATATTAGGTCACTAACACACTATATGTAACTAATAGTATTCTACTCAAAGGAAGCGGTTTGACGACATTTGTCGATCACTGGTTATTTTTTCTTCCTCTCAAATTACACCAATTGTTATAATGACCGTGACATATAAAGGCGGGCAATCGAATTTCCCCTCATTACAATCTGTGCATATATAAATGAAACAGACAAAACTCTCAAAAAAAGACGTGTTGTTGTTTTCATCAACTGTTCTAAACATTTTTCCCGAGATTAACTTTTAAGAAGCAAAACTGTTATCTGTGTCCATTTCTCGTGGCTCCTAAGAATTCAAATAATTTCAAACATCAAGTTCAACGATATATAAATTGATCTCATGTAATGTGCATGTATAATGTATGTAAGTCATTAGACATAAATATATAAAGTATACGGATCGACCGGATCTATAACTTGGATGTAAACTGACAAATTTCAATAAATAAAGGAAACAGTAGTTGATCGCTTTTCGAAAGTCATAGATAGAGAGAAAACAGAATTACAAACTAGAATCGAGAAAACACATCAACTATAAATGACCTTGTTCTCGTATGCATTTCAAACCCTTCCATTAATTTGCAAACAAAATTTCACCTCTATGTTGTTCTTATTTTAAGTTATCGGTTCACATTATAGAACAACGATTTAACTTAAAAAAGGTTGACAAAACCAAAGCCCCAATAACACGTTATCGGAGTTTCAAGGTCGTTCAATTGAATGTGCAGAATTTATAAGATAAAGAGGTTCACTAGACTATCATTAAACATTAAAGATCAGAATACATGCACCTTTAGTGATCTATAAATCTTTAAATACAATTTTGTAATTTAAAATGTACCTAGAATAACTAAGGGACCAATGCTATCAATATCATTGTCGTTACTTAATCTTTAATAATAAAAATAATTTTACTTCGCGAAAGTTCGGAACAGTACAATATAAACGATATATGCATTGCTACCTTTATTTATAAATAGTGTAATGCCTCAACTTAAATACTAGTAGATATGTGTGGTAATCTTTTTTCTTGGAACTTGTTTGATAAGGTATTATTGAGAAAGGTTCTAAATTATTCTAAAAACATATAATAAGATCACGTGGGATAAATATTTTTAATTCTTAGACACAAAGAAAACCTTATCTTAACTACTCGACAATCGTCTACACAATCAGCAATATTTACGTTATGATATTTTATAAGTTGACACACCTACTACATCTACATGCATGTCTACTGTGTACCATTCAAAACACTTAATGAAGATAAAACATACTGAAAAAAGACCGGATAATACCAAGGCGATTTTCAACCTCATAAATCTAAGTATGTTAAAGATATAATTTTAAAAGGTACATATTCTTCTATCTTTGATAATGATTGACATCGAAGCAATAATAAGGTAGAATTCCATAATTAAAAAGCGTGTTTTCCAAACAATTTGAGACAGTAGTGAATAAAAATCTTCAGTCTGTAAACAATTACAAGCGTGATAGGGGATATCAGTTTATCAGTTTCGAATCAGTTTTGATATATAATACACTTAATACAAATATTATGTTAAAGTACTAAGACGTAACACTTTACCTATTCTGATATCATTAAAAACGATTGACATCGCAACAATAACGAAGTAGGGTTCCATCATGAAAATATCATACGTCTTCTCAATATGATTTTGAAATCTTTAATACACGTACATGTACGTCATTTGTGCATTCTTGAAAATTCCTGATTCCTGAAAAAAATAAATTTAGAAGCATGTCATCAGACAATGATTAGCATTGTTAAATAAACATTGAAGCCGAACAATATTCTTTCTAAGAAATGTATGGTGTAGTAAACATGGTACAGGTAAATCATAACGTGTTTATCAAGTACGCAGTTCATACATTTCTTCAAACTTTCCAATTATAATATTTAAACAAATAATATGATTAAAATAGATACAGCCTTACAAAAGGACAAAACAATTAAATGACAAAAGGACAATTTTTTAAAGTTTATTGCAAATTTGTGAACAGTTTACAGTTTCTTACAGGAAATACTAAACGTAGATATACAATAATTTATATTTGTCATTTTGTTATGCTTGAAATTATAAAATAATACGATTCTGTGACAAGGTAGGAATAAACAGAGATGATTAGATTCACACCAATACGCATGGTTTAAGACAATATGGACTCGAGATGGTTGAATATGTATTTTTGTTACTTATGTGAAATGTATGTCTGTACAGATATTAAGCGATTTTGTAATGACTATACTGACTAGCAGATTTTTTTCAATATATGACAAGGGCGGTAGCGCTATAAAAAGATTAACATGAATTGCTGTATATATCTACAGATGTAGGAAATCCATCAGTAAATATTTATTTTGAAGTGAAGTCGATTCGACGGTTTAAGTTTGTGCAAGCAGATTGTTTTAATAAAAAGGAACGAAAGTACCAAAAGAAGCCTTCGTAAATTGCATGACTGTCTAGTATAAACAAAAAACACCATGGTCAAACTGTAAACAATTACGGGACATAAAACATAACATATACATTTCCTCACTAACTAAATTACACGGTAATTCACAGAATGTCCGAAAAGGTAAGTAGTTCCTGCTCTTCATGCGGCTAGCCTCGGTTTTAGTTTGTTACCCCGATTTTTTTTTTGTCCTTGGATTTATGAGTTTTGAACAGCGATATACTACTGTTGCCTTTATTTAAATCCGGTGATAATAATAACTGATCCTTTTCAGTAAAGTCGGAATCGATAAAAAAAATGCTGAAGATATTTGATAACTGTCAACCAAACCATTCAGTAAAACTATCAACTGCGTGAAATTCTTCGTGCAATAGATTACTGGTAAGCAAGAACTCTCTATCATTAAAATCCTATAAGGACATAGTAGGGAGTTCTTTTCAATTGAAACTACACATATGAATTGTATCTTTTTCATTTAAGATTTCATTTAAGTAAATACGTGGTCAACTAGATCTTTTGAAATATCATTTAACCTTGTTTAGAGGAGAACACTAGTCCCTTAATCGCCATTAAAAAAAATTGAGTTTTTTCTTATTTTATCTTGTTTTTTTTTTTTCTTCAATAGATTTCAGTTTGATAAAGTCGCATTCTTGTTTTCGTTTCACTGCACATATTTACAACTTATCTCATTATAAAACTACTACACGTATATCATAATGGAATCAGTAACCGTCACAAAATATATAACACAAGACATGTATACACTGTTGTATATATATACTAGAATTTAAACATTTACATATACGTTCATGAAATAATGTTATATCTTAAAACGGAAAATTACTATATTTACGTACATAATGAAAGACTCACTTAAAGCGTATAATAATATAATTATGTGCGAATATGATATCAAAATGTAAATAACTTGTAATGAAATACATGAACATGTTTACGAGGGAAATCGTATATACGTATGAGAGTTGCACTGGTGTAATTTTATAACAAAAGCAGTTTGTACCAATACTAGCCATGTACCTTAAAGAGCATATAGAAGTATGCTTTCATAGTTTGATTCGATTAATTAAAAAGGTCGTATAGTGCAGTTATAATGTCTAAAATTGCAGTTATGTTTATGAATGCGTCACATTTAATTTTTACATTAAATGAACAACCTTTCGGTTACAGCAGGATTTTCATTGTGTTTTTTTTTTACTTTTACGACCTATGATATAGATAGGCATAACATGGAGTATTAGTCCATGTAAATCTGGTTTAATATGACTATATGATCATGTACCTGAACAAAATAATGATATCGGACTACATATTTCTTTCGGATTTTTTTTCTCTTTTTTTGAATTATTTTTTTGGATATTGATGGTCGGAATAGTTGGTTGTAATAATTAAGATTTTGGGTAATTTCTGTTCTTCTTTCTACGTATTATTATCGCTTACACAGCTATTTTTTTTGCATCGGTACTATTTCTGTACTATAAATATGTAGTACTGGTAATTTACTTTTAATATTTAGTATAATTGCTTTACTTTAAAATTATTGTAATATTTAGGTACATTGGTGTGTACTTGTATTTTACAGTACTTGATTTGTACTAAATATTTTGGTACAGAAATAATACAATATTCCATGTTTGAAAATCATAATTTTAAGAGATTTTAAATAGAAAAACTTTCAAAATGCTGAAAATGTAACGGTAGTGACCAAAAATCTGTAGTACTTTAATTTCAAGTACAAATTAAGTACTGTAAAATACAAGTTTCTAAATTTTACAATAATTTTAAAGTAACAAAATAGTACTGAATATTAAAAGTAAATTTCCAGTTCTACAGATTTTTAGTACAGAAATAGTACCGATGCAAAAGTTGCTGTGTACGTGTTTGTCATAATCTGTGTGAAGACAATCTAATATGTACCTTTAAACCGGAATAAAATCGGTAATGTAATTCCAAGAAAAATGGAAACATTTTTGTTATTTCCTTGGAATTTTTTTTTTATTAATAAAAATCGATATTGAAATAGAATTTACGAAATGGTAAGTCTGCATAGATTAAACCATTGATCCGCTGGTATTGTTCAAACAATCAGTGTATACATGTGCATGTATAATGAATTATTAAGATCATTGATTTGTTAATTTTTTTTAGTTTCAATTCTTATTCTTTGCAATATAAACCTGTCAATTGATTGTTTGGTTGTTTGTATTAAATGACACTTTCAGTGTTATTTGCTATTCTGTGGATATTAGATTTTACTAGGAAGATAAAGATCGAATCTCAAAAACGAACAAATAAAACATGAACACCAAATAGATATATATAGCAAGAATAAATGTGCGGCTTCATAGTTCACTGGTAAGAACTGATCGTCAAACAACAGACGAAAATATGCAAAAAATACATGTGTTTCATTCATCGTTGTGTATAATTTCAAACGAAATACACGTTCTTCGAAATATTATTGATTCCAACAATATGCCACCATACATAAGTAATGTGATGTACACAAAGATGATACGGACGACTAACGAAATCAGTAGTTTATACATGTACTTCAAAGGTCGAAACATATTTAACTAATAATGTATGACAGACAGGGCAAATAAGCTTTTGAATGTCGCTAAATGCTATATTGGGTCAGTTTAATATCAAATCTACATGTTATAATATTGGGAAGTTATCGTTTAAATTCACATGGTAGTCATGCAATTCAATGTTTAACCAATGATACAACATGTACAACAAAGTAAGTTGTTGTAAACAAGAAATAGATGACAAGATAACGCCGAATGCCCATTTAAACCTTTTATGTTAAATGCAAAACTTACCTTTTATATATACTTTTGATGACCATCGACATCGAGCAATTATAGTTTCAAATAACACACCTGAAAAAGTAAAAATAAACCATGGAGTTCACCTTATTTAAAGTTAGATACAAGTGCATGCTATCTATAGGTTCGTAGTAAAATTTAAAAACCGATCTACAGCTAATTCTTGGAAAGATTGTTGTTTTCAAAATTCACGTTTTAGAATAAATCTATATTAGATAAACTTTAAGGTTATTCAAACATTGACAAATGTTTTATCTGTCGGCAAACTTTAAACCTTCATAATATTATTTCAGAGTTGCATACAACAGCAAAATCAAGAACTGCATATCATTTGGATTTCAAATTTAAATGATTTATCTACGAATATAAATAATCAATTACAGATCACATTTAGGATGGAAAATTGCACGTTTCAGGGCATATCCAGAAATAATTTTTCGAAATAATTAAAGATGATATTTATGAAGATTGTCTATAAAATAAGCTTTTGTGGATGAAAAGAAATACCGGGTATGCGTATGAGACTTGAAACCCTTGGACAAAACTAACAAACATAGATAATATAAATAGTGCAAACATCATAAAGTATTACACAATATTGAAAAATTATAGAATCAAATACAAAAATATACTATATATAAATCAACCATTCTAGCATCCATGGCAATTAACATTAATGGGCATGTGCAACTTAAGACTTTAAACTAACCATTTGTAATAATGTTTCCGTACAAAATCATGTTGTCTTGTTATTCGCTGTTTGCCTTTGTATGTATGTGTGTTTTTAATGGAGATTAGTGCTGTCAATCAAGTGTTAATCAATCTGTGCAAAGACAACTTATTCCTGTCGTTTAAAGGAACGAAAAGGTAGTTCATGTGTTACTTTAAATAGAAATTTACAAGTCTTTTCATTTAAGTTTAAAAAATTTAAACGTCAGAATTTACGAAATGTTTAATCAAAATAACTAGTACATATAGCCGTATTGTTCGCCTAAAATGTTCAAATATCGCCGTATTAAATGATTTGACGAGTTATATTGATAACGTCAGTAAACCACTTCAAATATTAAATTCTTATTATAATTCATTTTGAAAATCATAACTATAAGAACTTGATCAGAAAACATGTCTGTTTATCAACTAGCTTTTGATAAAGAGCTCACTTATCATAGCATATATATGGGCACATGCAAACAACATACAAAACCTTACAAACAGTCACATTATCAAGCAATGGCAGATCAATCATATTAATGTTTTTGTAGTATTCACCACTCCCTGAATCTCCATATCGACATTCACATCCCAAAATGCGTGCTTTGCCACTAAACAAGTTCCATGAACAGGTTTAATGACACTGTCAGTTTCGATGACACGGTGATTTCACATTTTTTAAACGATCAAAACCACAAATGAAAAAATAATGCACAAATATATCGTTAAACGAACATAGTTGAACATCAGAACGATATATCATATACATTTGTACAAATGTATATCTTATATTGAATAATTGACTATAAACTTACCCTTTTTTTAATCATGTGTAATGGTCATCGACATCACATCAGTTAAAAAACGGAAATGTAATTCATTATTTCCTCGCAGTAATGTATAATAAATCTTTGATTATATTTGAGTTCCGCCTAATTTAAAATTAGATACATGTCATTAAATTCCTGTATCTTGAAATAAAAGTCGAATTCTTGGAAAGAATATAATGTTTTCAGATATAAGGCATATTATATATTTTTGGTAACTATGTCATAAGGTGCAGTGTTTACCTAAACTATTAATGTTTAAAAATTATTTCAGAATGTTGCAGTTGTTAGCAATGGGAAGCGATAAAAACAATTTAATTTCATTGAAATATCTATCGGTAGATTGATAAAAGATTATGTATTGTAATAAATATTCAGGTCAATTAATTCAAAATTAGATACTAATGCATGTCATCTGGTCTGGTTTCCGTAACTATAGTTTTTTTATGACACGAGATAGTTAGTCTTGTGCTCAACCCCCTAACCTGGAGGGCCAGTGGATTTGTAGTTGAGGTTCCATTCCCCTAGATCGAATGCCGGCCTAGGCTTACGAACAAAGATCTACCCGGATTGGTATCAGAGTTGTCTCTCCTAGATGGATTGCCTTTCTGTTCTGGGCTATCAACCCCCATCTGACTGGCTATTTACCCATAGCTGGGACAAGGTTAATGAGTGCTAGGGCATATCCACACGCCGATGGACCTACACACCAGTCAAGCAGTCAAGAATAGAACCAACAAGAGGGAAATATTCGACACAGTCAAATTAAAACAACCTGAAATTCTCAAGAAATTTAAGATCGAGCTAAGAAACAGGTTTCAAGTGTTAAAAAACCTACAAGACAACAAGCCAAGTACTGTAGAAAGCTTAGAACAGGTATGGAGAAGAATTGAAACTGTGTTTAAAGAAACAAGAAACACTCTAGGGCTTCGACAACGTGAAAGGAAGAAATGGATAAGTGATGACACATGGACTAGCATTCAGCAGAGAAAAGACATAAAGACAAAATTGAACAGCACAAACTCAGAACGAATCCAAACTAATCTTAAGAAAGAATATTCAGTCAAGAACAAAGAAGTCAAACGTAAAACAAAAGCAGATAAGGCAACATCCCTAGAGACACTTGCTAAAGAAGCAGAGACATCAGCTTCTAAAGGAGAACTTAGCACTGTGTATAAAATCACGAAAGAACTAAGTGGTAAGCACATGAGCTCCGGATCCAGTGTACCATTTAAGTCCAAGGATGGTAAAACACTAGCCTCAGAAAGTCAACAACTGGAGAGGTGGACTGAACACTTTAAAGAAACATTGAATGCAGAACATCAGGCAGATGTTACAGTTATAGAACAGTTTGGAATGGAACTAGACATCGATATTGGGGAAGTATCAAGGGATGAGATCAGGAAGGCAATACTTAGACTCAAGAACGGGAAGTCACCTGGCTTAGATGCAATAACAGCTGAAATGCTTAGAGCAGACATAGAAACAAGCACAACCATGTTTCATGAACTGTTAAAACATATCTGGAGGCATGACAATATTCCAAATGATTGGGCAAAGGGTCTTATACTCAAACTACTCAAGAAAGGAGACCAAAGTGACTGCAACAACTGGCGTGGTATAACTTTACTGTCAGTACCAAGCAAGATACTACTGAGAGTACTTTTAAACAGAATAGATGATGCTATAGATGATATTCTGAGGAAAGAGCAGGCAGGGTTTAGATCAGGTAGAGGATGTATCGACCATATTTTTGCAATCAGAAATATAATAGAGCAAGGTATAGAGTGGCAAAACAAACTAGT
The DNA here is from genome assembly GCA_019925275.1 of Mytilus edulis. NCBI lineage: Eukaryota > Metazoa > Mollusca > Bivalvia > Mytilida > Mytilidae > Mytilus > Mytilus edulis. The sequence continues at coordinate 69,394,527 of CM034358.1, read as the reverse complement.
CCTAAATTTCATTGACTTTCGTAGAGCCTTTGACAGTATTAAAAGAAGTTGCTTATGGGTCATCCTTAGGGCATATGGTGTACCTATTAAAATAATCACCTTAATACAAGCTTTCTACAACAACTATGAATGCTGTGTATTACATAACGGTCAACAGTCAGAATGGTTCCAAGTAACATCTGGAGTACGACAAGGTTGTGTAATTTCTCCTATCTTATTCATTACAGCAATAGATTGGTGTATGAGAACAACATTGGGTAATGAAATCACAGGCATCAGATGGACCATGAATTCTTTTCTTGAGGATTTAGATTTTGCAGATGACATCTGTCTACTTTCCAGCAACAGAAACAACCTGCAGAACAAAACCACCAGACTGAATGACACAGCACAAAGTATAGGACTGACTATAAATAAGAAGAAGACCAAGCTCATGAACATCAGCAGTAACACAATACAACCAGTGTACTTGGGACATAACATCATAGAAGAGGTTGAGGACTTTACATATCTTGGGAGCATGCTATAGTTACACCAATGGAACAGCAAAAGATATAAGAGCCAGAATAAGCAAAGCCAGATATGCATTCTGCCAACTAAAGCCTATATGGAAGAGAAGGTCAATTAGCCTGAAAACAAAGCTCAGAATATACACCAGCAATGTGAAGTCAGTCCTTCTATACGGGGCAGAATGTTGGAGAATTATCCAATCAGACATGAACAAGCTTTCCTCATTCCATAACACCTGCTTGAGGAAGATCTGTAAGATATTCTGGTCCAATACTATTTCCAACAAAGACCTGTACCACAAAACCAATCAGTGTTGTATTGACACAGATATTAAAAGGAAGAGATGGCGTTTGATTGGCCACGTATTGAGGAAAGGAAATGAGGATATCATCAAGATTGCTTTGAGATGGACACCTGATGGTAGACGAAAAAGAGGGAGGCCAAAAGAGACCTGGCGCAGAATGATAGAATCAGAGATGAAAGACCTTGGAAAAACCTGGAAGGAGATCGAGAAGAAGGCAAAAGACAGGCAAATGTGGCGAGTACTGGTTGAGGCCTTATGTGCTGACAGGCACGAAGAGGATGAGTGAGTGAGTGCATGTCATCTATTGATTTGTAGTAAAATTTAAATACTAATTCTTGAGTAGATTGTTTTATATTACACGTCTAAGAATAAATCTATTCTTGTTAAAGGTTGACATTGACAGATGTTTTAACCTTAAACAAAGTTTAACTTTTACAATATTTTTTTAGAGTTGCATGCGACATCAACATGTAGCGCTGCATATCATTTTGATTTTAAATTAAATGAATATATGTGCATGTACGAATATTTTGTTAAAACAAATTTAAGGTCCCGTTTCAAAGCATATTATACATATATTTTGTAATAATGAAAGATAATAATGTATGACGATTGTTTACAAAAAAAACCTGCACACTCCGAATAAAGGGTATGCGTGTGAACTTTGTAACCCTTTGACAAAAATAAGATAAACGTCAGTCTCAGAATAGATTTATCTTTATTTCAACAGTATTTTACTAAAAGGTTTGGCTACCAAGCTAACTAACTTATTTTTTAGACTGCTTTCAATGATGTCCCTGTTCAAGTTGATGGACATCTGTTTAGTGTCACTAAGCAGATAAAAGTGTACGACTTTATCCAAAAGTGGAGATGGTGGTTTAACGCGTAAACCATATTTGACTTCACGAATCGTACAAATGTTTCCGTACGCTGTTTTTTTTTTTTTTTTTGCAATTGCGTCCATATGAAAAAAAAGAAGATGTGGTACGATTGCCAGTGAGACAACTCTTCTCAAGAGACTTAAGTACATATAAATATCTAATGTGAGTAACGAACAGGCCTTCAACAATGAGCAAACGCTATACCGCATAGTCAGCTTAAAAGCCCCGAACTTACAAATGTTTAACAATTTAAACAAAAAAAATGACGGTCTGATATACATGATATATGTATACAAAATAAACCACAAAAAACAAATATGTTACACAGCAGCAAACGACAACCGCTGAATTACACGCTCCTGGCTTCGGACAGAGACAAATAGAATAAGTCGGAATTAAACATGTTATTGTTTGAAGCTGTTAATTCACTTGTGACAGTGGTGTAGCAGTACAACATAAAAAAAAAAAAATATAAAAGTCAGTTACAAAAGTGTAACGCATCAGAAGAGTGTCTACTTTTTGGAGGAAACGAGTGTTTGAGATTGGTGTTGTCTGTTTTCCTGTCCAATGTTGTATTTTGTTTTACAATTCTGTGTATTATTACAGGTTAATAATCAATATATATTATGAATACACCTTGTCCCTACCTTGATAAGGTACGAATTATGAACGGAAATTTCCTTAATATATTTTAGTAATTAAATTTTATCAAGAGCATTTGAAATTTACTTGCAGATTTGTTTGTATATTCCAATGAAGCAGAATCTATCCAAGGGCTTGTACAGAAAAGGGAAAATAAATAGGCCCAGTCTTTCAATTTCACCGTTTGGTATATTGATGCTGTACTGTCTCTTAATAATTATAGATTCAGTGATCACTAACATTTAATATATCCAAGTGAAAATGGAATTAAATATATTACCGACAGAGATAAATCTTCTTCTTATTTATACCTTTTTCTCGAACTGACTACTGATGGTAGGTTGAATATCAAAATTTATGAAAAACGCGATGATTTTAATTTTCCTATAGTCAACTTTCTATTTCTGTGTAGCAACACCCCAGCGGCACCAGCATATGGAGTATATATTTCTCAATTGATACGTTACTCTAGAACTAGCTCAAAGTACGTTGATTGTGTTGAATCAATCAAATTAAGGTCATCATTTCAGATATTTTACGGTCTCCATTATTAGCCAATTGGCTATTATGACAAAAGTGTCAGAAATCATATCTGATATTCTTCCTCAGTCATTATCATTATATATTACCGAACTGAACAAATAAATAACACGACGGGTGCCGTATACGAAGCAGGAAATGCTTCCGGAGCACCTGATTTCACTCCCTGTTTTAGTGGAGTTCGTGTTGTTTTTTAATTTTTATTTATAACTGTTGTTGTAAATGTCCTTCGGTTTTGTCAGTCTTTTTTTCACTCCTTGGTTTTGATTGTTATTGCCTAAAATTGTAATTAAGAAATGATCTATCAATATACTAGAGACATTTTATAACAGAGGCTACATAGAACGACGTAGATTTATAACTATTGAACGTGTAGCTGCCACATAGGTAGTGATAGCAGCTGGCTACCTACTCGTGCAATAGTCATAAATCTATGAACCCCTTTGTAGCCGATACGCTATTGAATGCAACCCGTAGTTCCGTATGATATCGCATGAATGGATCAAATACTGCCGATTTAAATGAATTGCAAGACATATCGTAACACCAATTAACCACTTTAAATAATATTATCAAAATGATTATAATTCAAATAAAGACTCATTGAACTTTGTCGGGAATCATACCAGTTTATTAACTCATTCCATCAACAAACAAAAATATAGAACCGGTGGCTATTTAAAGATCTATTACATTATTTCTTCTTTTTACAACATCTTACGTTGTTTTCTAAAATGTTCGAAATATTTCAAATCTCTGAAGCTTCGTATTGACAACTTTATATCAATCCATTATCCGTGTCTTCCCATTAAAAAAAGTCTTTGGAGAGATTTGAGGTAACCTTCGATAACCAAGTGTTACACATTATTTAAAGTGTGCATGTACCCTGTAAATCGAAAGTAGACCGCTATATTTAGATCTTATTATATTAACTTTAAATTAACTTACCTACTTGATATAGACATCACAACAATCATGAATTCAATTTAAATAACACATATTTCTTCTTGGTAAAATAAAACAAATCGTTTACTACCTTTGGGGTTCACTCATTTATAATTAGATAAATATCATCAAGAATGCTCATTTCTTGAAATAGATAAAATGTTGAATTCTCGAAAAGGTTTCATAATCTTTCAAGTCATGATAGATTATGTTAACTGTAAATGTTTAATGTTGATTCAGAATTGCAGTTCTCAGTACGTAAGGGGTGGCGATACAATCAATTGTATATAAACTTAACTGATTTCGATTATTCTTGCGGGATTTGTCCTTTGTTTGGACAGTTGGATACGTTTATCTAATGAACGTGTGCATGTTGTTCGTTTGATCTCAGTTCTTCATTTGTCAAAATTTGATTTTGATGTCAAATTTTCTTGTCCCCTTTTGAAATTCTATAATCACGTCATCATTTTGCAATTTATTCACAATGAAAGATTACATTTGTCTGCATACCGTAAAACAAATCACAAGATAACTCTGTCTATCTCTCTCTCCCTTGCCATGATGTTTATAGTTTATTTTTTTTTACTTATTAGTCATGAAAGTGTCGTTACTTGGGATCATTTTCCTCCTGTTTATTTTAATAAAGTCAGATTAAAACCATGGTTATATGAGAGAATGTATGTTGTTTGATAATGGGCAGTCATGTTTAATATGAAAATTCATCGGGAAATATTTATTGAAACTTAGTTTAAATACCCATTGTTTTATTTCCTCTTAATTATATTTAAAACATAAAAATTATTCCAATGTGACATCTAAGGGAAGTGCGTGTTGTAAATTTGCACCAGCATAATACGGACCTTGGGAAAACAGAGCTGTGTGTATTTTAACAAAATACTTTTCCGAGTTGCATGCAACAGCAAAAAAAAGTGCTGCATATCATTCTGATTTCGAATTGAAAAGATTTATATACGAATACGGACACTCGATCAAATCCAATTAAATGGCCCATTTCAGACCATATACATATATAGGTATATATATATTGTATATATTAAATATAGCTTTTATAAAGATTTTAATTACCTATTACATTGTATGAATAAAAAGGAAATGCCGAGTATGCATATCAGCAACCCTATGACACAAATAACAAAATATTCCATCAGTATCTGAATATTGATATCTTTTTATTTCAAGAATATTTCACCAACGGATTTAGCTGCCTAACTTCGATAGCTTCATGCTGACACTGCTTCAATTATGTCCTTGCTTAATTTGTTTGCTGCACTTCGCAGAAAATTTTACCCTTACTTCTTTAACTAAATAGGCTAAATTGGAGATGGTGCTTAAACACGTAAACCATGTTTGACTGAACCGATTGTCAAAAAAAAAAATCGTACCAAATCAATTTATCTTGTCATTGTGTTTTTTTTTTTGTTGCTTTTGCGTCAATAAGAAAATATGGCACGATTGTCAATGAGAAAACTCTCAACAGAGAACAAATGACATAGAAGATATTGAATGTTAGTCACGGCATGGCCTTCAAAAATGGGAAAGCCTATACCGCATAGTCAGCAATAAAAGGCCCAGAAATTACAATAATTAAAAAATATAAACGAGAAAACTGACGGTCTAATTCATGTACAAAATAATGAACAAAAAACAAATGCGTTACAAAACAAACGACAACCAATAAATAAAAATCTCCTGACTTGGGACCAACACATACAAAATATGGCGGAATTAGACATATTCGTTTTGGAAGGCGCCAATTTTCTCCTTACCTGGGACAACGGTGCAACAGTACAACATAAGAACAAACTATAATTAAACTCATCATAGATACCAGGACTAAATTTAGTATATTCGACATACGCGCGTTTCGTCTACAAAAGACTCATCAGTGACGCTCGAATCCAAAAAAGGTAAAAAGGTCAAATAAAGTACGAAGTTGAAGAGCATTGAGGACAAAAATTCCAAAATATTTTGCCAAATACAGCTAAGGCAATGTAAAAGTCAGATAAAAAAGGTTTAACTCACCAGAAGAATGTCTACTTTTTGGAGAAAACGGGTGTTCGAGATTGGTTTTGACTGTTGTGCTGTCCAAAATTTTATTTTATAATTTTTGTTATCCTTTTGTGTGTTTTTACTGGTTATTAATTAACCTGTGCGAATACACATTATACTTACCTGTATATAGTATGCATTTTGTCAAGAATTAATTCGAATCGATATTCACCGAACATTTTCTTGGTAATTCAATTTCATCAAGGGCATTTGAAATTTAAATAGAAGTTTCGAAACGTTTAATATGTGTACTAGTAAATATATCACCAATCTGATTTATGTATTAAATTATTTGACCTGGCATAACAATGACTCAAATTAAATTAAGTCAATTATGAATGTCAAAAAGTCAAATGATAATTCGCTTTTAGCAGTTATTTTGGTTTAATTTTGTAAACAATAATCCAAGAAACCTAGTTTATGAATTATTCATTTGTAGGTGAATAATTCGACCTAATTGAATAGGTATCTATTTAATCTTCCATTTAAGATCTTAGCTAGAGGTCATAGCTAACGCATGAACTAGACGTGGTCATCTGTTAAAAGGAAAGAATGTAAAATGTTAATTTGAAACAATAGTAAACCATTTGGTTAACTGATTAGATCATAAAAAGCTTATTTTTATACACATTAAAACGTTGATTTACATAGTTTTTAATCTGTTAGATAAAATCAAAGAGACCTAGAAAATTCAATTGCAATTGCTCCTAAAAAAGAGTCATTGGCACTTTTGATGTACGAAGACAATGGGTAAATCTCAACATTTTGAACATGTCTGCACCATTATAGATTTTTATCTTTTTACAGGTCGGGTCACCAGACTCTTTTTTGCATTAGATTCACCTAAAATGACTGTAGCCGATTTTAGTTAAAATTTGGCCAAGTAGATTCATAAAAGAAGATGTAATGAAACAAGATGACGATGGACGACGGATGCCAAGTGATTATGAAACCTCGTTTTGTCCTTTTGGAGCAGATGAGCGGAAACATTGTGAATTAATTCAACATAGACAATTATGTCACTTTTTTGTTTCTATGGATACCGTTAAGTGCTAAAATGTAGTATTACATCGGAAATAAAACTACATTTTATTATTATATATTGTTTGTCATGGATTTCAAACATGCAAAAAGTTAGATATCCACTTGACGTAAGTAGATCAATTTATAATATATGAATTTATGATATATTTGTTTTTCAGTCAAAGACTCCAACTTCTAAAAGTCATATCTTAAAAATGCAACTATTTGGTTAACTTGTTTCCATCATAGATAAAAGAAGATGATATGTGAGTGCCTGTGCGACAGTTCTCCATTTAAGACAAAATTTATAAAAGTAAAACAGTATAAGTAAAAAAAGGCTTTTTAAACATTCTTTTTAACAACGTAAAGTACATACGATTCCTATCTCTGTTTACTCCTGAATACTATAGAATAAGAAGAATGATCTTTATTCGAATTTTCTTACACAACGAGCATTACTTGATAGACAACTTTTTTTTTCGTTTTAAAGGATGGAAATGTGCATAGTTTCTGGTATATGCAAAAAAGTGATGCAACAGCTCACAAATAAAAGCATGCATTCCTGTTGTGAGTGATGTCTTCATACCCTGCAATGTTTGGTCTATGTTTTTTATTGATCTGAGTTGTTATATAGTTTGTTCCATTATATTGTGTTGTTACACCACCTTCCCAGATTGACGATTACTCAGTTTTACCCCGCCACATTTTGTATGTGCTGTTCACAGTCAGGTGCCCGTTGTTCAGGGTTTTGGCGTTAGTTCATGTCTGTCATATCCATTTTCGTAAAATGTTTTATGGTAAATTGGGCCGTAGGTGTCATGTCGAGGTCTTTTATAGTCAACTTATAAGTTTGGATTTTCTCATTGTTGAGTCTGTACGGTTGCCAATGACTGCTTTGCGTACATACTCTTCATTTGAACGGTAGTGGATAGTTGTTTTAGTGAAAAGCAAACTGATTTCCTTATTTGTAAATGGCATGTACAAAAAAAAACACATATATATCGCGGGGGTTAACAGTTTAGTAATATGATGTCAATGAAAATAATTACTTTTATTTCACTTCAGAACATGACGATTAGAGTGATTATACGCCTATTCATATATACACTATCAGAAGCATTATTGGTAAAGTATTATTATAAATGGAATATTATTAACTTATACTAATAATTATATAGACAATAAAAAGCAACAAGCGACAACCACATTTACAGGATACAGGCTTGGGACAGGCTCATACAGAATGCGACGAAGTTAAACATGGTTGCAAGTGCCAACATGTACATGTTTTTAACACTACATAAACACAGATAACTGAAGAGTTAGCAACATACAGTAGATGATCTGGAATGAACGGCAGTTATTGCTTCACTATAATGTACATGTATTCATCCAGCATGTAGCATACAACAGCTCCCTGTAAAATACATTGACAAGTTACATTGAGAATGTTACATAATCGTAATTATTCGCAAAACAGAATTGAGACTCGGTTTTTATTTAAATGAAGATAATGACTTTTATTTTCTTTTTATTGAAGTGTCCTCCAATCAAACAGTATATGCCAGTCTCGGGTCGTCGGTAGAAATGGTCTGTCCACATCACTTGACGTCGTCGAGAATAGCATGGTTTCGACGGAAAGAAATGTTACAAATATCCGAAGGAGCCAAAATTGGTGTCGATATAGACAAAGACCGTTTTTCAATATCAGGAGATCATACTATTGGAGACTTCAATCTTCAAATAAATGATGTAATGAAACCAGATTTTGGTCAATACGTTTGCACTGTGGTGATTGAAGACACATCTGTACAAATCATATTTAATCTGGTTTTAAGAAGTATGTACACATGATTATTTTGCTCCCTTGATGAGAGAAGGCACACAAGAGAAAAGAGTCAATCTGAAAATAATAATAATTAATAATAAAGGCAATATACTTGTTTTTGTATAAGAATGAGTACAATGGAACCATAGTCAAGGGTCATGATATGGTTCCTTCTTGGATCAAAATCTTTGAGTAGCAAAAATGATAGAATCTAGATACTAAAATTATTTGCATTTACAAGTAGATAAGCAGACTCAAATGATATGACATGTTCATTGTAGTGTCGTTTGTTTGCATCTTTAATCTGAATGTATCTAAGACAGCGCTAATTAGTGATAACCGAGAATGGTGAATACTAATGTGTTTTTTTTTTCATAATTAGAACATTTGCTTCTTAGAGGATGTGTTACCATGGTTACTGTGTTTCTCTTTTTTTCATTACTATTTGCTTAACGTTGAATGTTAAAGGCAGAATATCTAGACCACATACCTTGTAAGGACCATATTGTATGGGTTCGTTGTTTACCTTTATCGCACAGAGAGCGTTACAGTTTCCTTACACGATGCGTCCTCCTTATGATTGGACGAAGCTAGGTATTTGTAAATACATAGCCCTCAAATGTTAAGCAAAGTTAAGTGCATTTTGTCATATTGCAATATATAAATTCATTTGAAACGAAAATACTTTTCTTATATTTCAGGTGCTCCGACAGGCCTAAATATATATGCAGTTGATACAAGTAGAAACAAAAACAACACCTTCTTGGAAGCGTCAACAACAGTTACTGCTACCGAAAATGAGACTATAAAACTATATTGCAACATATCTAGTGGAACCCCAAAGGAAACCCTTGAATGGGTCTACAGGGGCAACGTAATAAAAACTGGTGGGCCGGGATCTATACGGCTAATCATGACATCCACACATACAAACTCTGGACAATACTACTGCCGAGCAAACAGTTCTGTCTTAGACACTCCAATAACAAAATCAATTGAAATGTTGGTACAATGTAAGTATTTTTTTCCAAAGTGCAATGTAAGAGAAAAGAAACTTTTTTCAGCCATTTGTTTATTATTATTAATTGGGAAATCAATATCAATATCAATATCGCCTTCCGATTTTTTCGTCCACCGTGTGTCTGGTGCCAGTTTGTGATAAGCACTTCTTTTGAGGTCATTATGACATTGCGTCCATGTTTTGATTCAAATGAAGAGGAAATAAACAATTGGTAATTTTATACAAACAATTGAACTTATATTTCCTGGTGAACTTTTAAATTATATTTACACAGACTTTTTTCAAAACTATTCCAAGGTTGTTATTTTCTGTTTCTGAACTGACTTTTGTAGTTTCCATTAAAAGTTTACTTCTATATGAAAATATAAAGATGTGGTACGATTGCAACGAGATAACTATATATATGTATTCCAATTGACGAACATTTTGTAAATAACTATGTAAGATGTTTTCATATTACGTTTTAGATAAACCAAAAGTAACACTGAGCGTAGGAAATGCTGTACGCATTATCGAAGGGAATTCACTCAACGTATATTGCAACGTAGATAGCAGTCCTGAAGTACAAAGTGTATCATGGCTAATACAAAATAATGGCGAGACCAGAAAATACGGAGACGGTCGAGTATTGCATATAACTGTTATTACACGAAGAGACACTGGTGTATACATCTGTAAAGCAACTAATATGGTAGGCTCAACTATGACAGAGACCAGTGTTACCGTTATGTGTAAGTGGTTTCAAATGGGTGTTTTTTTTCATAGAAATACTGTAACATTCAAAAAAAGCAAGTTGTTATTGTGAAGTTTTTCCTTTTCTGTGCATTTTCTCTATTTTATATTTTGTATTCAATATAAAGCCTAAAGAAGTATCATATGAGCTAAGTCGAATAGAAATCTACCTCATGCAATTGTACCTTTTTTGGATACGAGCGTCACTAATGAGTCTTTTGTAGACGAAACGCGCGTCTGGCGTATATACAAAATTAAGTTCTGGTATCTATGATGAGTTTATTCAAAAGAGATGTTTCCTACCTGCAATAGATGTAATGATATGCTTCTGTGTAAGGTCGATATCTATCCAACGCAGCTCATATGTTATTTAAATTATGAGACATTTCGAAAATATAAATTAAAAAAACCCTGATTTAGCGGCACCATAGTAATTGTTATGATTTAGTCGTTTTAAAAAATATTTGAATATTCTACCTTAAGAAAAACATACATTATGTAGCATATATTATAGTATGCTAGTAAAGTTACATTTACTCTGTATGTTGTTTCTACACTGTGTCTAAACCACACCGGCAAAATTTGCTCGGACTCGATGCTATCTAACATCCGGCACAATGACGGAACACCAATAGACAACAGAAAGGTAGGTTTCTCCTTATTTTTTTTATTTTTTTTATGATATCGAAGAATTTATATACATATACAACTATTTTCTATTGTGAGATGCAATATCTTCTACAACCGTTCTATCTTAAGGATGTATTCTTCTGACTTTTCAGTCTCGTTCAGTCTCGTTGAAATCTCGTTCTTAAATTATTTCCAAAACATATGATAGAAGTGGAAAATATCAATGAATTTTAAAAATATTATAATCAAACATAACTCTGTGAAAAAATTGTGTATTTACCATGAACGGTTTTGAATAATCCAGTTTTCAAATTTTACGACCATTCAAGTCAGTATTTTTAGTCAAAATTTTGAGAAAATGGGTGAGGGATACAAAAAATGAGTTTACAAGAATAATATACATCCCATCTCATTTTGGTCTTTTCCAATTTCTTAGATATGTATTTTTTCAATCATTTATAACAAAAAAGTTGAATTAATATGCATTTTGTTCTTTAAAATGAGAAAAATCATAAAAATACAAAATTGGCAGTATGGTAAATTTTACACAAAAAAGCATCAAAATATGATAAAACTTTCTTATATTAACACCTACCTATAGTTTTTGTAAGTTAAATTTATTCAGATTGGTCCACTTCATCTTTATGGAAAGTATGAAAAAAAGTTTAATTGTGGAACTGTGATTTTTTTCACGATAATAGCCCAAAAATAGGTAAAAATCGATGAAAAGTGAGAAAATCATCAAAATTGGGCATTTTCAAAGGGCCGTAGCAAAAAAAGAAGCACACCACCATATGATTTTTTCTTCACCAATTGTTTTGTTACAGTCTTCTAATCCTAAAAATCAGGTTAAGAAAAAAAAGTTTAATTCTAGAAATTTTTGGCTCCTCAGAGGTGTACATCCTTAACGGAGAAATAAGTTAAAATGCATGTCAAAATGACGAATTGAGTGAACCCTGCCTCGAAATAGTTTAATTTCTCGTTAAATTGTTCACATTGTACGGAAAGAAAGGTACGGAAAGATAGAAATTGACACGGAGATTGCAAATTTATTTATTATGAGCATCTCAATATTTGTAACTCTGTGTATGGAACGAAAGAAATGGATCATGTCAAAATCAAACTGGCCGGTTTCGTCAATGTATACAACCCGGTTTCGTCATAAATTTCAAAATCAATAACCCGGTTTGGTCAAATAAAAAAAATCATAATCGCATTACATTATAACTGATTATTTAACTTCAGCGTTCAAAAGGAGTTTTGTGGGTCCTTCGAAAACAAGTTCGTTCACCGGACAGCGGCTTATTATTTATATGAGTCTCAGATTCAAATAAATAATAGGCAAATTCCTACTCTTATAGAACACAAATATTTTAATTTTACTTTGCATCCCGAAATATTTTAACAGCATATTGAGATTAAAGCTCTCTAAATATGCGTTTTCTATATGAGTTATGGGAAAATATGTTGAACATTTTTTAACTTGAAATTAAAGTTTACGGTCTTAAAAATCGAAACACACAATTGATATGAGATTTTCTCGCACAAAAGAATGGACACCTTTATAAGTTATCTAATCATTCCACGTATGTTATCTTTTCTACCATCATTAAAAATAAATCTTCTTAAGTATAAACGTTGATAATAAGACAAATGTATATGCATGCATAATCGACATAGAAAATAAATGTTGGATTACAACTACCATGCATTAAAATAAAATTTATTTATCACTATACTGCTATGTACAAATTAGTATGATAGTCTCAGGTCATCGATAAAATTCAATAATAATTATTTTGTTAACATTATTAAAAAAACGAGTATGTACTGTCGCCATTGTGTTATGATGATCGTACACTGATGTTGGTCAATATATTTTGACAATATATACGGACAGACGGATTCAGTTTATTTCTTTCGAGTCGAACAATATTTTGATTATTTTTTGCTATACAAAATCTTTAAATACAGGAATCAATAAAGTTTTGGCAACCAAAGGTGGGGTCGGGGCGTGCAACATATATGTCATCTAGATTCGCTTCTTATCTTATAAAGTGTATACCGAATTAAAATATTGAAAGAAATGAGAAAACAGGGACACTCGGGAAATCGGATTATGTCAGTTGGATTATGTTTTTTATAATAAATGCCGAATATCACTGCTATGTTATGGATGCTTAAGTGTGAAAATCTGGCAGGACTGCATGCATGATTTATTTGTGCAGAACAGTATAGACTATAGTCGGGTTTGGGACTGTTCGTCAATGATTGAATGCATAGTGTATATAATATAGTATAGTAAATTGAAATTATGACACAATCAAAACACATACTTTTATTTTTCAACTTTACATACTACTATTATAAACAAAGAAAATATAATAATGTTACAAAATAATTAGATACCAGTGTTTGCTATTGAGTACTTATATTCCATTTAAAATTAGTTTGAAGTTAAGTGAAATAAGGGATACGCCTTTCATTACGAAAATGTGTATTGTCATAATTAACTATGTCCAAAAGTGCCCGTTTAAAATAGATTTTAACACGACAAGTTTACTATACAATAAATATATATATATTTAAATTCTCGAAAGACAATGTTCAGATCCGTTCCAAAGTTGCTTTTCATAAATCCGTACAATGTGAACAATTTAACGAGAAATTAAACAATTTCGAGGCAAGGTTCACTCAATTCGTCATTTTGACATGCATTTGTAGAAAACGTTTGTAGAAAATATTGCATGTCACAATAGAAAATAGTTGTATATGTATATATATTCTTCGATATCATACAAATATTAAAAAATAAGGAGAAACCTACCTTTCTTTTGTCTATTGGTGTTCCGTCATTGTGCCGGATGTTATATACCATCGAGTCCGAGCAAATTGTGCCGGTGTGGTTAAGACACAGTGGTCTATGCATACAAATTATGTTATAAGAAATAAATTGTTGATTTGGATTTGTAACTAATTGTACAATATATACTTTTGTCTTTTATATTTGAAGATGCACCAGATGTAACCATTGTGTATGAAAATTACACTGTTAACGCAAAATCAAGAAAGCTCATATGCTTACCGAAAGGAGTTCCAACAAATTACACATTTTTTCAATGGCAACATAAATCTGAATACGGTGATCATATTCGGTTTCTGGATGGATCACAAGATGGGATTCTCCTACTTCCAAATATCCAAGATTTCAACACACAATACTATGATAATGGAGCTTACATTTGCACTGTTAGTAATGGAATACAAGGTGTTAGTGGGACCAGCAACAGAACAGCTGCTGTGTTTTTAAGTATTTCAGGTATGACTATATCAGAAAGATTTCTCAAACTATAAACAGTAATATAGGGTACCGATCTAAAACTTCTGCTCCTTAGTTATCATTTAATTCGCAGTATATGTCCAATATATTTCCACCGCCTTCTCACTATATTCTTCACACCTGTTCTTTCTGATAGTTCACTGTTTGAAATTACACTTGGCCATCTGATGTTAATTATTCGTCTCAAACAGCGTCCTTCGAATCCTCTAATTCGACTTTCTTCTTTTTTGGTTGTTCTCCATGTTTCTGAACCGTACAACAGAACTGAACTTACATTGCTCACATACAATCTGATCTTTGTCTTTCTGGATATTTTGTTGTTTTTCCATAACTTTATGTTATTCAGGTTTTTGAATGCAGAAGCTGCTTTGCCAATACGGATGTTAACTTCTTCTTCGATATTTCCGTCTGCATTTACTCTACTACCAAGATAATTAAATGAGTTTACTTGTTCCAGTTCTTTTCCATTCAGTGTTATTGCTTTATTGTTCTTTGTACCTATCTTCATCACCTTAGTTTTCTTTGCATTTATCTTTAGTCCTACTTTTGCTGCCTCTGATGTTACTTTATCTGTCTTTTTCTGCATGTGCTCATGTGTATGAGAAAAGAGGCTGATATCATCAGCAAAGTCCATGTCCTCCAAAAATGTTGTTAGTCCCCACTGTATACCATGATTTTCAGTTGTTGTCTTATTCATTACCCAGTCAACCACCAATATAAAGAGAAAAGGAGATATTATGCATCCCTGTCTTACTCCAGATGTTATTAAAAACCAATCTGATAGTTTTCCATTATGTCTGACTGCACATTTAAAACCATCATACATTTCCATAATGATGTTAATTATTTTTTGTGGAATTCCATACATACTCATGATGAACCGGAGTGACTCTCTATGAACGCTATCAAAGGCTTTTTCGAAATCCACATAATTTATATATATGGGTGACCTCCATTCTAGTGCCTGTTCTATAATATTTCTCAGTATGAGGATGTTATCTATACATGCACGGTTTGCTCTAAATCCACTTTGTTCTTCCCGTAGAATGGAATCGATTTTGTCTTTGATTCGTTCTAAAATTATTCTACAAAGTATCTTACCAGGCACTGATAGTAAAGTAATTCCACGCCAGTTGTTACAATCTGTAAGGTTACCTTTCTTTGGTAGTTTTATGATGATACCATCTTTCCACTGGGTAGGTAGTATTTCTTTTTCTCATATTTCATTCAGCAAATCACGTAGGATGTTCACGTTGAGATTTATGTCTGATTTTAGTACTTCTGCTGGTATGCCATCTACCCCAGGAGCTTTGTTGTTTTTTAAGTATTTTAATGGCTGCTTTGATCTCATCATCTGTTATGGTTCTCATTTATATTTATATTGGTGGTGGAGCTTCATCTGTCCTGTCAACTGAGATTTCTGGTTCAGGCCCATTCAACACCTCTTCAAAATGCTCTTTCCATCTTTCCAGTTGTTTCTCAAATTTGCATATTGTATGACCATCTTTATCTTTGATGTGAGTACTGTTGGTATTTACTCTGCCACTACGCTGTTTTGTAATGTTATATAGCTTTCTCATATCTCCAACTTTCGATGCATTTTCAGCCTCTTCTGCAATCTTATCTATGTATGCCTTTTTGTCTGCCTTATCATTCTTTTTCACTTCTTTGTCCTTACTATTGTATAGATCTTTTGTTCTCTCTTGTTGTTTTCCTGTTGCTTGGTTGGTTTTTGATTTTAACAGTTTTCTTCCCATAATTAGAGCCCAGGTTTTATCAGATATCCATTCCTTTCTTTCTTTATTCTTGTAACCTAAGATGTCTTCACTTGTTTTTAAATAAATTTCACTCATATGTTGCCATTTAGAGTTTATGTCAATCTCATTTTCTTCAAGTTGTAAAACCTCAAATCTGTTCTTCAGTTCTATATTGAAGTTTTGTTGTATTTCAGGTTGTTTAAGTTTTCCAAAGTCTATGATCTTGCTTGGTGTTTTGCATTTATTTTTTCTTAATTTTAGTCTGATCTTTCCAATGACTAGGTGATGATCGCTGTATACATCTGCACCTCTTTTCACTTTCACATCTAATAATGATGACCTCCATTTCTTATTAATCAGTATGTGATCGATTTGGTTTTTCACTTTCCCATTTGGAGACACCCATGTGGCTTTATGTATGTTTTTATGTTCAAAGATTGTTCCCCCAATTATCAGATTGTTCATAGTACACATCTCCACTAATCTTTCACCATTGTTGTTAATTTCTCCAAGCCCATGTGTTCCCCTCACTTCTTCTGAACCTATGTTAGTTGAACTTCTTTTGCATTAAAATCTCCAATGAAGGTAAGTACATCATGCTTTGGTGTATCCATTATGATCTGATTTAATTTATCATAAAAAATCTCTTTCTCATTATCTGTATAATCATTTGTTGGGGCATAGCATTGGATAACGGTCATGTGTCCATAACTGGTCTTCATTCGTATTTGTATATTGCTATCCATTCTACAACAGACTTGCTTGCTCTCTTACTCAATAGAATAGCTACTCCTTCCTGGTGTTTACCATCTGTACGTCCTGAATAATAAATGTCTGTACCTGAATTGTGTTTAAATTTTCCTGAATCAGTCCATCTGCATTCACTAACACCCAATATATCAAGCTTGTATCTCTTCATTTCCTTAATTGTTTGATCAGTTCTGCTTGTTTCGTTCATAGTTCTAACATTCCAACAACCAAATTTTAACGTTTGTTTAGAAGACAGAATAGAGTTTCTCGGAGTCTTGTCGCTCGTCATAGGCTGCTTTCCTGCAGAGGTTTATATCTGTCTTCACCGAACTAATTGATTTCCCCTTGTTTCTGTTTCTGTAGCATAGTTTCTTTCCGTGTCTGAGTAGCTAGCCCAGCGCACAACCCCCTTACCAGGAGGGCCAGGGATTTATTCATCAAGGTTTCCTTCCTCTAGATGAGTCGCTAGCGAAAGCTGATGACTCCCATCTTGCCATTGGTTTTATATCCTTCTCTTAGATGAACTGCCTTAACAGAGCTATGATCTTCATCTGAACAACTATATACCCATAGCTGGGGCAAGGTTGATGAGTGCTAGGGCATGTCCACACGCAGGTGGGCCTACACACTGCATCTCTGGTGCCCTTGCTGCTCCGAGATCCTCTACAATAATGCCTAGGATGCTAGCTCCTAGTTACCGTGTGTTGTCGCAAGGAGGCATTGTAGAAGTCTTGAATAATGCAGAGGCTATGTACTGAGAAAGACTTACTCACTCGGCTTTCTTTTCACCTGCAAAAGCAGGCTAGCCAGCGGTGATAGAGAACCTATGGTTCTAACCACAATGGACGCATGCACAATCCTGTGGACAAACCACCAACACACACATAGAATAAAATTGAGAATGAAAATGGGGAATGTGTAAAAACCCGACCAAAGAGTAGAAAAGAACTTTATAAACAGAAACCCTCAAGCCAAGTTGTTATCTTGACAAACATATAGCCAGTGACAGTGTTGTAGGAATGTTCTTAAACTTTCGAGGAGCAAACTTCTAAAATTGAAAAAACCCATAACAAATTCGTCTAATTCATCTAAACGTCTGGTCCTTGTCGGTGTACTGTTTTAAGACATCGGAGAGAGGGACTAAAACGTGGGAACGTATTGGTGACAATTTGTTATTCATATTCCAGTATTTGGCTTTATATACGTACAAGTGGATGCTTTTTTCTACGAAAGCTTTAAAACAAATGATTATAGTTTTTATAGTTTTAATTTTGAATTAATTGATTTTTCAGGTAAACCCATGTTCGTTGAGGACAACAGACGATTCTTCTATGGAGTTATAAATGAATCCGTTGTTATAATAATCAACATTTTCAGTAATCCAAAATATTCGGATATTTTCATTCATAAACAAAATGGCGAACAACTCATAAGCGATAATTCCAATATCAAAATGATTGAAGAAAATACTTTTGTGAATGATACTTTCTATAATTCAAATGTACGAGTCAAAGGTTACAGAATGACGGTGAAAATAGCAAAACTGAGACCGGAGATGATTCAAAATTATACACTGAATTTACAAAACGAATTCGGACAAAACCATTACGATATATCACTTTTTCGTGCAAGTAAGTTAGTTTACATTTGAGTTATAATATATAATCAATTTGTATCCTCAACGTTTATGAAAGAGAAAAAAATATCAGTTTAATTATACTAATAAACTGCGAGTCAACATGTACAACGGTCACCTCCTATTACCGTATTAAATATTGTATGTCCATTGCATATGGATAAAAATGCATGTGACTAGTCCCTTTCGATTTCGACTCTATTAAGATACGCGTATGCGTGAAGAAATAGACATAATTAATTAAGTCACTATTTAGACTTCGGGACTGTTCATATAAAAACAACAAGTTTTGATAAATGTGCCAACGTAACATCTCTCAGAAATGTAATGAAATAGTTTAAAAGAACTCCATCGATACCCGAGCTGAACAGATATGCAAAGGTTGAGTCAACGGTTCTTAGTATGAGTGCTCCTGCAGGTGCTCGAAGGTCAATCCACAAAAGCGCTTCGGACGAACAAACATTGTTTGTTTTTAAAGTGTGAATTCAATATACGTGTAAAATAAATTGAAAGGTTCTTTTTTGATAACTTGTAAAACATATTCCTTCATAACTTTGCATATTGTTCCACCAGGTGTCCCTAGAATTCCAATGAATTTATCATTGTCAACAAAGGAAGGAAATATTCTGGTAGATTGGATATGTAACTTCAATGGTGGGCTAAAACAGACGTTTTTCATCGAGTTTCGAGAAAATAATTCAAAGAAATGGACAGTTGTTCAGTCACTGAACAGGACAGAAGGTGATATGTTATCTTGGACAATAGAAAGACTCCAAACGAAGTCTACATATAACTTCCGAATGTTCGCTCAAAACAGACTAGGTCGAAGCAACAGTACGAAAGAAACGTCAATTATCGTACGCAGTAAGTGTACATCTTTATTGTTATTTTTCAATTTATTTCACGATTGTCAAAAATACAATAAACGAAATCATTTATCAATATAAAAAAAATATGATTTTGCTTCAATATCAATAACACAGCAATAAATATAGGTAAATAATTATGGTATGATTGTCACTGACAAAACTATCCAACATGATGTTTATCTATAGGGTCAGCTATAGATCATATGAAGGCATTCAAAGATGTGCAAAAACTATACCGTATACTAACTATAATGACCTCAACGTGACAAAATGTAAACCAGCTAAAGCGAGAAATAAATCGCCTGATGCAACAAAAAAACAAACAAAAAAAGATAGACAGCAACAAAAAGCATCCGCTGACAGACAAGCTAATTGCTCGGATCAGGAATAGATTAAACAGAAACAGTGAAGTATCGGCCACCAAAACCTAATTATCTATACAACAGCCGAAGACATTTTATATGTTCGACTGTGTTTAACGTACAATGTGTGGATTTCAGTGTATTTTCATGTGTGTGTGTAAATGGTGAAAAAAAAAGCTCTCAAAAATCCACTAATACTTTATGAGAGTTCTTGGATGGGTTTACAGAAGAGATAATGCATAGACATAAGGCCATCTAATATACAAACTAAAAGAAAATAGACCCAAAAATTAAGAATATCGATAAACAAATTAAGAATAGGAAAATGGCCAAAAAAATGGAGAATATAGAAATGAGAACCCAATCCATACAGAGAACCCAATACATACCATCTTAGAAATTGGAGATCAATAGACATTGTTGGTAATATGAATTGTAAATCAAACAAAAATATACAAGCCCAGTTTATCCAGTTTATTTTAATTTAATACTGCCAGGTGTTTAAATTGTACATTTAGTCATATAATTTTTGTTCGTTGATGCATGGTTAAATTGATTTATTTTAGATGAAAAACTGGAAAGCTCTTTGTCAATATTCTCAGCAATACCAGTCGCCGTTTCAACTTCTATCATTTTATTCGTAATCATTCTTGTGGTATCAGTAATTGTATTATGGAAACAAATGGTCAAGCTAAAGAATAGAGTAGATTCACCATTGGAACACGAAGAAGATAATCATTATGTTGAAATAGAACCAAACGGGATGAGAGAATTAAGTTTAAACCAAATTGGAAACACACAGCATGGCCAAAAGGTCCAGGAACACGTTCTTGGGGGTGATCAATACAGACGGTCATTAGACAACGTTTCATCATCAAGTACGGATACCGATAGTAAAGACCACATATCTCTAACCAGTGGAATTAGTGGAAATACTACGAATCCGAAAGACATTTATGCACGGCGGTATGAGGCTATTTCCATTAGAAATGACACGTTTCAATCTGAACACATGAGTCAATACGACAGCTTAAACCGAGTCGACCAATATGAAGATTTTTAAAGAAAAAATCAGAATTGTTTGAAATCAGAGAACAAAACGCGGGATCACTGTAAATACCACGGGCATCATTGTAAATATCACGGCCATCATTGTAAATATTACGGGCATCATTTTAAATATCACGAGCTCATTGTAAATATCAAGGGCATCATTGTAAATAATACGGACATCATTGTAAATATCACGGGCATCGTTGTAAATACCACGCGCATCATTGTATATAACGGAATTTGATGAGACTGTACCTGGAATATGACAGTTTTTGTCGTCCATTCGTTTTTTATGTGTTTTGTCATTTGGTTTTGCCATTCGATTATGGATTTTCCGTTTGGATTTTCCTCTGAGTTTAGTATTTTTAGATTTTACTTTTCACTCGTCGAAACTTACCTTTGTTTTTACCGTCCGGCTACATCTGCAGCAGATTATCTAGACAATTGCCTCAAAACAATGATTCCTATTTTTTGTGATTTCCGCCTTCATATACAAGAGGAAATATACACAGTCTCAAATTTGATACATAGTCATAGGATACTCAGTTCGTCATTATTTTTCTAGCAAAATTATACATTTTCATTAAAAAATTGTATGCAAGTCAACTCATAACAGTGAGAGTTGTCGACTGAAAAGTTAATAATACATGTATCACAAAAAATAATTTATCTTGAAGTCGCTTTTCAAGTTAGCCAATAAACCTCTTTTAAAGGTCGATTGGGAACAAAGCGATTTCGAAAAAGAGGGGTAATTTCGGCTTCCTATATATGAGTTATCTATTCATATATATGTAGCGACATTTCAGAAGCGTGTACATATACATTTATTTCTCTCCCGACAAGATCTGTACGAGATCAGCTCATCGCTACAGGTAATCGTGCGATAAGACCATTTCGGGGACCTTTGCATACGAACAGACACCCAGTTGCCCGTAACGATTACCAATATACTGCAGAGCTCGCCAAAGTTGGAAATTAGCATCGTGGAGGAAGATCCATTGTTCTAGTGGAATAAGGTTTATCTTCCTTGGCCCGATCATAGTCCGAATTTGAACCATATAGAGCATATATGGGACACTATTAGCGTAAAGTGCACAAAAGGACACCCTTGTTCAAACTTGTCATGAAATGAATAATAGCCTTCGTCAGGAATGGTTGCTGCTACCTTAGCAACGAATAAGTCGACTTATTGCAGGAATCAGAATACGTTAAGATGTGGTTATCCATTTGAATGGAGGCTGCGCACACAGTACTAATTCTTTGGCGTACACTTTACTTTTTTTTAAATAACGAAACAAATTTTAAATTTTAAATTAAGAAATGCAACACTCATTTTGACAATTGTCAGAAAATATAGTAAATACTCATCCCATATTATATATTTCGATAATAAGCTTTGTATGATATGGAGAGGTATATATCGCCACTCTTCATGCACAACGATTTCATTTTCACTATAGCCTTTTCACAACTTTAGAACTTCATCTAAACGAACAACCCCATTCATCGATATTTTTTATTTACTTTGTGGTCTTGTTGATACTATGGAAGTATGTCCGACATGTTTCAACCACGGGTGCATAATGTTGCATCTAACACCAAAACACAAAGCAAACAAACAATTTGATTTTGAAAGACAAAAATAGCGCCCAGCATCGACAAGGTTGTAAACGTCAGAAAATCGTTTACTGGATAAACTTGCTGGACATTGGATTTGTTCGAAAATGAAGTCGTTTTTGCTACGCAAATTATCAACAAAAAATGTGCAACTGGTTTTTTAGAGTTAAAGTACAATTACGGAAAAGCACCATTTTTAATGCAACAAATCGAAATTTCCAATAAATAATTTCGCGAACAACAGTTTACTTGTAAAAAACGGCTAAATTCGACATTCGACACTCTTGCCAAGATATTTTTATTTGTGGTGAGAGTGCTGCAAACATTCCGTAATAATATGTCCTATCTAATTACGTTCGTGAGCATAATTCATGAAAACGAAATTGTATATAACTTTATATTTAAATCTATAAATTTTGATAAATTACCATTTTTCTAAATCTGACCATGGTGGAGTCAATTTATTTTTGTCTAAAAATAGCTTTGGTAGTTACATCAACGCATATATTTAGTAATGTTGTAATCATGTATTATATGAAACATGTCATTCATGCGAATTATCGAGTATTGTAGACTGTTTCCTAGAGCACAAACACCCCTTATAAGTTATATGGTTCGCTACTGACCCCATACGGATCCATAGAGGGTTAGTAAAATCCATAGGGGGTGAGGCCGGAGTCATGAACCCCATATGAAACTTACTAACCCCATACAGTCTCATAGGGGGTCACCACGTGACGGCGTTTAACCAATCACAACGTGATAATTCATCTGTGGCCCGATAAGTCAAGTTATTAAGCCTATAGTCTGTTACGTCTGCCACGCATGTTTTTGACGTTTTTTCAACATGTTTGTCCTCATTTTTGACTTTGTAAAATATGATAAAACTATTTATTTTGTTTTTTCGGAATAGTGATTATCTGTCTAGTCTATGGCTATAAATTCTATATAGCTTAACTGTTTTGATTTTATAGAAAAGCAGTGTATTAGCGTGGACTGGTTGATTTCACGGTATTGACGCAATAACGTGCGAAACCAATCTCTGGCGCAGAGTTCATATCCGTTCCATACATGCTCTGCAATACTGCACTTGATATGACCTCTGCCATACATTGTCCGACCCCATGAGGAATGGCCGACAAGCATTCGGTATTAAATATTGAATGTAGTGTTACAAAGTATTGAACGGAACGGATATGTGATCTCTGCGCCGGAGATTGGTGCGTAACGTCTAGTGGAGCTGTCAGAGAACCTAGAATAACGCAACGTTAAATAATTCAATTGAAAAAAAGCAACCGGCATGACGGACAGATTTATAAAAAAAAATCCAATTAACATTAACTTATCATAATATTACTGATGGCAATAAACAACAAGTCTCTTAACTTGGACAGGTCAAAGTTGAAACATAGAATGTGGTGGGGTAATACACAGGTGTGGGTTCTTAACCCTCTAACCGGTGAAGCGATGTCACAGCACAATTTAAGAAAAAAACTATAAAAATTAATTTCAAATGGCTTGATTCATTAGATTGGCATCCAGCACAAAACACAATTCACATAGACAAAGGACGCGAAGTATCAATCTCAGAGTGTTTTTTTTATTTAGTATATACGTACAAAGGTCTAGTGAAAAGCCAGTAATAACATTAACAGTACTAATGTTCCTACACACACCAGATGCGCATTTCGACTATAAATGTCTTTCAGTGATGCTCGTGGCCAAAATATTTGAAATCCAAAGCTAATATAAAAGATGAAGAGTAACATATGTATCACATTAATTCCTCTCATGTTAATTTTGTTGTTAATATTCGCTGCTCTTAATTCTTTTGTAAATTTTCAAAAACCCGTTGTCGTCCCTTTCATTTCTAGTGTTCTCTATGGTGTAAATGGTTTTCTTTCGTGCAATGTTGTCGGTCCTTTCATTTCTAGTGTTCTCTATGGTGGAAATGATTAAGTTTTCTTTCGTGCAATGTTGTCGGTTCTTTTATTTCCAGTGTTCTATATGGTGGTAATGATTAAGTTTTCTTTCGTGCAATGTTGTCGGCCCTTTCCAGTATTTAACAATCGTTTATCTTATATATTTAGAACAACTAGTGTAACTTTTTCAGAGAATAACACAAATTTAAAATAAAAAGATGTGGTATGTTTGCAAACGAGACAACTATCGACCAGAGCCATATGACAGACGAAATCGTTCATATGTCACCACACAGCCCTCGACAATGTAAAAATCTCTACCGACTCATAGTAAGCTCTTAAAGGTCACGACCCAAAACAATTTAAGCCAGAAAATAATCAAGTCATCCTGTTGCTGTAAAAAGTTAATAACAATTGTGTTTATTAGTGAAATGGTTTTAAAAAAAAGTATTTTCTAGTAAGCTAGCTTACTACGCTACAGTGATGTACGTCAGTTTGATTTTTCTCTCTCTTAATATTGTTTATAACTTTGATTTATTATAAAAGATGTAATCATTCATCTTTCTCGTAACCTTCTAATGCTATGTAGAAGTCATCACTTGCGTATAATTAGTTGATAAAAACGTTAGTAACATTTTTCTGCACTGAGACGAGAGACCATAAATATTCTTGAAACATTCGAAAAAAAGTACAACCTTTAACTTTAACTGGAGCAATATAATACTTCTATATATGGTATGCTGCAAAAGAACATGTAATGACTATTTTTATACTTTGTATTACGTCACTCTGAATTATGCTGATAATGGAACATTTTATACAGAAATTACGTTGTCAATATAAAGAAGAAGATGTGGTATGATTGTCGTCCACAATAGACCAAAATGACACAGAAATTAACAACTATAGGTCACCGTACGGCCTTCAACAATGAGCAAAGCCCATACCACATAGTCAGCTATAAAAAGCCCCGAAATGACAATGTAAAACAATACAAACGAGAAAACTAACGGCCTTATTTATATAAAAAAAAATGAACGAAAAACAAATATGTAACACATCTTCAAACGACAACCAATGATATTATTACAGTGTTGTAATGGTAACCTTTCAGAATGAGTTTACTAAAGGAGCGATTTGTGTACTAGGCACAGATAACATTTCCGTGAAAATGAGGATGTGCTATCCTGATGATCCTGAAGTTCTTAGTAATCAGTCAAATGATTTTTCATCTTGATAAATGTGACAGTTTATATGGTACATGGGTTGTACAGTAGAGATGCAATAACATTTAGAAGTATAAGACCGTACTCGAAATCAAGAACAGATGTTTACAGCACGATCTTGTGAGAAACTTTATGTATTGGCCAGGTGTGATATGGATGAAATTGAAGTAACAGCTAGTTGTCTTATAGATGAGAATGAAGTAACATGTTGTTTAAAAGAATTGGAATTAAGTATAATGTTTTCTTTTGAAATTCATAACCGTTAACCTTTAAATATATTGTATATACATAGAGTTGTCTCATTGGCACTCACACCACATCTTCCTATATCTACTTTTATATGATAAAATTGTGAACATTAAGCAGACTTCGCTATACATATTTTTTATACAGTATACATATTTTTTAAGGGGCCAGCTGAAAGACGCCTCCGGTGCGGGAGTTTCTCGCTACATTGAAGACTCATTGGTGGCCTTCGGCTGTTGTCTGCTCTATGGTCGGGTTGTTGTCGTTTTGACACGTTCCCCACTTCCTTTCTCATTTTTATTCGTTATACATGCAGACAGTTCTTATAGTGAGCTTACGGCGAAAATTTACTATAACTTGTTCCCTATGTTAACGGGCAACATAGATTACGATCCCGGATACATAGCTCCGAAATAATGTAAGTTCCAAAGCATACACAGAAGAAAGACCCGTTACACTGTGCATTACATTTAAATGCATGATAACGTAAAGTGTTTGGTTTAATTCGATCGAAAGATGTTGACAAGTTTCGACAATGTGAGTTGCTATACTGCTTTCGAACCAAAATGCGTGTCACCATTTGCAAATGCATATATAGTTTCAAGATAAGAACGAAGATACATTTACATGTTATGATTTTAAAATAAATTGACTAACCAGTGGACGAAATATAATTTACAAATGGAAAACATATTCTAAATATTATTTCCACGAGAATAAATATTACAGTAGATGTTCCTAATGGAATAAGTAGTATAGAATATTTGTTCCATCAGGTACAGGTATTATGACATTATTTATAACAAAGTTG
Source organism: Mytilus edulis (assembly GCA_019925275.1). Lineage (NCBI taxonomy): Eukaryota > Metazoa > Mollusca > Bivalvia > Mytilida > Mytilidae > Mytilus > Mytilus edulis. The sequence goes on along the minus strand of CM034358.1, from coordinate 69,367,812 downwards.
CCACTGGAACTTTTGTAAGATGGAACAAATTTACGTTGACAGAAACCCCCTTTTTGTTGGACGATCAACGCATTTCAATGGGGACATAAAGTTGGAACTCCCCTTTCTCCTGGGTTGGGCCTCCCTATTTCAAATGGCTGGATCCGCCCCTGCCTATGGTCATTAGGATTTTGATACACGGGTACATTGTTACTGGACCCTCAAACTATTGGAGTAGGACACATGAGAAGTATATAATACACTTACAATATTTGTAGTTCAATCAGGGGAGTCCTTGGCACCTATCCCCAAACCCCCCTCTCATTTGGTGTAGGGCCAGGACTATGATTTATCGTAGTCGGAGGTTTGTCCGAACATTTCCACTTGCAACTTGACATTTATGGACTCCCGAAGTAGTTCGCTTCGTAGAATAGAACAGATTAGAACATTTTATTTTAAGTGATACATTAATTTCCGGGTGCCGTATTAAGCTCAATATATATAAGGTGATCGCCCGTTAACTGTAATTTCACCGGTAAGTTCGTATTTGAAACTTCCATTGGTTTATACATGTATGTTGTTAAACATATACAATGTATTTATCAAGAAATACTTTAAGTCCTTCTTATTTAGAATTAAAACGAATGTTCAATCTTTATTATATATTTTGTCCTTAGGCTACTTTTTCTCTAATTGATCAAAAGTTAATTGGTTCAAAAGATTGTGGTCAAACAAATGTTGTGAGTAGTTTTAGTGTCGAGGGTGTGTCTTGCTTTGTGGGTTTTCATTGGTTTAATGTTTTGCGATCACCCGTCTTTTAAATAACCATATAAGCCAGCCATGTTTTAAAAAGAATATGTTAAATCAGAAAATGTTCGAACAACATCACATACAAGGTAAATATTTATTACTTCATTCTTTTGCCCCTCTTTTGCCGATCAATGCATTTGAATGGGAGCATATATTTGGAACCCCCTTTACTCTAGGTTGGGAACCCCCCTTTTTAAAATGGCTTGATCCGCCCCTGGATATTATGTACTCTTTTGTGAGGATTTAATAGGACATGCACACATTGCTCAATATATTTAAATCTGTCATGTTGAATGTGTAAAAGACGCATAACTTTAGATTACCAAAATTCCCGGAAAAAATATTTTTAATACTAAATGCAAAGTTTCCCATAGTGACCTTTGTTTTATTTATCCATCTATATTTTGATTTTGATTTTACAAGTACACGGTGGGTATGGTTGTCCTGCGATAGAACGTTCTGTGCTGGTGATTTGGTCCTGTGAGGTGCTGGTGGGTCCTGATTCTGTGCTGGTGGGTTTGTTTACATTGTATCAGAACGGCACTAAAACGAATGTTTTGTTGCTTAATTTTTCTCTGATGCATCATAAGTACCATGCAAAGTATATTACAACAATATTATATTGCAAAAGTCGTGCAAGTTCGTTAAACGGAATTGTCCTGACGCTGTGCTGGTTCTGTTCCCCTATGTCCTGGTTCTGTGCCTTTATATTTTAGTTAAAAGCGGCATATATTCAAGATCATTGATGCTGTACTGTAATTGACTAATTAACTGTTGACTGCTTTCTTGAAATTGACATTGTTGTGAATCTGTTTACTGTTATTATGAGAGAAAAAATACCCCTATTTTTAAATTTTATTTTAAATTAACAGCTGTAATCTTATTTATTGGCCTGTTAATGGAACCCTTCTTGCCCCCTTTTAAGATAAGAAAATATGTTTACGATTTTCGGGATTACGATCATTTTGCAAGATCACCAAAATACGTTGTAATTTATACAATACTTATATAAAGTAGATGATGTGGTATGTTTGTTGTCAAAGGACAAATTTCCATAAGAAACCAAAGTAAGTATGTGTTAATAACCATACGTCATCGTACGACCTTCAACAATAACCCATAACATAAAATGTAAAAGGTTTTGCATAAAAATGGAGAGCAAACATATAGAACAAAGGACTTTCTGAGCGTTTGAATCATATATGTCTTTAGCAGCTTAAAACACATTTTTTGTGAACAATTTAGTGCTGATAATAGTATTGCGGATTTGTTTGTTTGTTTGTTTGTTTTTTTTTTGTTTTTTTTTTGGGGGGGGGGGGGGATAGGGGATAAGTTAAAGCGAGGTTACAGTGCAAGTTTTAAGCTTGGAATAGTTTCCCGTAGATTTAAAAGTTGTATTTTAAAAAGAAAAATGTATCTTATAGCTATTAAGATTCACTTGCTGTATCTGTAAGATTTTTTCAACATAATTTTTTTGTCTGAACGGTTATCAGGTATTTTTTTTTCAAAAGTTCGATGGAACACTAAAAAAAATACACTATTTTATGAAAGGGCAGACTAGAATATGTCAGAGAATGAAGACGAGATAACATAGAGAACACTAACAAAACTAAGATTTCTTAGCTTTTTCATTTCAAAATGCCAATATAAATAAATATTTTTGATAACAAATTACGGGGGAGGAAGTGAACAATGTGTACTACTTTTCTATATTTAAATATTTTTATGAATAAAAATCAAATGTGCCTTAATTATAATTGAAAATGAGTAAATGGAAAATTTACCCAACTAAAATACAGTCTTATTTTAATATTGGTAATATCACTAAGCTTTTAAGTTTGGTGTGTCAAACACACAATCTCTGTAGTAATGACTCCTTACTAAGATATTTCACTTCATCCATTTTTTTTCTGCATTTTTTGATATTGTGAATTCTTAGTATTATTATATTAAAATGTAGCTTAAATTTATATTTAAAAAAACTGAATCTAAAGCCAGATATATCAAACATTTTTGTTTCCATGTATTCGTTTTCAGGACTTGAGCAATCAACGTAAACACGCCTTGAAAGTAAAATGCGTACTCGGCTGTCTGTAATCGACCATTTTTAGACACCCTCCTAAAAAAACAAGCCGGGGTGGGGGTTCGGACATGCAAATTAAGTACTGAGATCAATATTTTATTTTTTCGTGTATGGTTTATGACCCCTTCTGTGGCCTTTCAATTACGAAATGTGCAAACTGCAATAGTATCAAAACAGCACAGACAATGAATAAAAGAGATTGACCATTTTGTACTTATATCCAGGGGAAACTTCTTGCAAAGTAATATTATTTATAGTTCATTATTGTATTTAGTAGTAAAGAAAATTTGGTGAAAATAAAATCACTATTTTTATAGAAAATTCACAGACCTTTGTACAGAGATTTTTGTTATGTTTAGCATGGGACCAACACAAGGGTACATTATCCTTAAAAATATATTTAAAAGTATATTTCAAACTACCGTTTGCTTTGTAAATTGTGCCTTCAATTTTAAAAATTAAAATATCTCGTAGCTTCATACTACCAATTGAGTATAAAACAAGTATATTTAGTATGACGTCCATTATCACTGTACTAGTATACATTTTTTTAGGGGCCAGCTGAATGACACCTACGGGTGCGGGAATTCTCGCTCCATTGAAGACCCATTGGTGGCTTTCGGCTGTTGTCTGCTCTATGGTCGGGTTGTTGTCGCTTTGACACATTCACCATTTCCTTTCTCCATTTTATATAAGTTTAAAAAAGAAATTCTTATATTAAACACCTACATTTAACTTTGAAAGGTCATACCAGTTTAAAACAATACAAATCTACACACACAAAAAACTGGCTTAATCTCAATTGGTTATCAACTCGAATCGCTATAAGATCATATATTAGCTCACCTGTGTCGAGGGGTCGTGTGAGGGTCATGTATTGTCTTGGCTTCCGCAATTACAAAAAGATCTTTTCTGAAATTACTTGACCAAATGTTACTAAATGATTCAAGAGTGAATCTAGGAGAAACAATATTCATCAACAAACATGACCACTGCCTTTTAAAATGTTTTCGAGTTTTTAGTTACAGCCGATTCCATTGAGTATGTAGGCAAAGGTTATATCTTTGGTTAGTTTGCTTGTTAGCTAAATCGTGAATTGATTGTTAGGTAAGGTATACTACCCTCCTTTCGAAGTAGCCTAGTCCTACAGACAGAAAGATGTCTCATTTGTCGTACTAGTCTACTCTTTCAGTAGGGTAGTTAACATAACCTAACAATGACTTTTATGTTCAGCAAGAAAGAGAACCAAAGATATTCCCTTTGTCTACACACTCATTGAAATCGGCTTTAATATTGCTAAAGTTCACGCAATTAGGGCAAAACTTACCGAGCAAAATTTTTTACAGCTCTTCTATAAATATATGCGAAGCAAACCATTGATCAAATTGCTTGCTATGATTGTTTGGATGTTCGTAAACGACAGGTAAGAAGCCTGTTTACTACATGTATATACTAGAATTTGTTTGGACAATAAACATTAACTTCAATTCATGTCAGTTTGTATTTGTCCAATCAAATCGCAGTATGTATTGAAACTCCGCCTACCTATTGTTTGAAAACATCCATGGAAGCAAACATGCATAGCAAGCAAGTCAATCAAAGTTTTTGTTTGCATGTTTTTATAGAAGAGCTGTACATATATATATATTTTTTTATAAGGCAAAGAAGCGTTTAAGTCTTTCGCCAAAAAATACTATCAATTTCTTTTTGTCCTTTGTAAACTTCCGTACCATTTCCTTCCATTCATGATCATTAAATTGAACTGTAAAATATTTCTTGGTACCTTCTTAATTCCTTTATAAGTCTTATGTAAACATAATTATGACAATAACTGTTATGAGCACAAGATTCACTGCACACTTGTAAAGTTTTGCTTCATCAAACATTAAAATGTGAACTTAAGTTTTGAGACTTTTTTAATCGACACGATTGGGATTTTTGTATATTAGATCATGGTTTATCTATTAGTTGAAAATGCGGACTTGAACTAGCTTTCAGTACCTGCGAGCATTCGTTGTTCAATAATGTATGTCTTTGTGTTATTATTTTATGCGATAAATTGTTGTCTTGGAACACCACTGTAAGATCCTGTAACAATGAAGGATGAAATGAGGAGGGTTGGTAGGGTGGAAGTGGGGAGGGTTATGCGGAGCGCTAACAAACAAGTCTATGCGGCATGGGCTTTGATCATTGTTGAAGCATCAATGTAAGGGGCATTTAATATCTTAATAAAACTATTCTTATTTTAGATACTATATATTGTTATCTGATATTGGACGAAAGATGTTGCCCTTTTATGTAATTATGTAATACAAATTACGATCATTTGAAAATTTGAAAACACGTATTAAACAGCCAAATGGATGCACGAGAGCTAAAATAGGAGTCATAGATCCTATTGACAACAATTATCTGCCCAATTTTTTATTGATTTTGTAACATTTGTTTCAAATATGACCAACTTCTTATCCCAAATCACCAGCACCGTATCAGGACCCACCAGCACAATGACAGGACCCACCATCGCAGTATCAGGACATGAATACATTGAGAAAATGCTAAATTTTAATAAATTGCAATGTTTTTCACAAAATAGTTTTGTCGTGTGGATTGCGGTATAGAAAGCGGACTCTATGAGCATTTTTGTTTTATTTTTTTAGTTCTAGATTTTCTGAAAATGAGCATTTTTGTGTTACGCTTACTGAAACCGTTTAAAAGTTCAACTTTTTAATGGTTTACATATGAACCCATAAGAAACAAAAGTGAAAAATCTCAACTGTTTTCTTCCATTTTTTATGAATGAAAACGTCAAAAATCATCATTTTCGTCTTTGTTTACATTTTTTCATTGATCACCAGCACCCGTCAGGACCGAATCACCAGCAGAGAACGTTCTCTCGCAGGACAACCATACCGGTCCCACCGTGACTGAAGTAGTGACTGATGAACTTTCTTAGGCGGGAGGCTGCTGGAGGCGTTTTTTTAGTATATTTTAACTTGTGATTTGTAGGCGAGTTCCTTTTTAAAAAAAATATACTTTCTCCCACGGAGGTTTTAGTCTCTATTGATTTGATCGTCCTGAGTATACATTAAGTCTTTACCAGGGAGAGTCAAGCAAAAAATCAGTCAATACTGATTAGAAATGTTATTTATTTTTAAACATACAAATCTATTGTACTTTTTTCCCAAACCAAGGTCAAATTAACTGCATGTGAGATGCTATATTTCAAACCCCCTGTGCATGTATATTGTTTCCATTCGGATCAAAGTTTGCAATTCTTTCAAACATTTTATGTTGAGCATCGATAAGGAATACCAGTAGAGCTAAAGTCTTTGTCTGTTAGTATTTTTTGTTAGTTATTAACCATACAGAAAGGAAGACAGCATTTTAGAAACTTATATTTGGAAGACAGTTACGTACTAAGAATTCAATTGGCATATTCATTTCTATGGAAACTATTTGGCCCCAACCCAACATATAGGGTCTACAATCTTTGAATATTTTGCAAAGTTGACATTGTGACTAGGTAAGTTTATTTGTTCATTTGTAGTTGTATCATCATTGGTATATCTTGTTATGCCCCGTACCGTTCGTCATGTCTCGCTGACTTTGAATATTTCATTTTTTACAAGAATTTCTATTTTAATTTCAACATTCGCATTTATAGACTTTTAAAATAACAAAGAGGCGAAACCTGTCTCAACAGTGTATTTCGTTAAATATTTCTTTTAAGGAAAGTTCGCTACTCAGTTTCAAATAAATAGCATTTCAAAAAACTAGTATATAATGATAGGGGATTAATTAAGGATAAAATAAAAAGCAAAAAAATATATAGAGTGCAATGTGCTTGTTTTCATGATATATTTATTTAGCCATTCCAAATTTTGCGTGAAAATGTTCTCTCTTGATTTTTCATAGCTTTACCATTAACAAGTTAAAATTCTCAAAAACTAATAAAAAATAAATAAAATTTTATAAGACTTTTACAAATGGCTTATAAATATGCATGCAAAAGATTTACAAAAAGAAACTAAAACATACAAAAAATTATCAAAAAATAAATATTTTAGAAATTGGAGTCCCAAAGCTTAGGTAAGAATACGACCATATACGTTTTAGATATGTAGGCCCAGTTTGAGTCTGATGATAGCTCTGATTTTAATTTCAGATCACTTTTTTTCTTAGGAAATAGGTATTCTTTGATCATATTTTGAATCGCAAGGTTTGATATAGTGTTAATGAAAAATGTTTGAAATATCTGAATTAGGCCAAAAATATAATTGAGATTGTTTGATGTTACCTACCTACCCACCAGAAAAGGGTTCCTTGCAAGGGCAACGTGTCTGTCAGACAAGGTTAACATAACCTCGTCCTCATATCATTTTTTCGTAGTCATTTAAAGCTCAGATGCTATAAGTAATAAGTGAACTTTTTTATGTATGGAATGATTTTATGTATGAGCATGTTAGACTGACTGGGTTCTTGAACCTTGACCCCATTTTTATGGTATATTCAATAATTATTAGTTTTTGTGTTCTAGTCTATTTTTAAGTTACTTTAAGCAAAAAGGCCACAATATTTAGTGTGCAGAATGATTGTAAGTAATTCATTGTACATATCTGTCTGACAGCTTTTTATGACCTTGATCTCCAGCTTTTAATTCATTGGACAGTGAAAAGTGTTCATGATTATTTTTTGGAGTCAAGAAAGCGAGATATATGTATGCTGTTTCCGGCCACGGCGACGGCGGCGGTGGCTTTAACAATGTTTTAGTTTGAGATAAGGTTTTATGATGAGCAACTAGAGGCAAGTCAAATATATCTGGTAGGAAGTTGTATTAGTATTGGCACATCTCATTACCATGGAGATTATTTTGCCCAGCCCTTCAGTTACAATGTATAGTCTATTGACCTTGAAACTTTTGCTTAGTTTTCATGTACTATTGTGTGATTAGGTCACTTAATAAGGAACCACTTGTGGTAAGTTAATGATAATTGGTATGCAGGTCTATAAGCATTTACATATCACATTTCCTTGAAGATAATTTGGCCCCGCCCTCTCAGTCATGGTTAATTGACTTTGAAAATTTTGCTTAGTTTTTATGTATTAGTTTGTGATTAGGTCAGCTTATGGGGAACCACTAGGGGTATGGCAATGTGTTGTTACTGATAACAACGTGAAGGTCAAGTTCAATAAAGGTGATTTTATTGTTCACCAGTTATGGTTCTTGAAAGATTAAAAAATGTGTTACCAGTCATGTTGTTCATGTACTCATGAACCATTCAACCAAAACTTTTAAAATTTTTATTGTGTTGTAATTATTGATGACAAAATGGAGGTCAAGTCGAATATTGAAGATTTTCGCTTTCGCCGTTCATCAGTTATGGTTCTTGAAAAATGCCAGGACACGAATAAATATGAATACATCTGGTTTGCTGTCGCTCTGACAGCCTCTTGTTGTGAATTATTAAGATGATATAAGTTCTTGCTTTCAGATTTGGTTAGGTTCCAGAGATGATTGATAATCATTAATCACATCAAAATGTTCTATTTCAGAAATTGTCTGAAGGATTCCAGCATAATTTAAAATTCTGCCATTACTAAAATGAGTTTAATAATCATGTTAAAACATTAGCTGATAAAGAAAATTGCTTTGTAAAGAATAAAATTGAGAATGAAATATATATTTTGTTTATTTGTAGCACATGGAAATACAGTACTACTTTGAAAGGAACTGACATAAACAGAATGACTCATAACAACAAAAGAACACAAGACTAAGAATAAGACATTTGGTTGCTTGGTTACTGAATGGTATGTAATCTTATTCGTTCATTTTATGTTCACTTATTTGTGTTAATATGTCTTTCAATTAAGTTAAGCCATTTCAATTGATATTTTGCAATGCGTCACTTTATTTTGTAATGAAAAGGGTAAACGAAATGTTTTGGCTGGAGGATTCAAAACTTTTATCAATATCTTTGCCTGTACACTTTCAAATGGGCGGAATTTATTTTTGCGATTTTTTCCATCAGCGAAAATGAGCGATAATGTAATCCCATGAACATAATACACTATACGGTACTATCACAGTTCGGAGTCTCATATATAACGTGACCTACTAGAAAACCTATTCGAAAAAAATGAAAATACTGATCAAAACCAATAAATGTTCTGGATATTTACCCGAATTTAATTAATCGTTACTACTCGGCCACTCATGCTACACCTATAATAGCACGCCTAAACTATAGTACGCCTCCATTATAGCACGCCTATAATAGCATACACCATAACACGCATATAATAGCACGCCTCCACTATAGCACGCCTACATTATTGTAGGCGTAGCGTGAATGGCTCAGTAGTTAGATTGCCACTTATTAGTATTATTCGCAATCAAAAAGCATGGACAAAGGAGTACAAGGAGACGACGAGAAAAGTAATATGTCGAAAAATAGTCTGATTTATTTTTTAGAGGAGAAAATGTATTTTAAATCCAGAATTGAAATGATTTGGCACTAATAACAATATTTTAGTAAAAAATGGTGATTGAGCATTTGTAACAAGATATCAGTCATTTAGCACTAGTAGCAAGATTTTAGTCTGAAACGGTCAGTAAGCACTAGTAAGAAGATTTCAGTCTGAAACGGGCATTAGGCACTAGTAACAAGATTTCAGTCTGAACGGTCATTAAGCACTAGTAAAAAGATTTTAGTCTGAAACGGTTAATAAACACTAGTAATAAGTTTTCAATCAAAAACGCTCATTTAGCATTTGTAACAAGATATCAGTCTGCAATGCTCATTTAGCACTAGTAACAAGATATCAGTCTGCAATGCTTATTTAGCATCTGTAACAAGATATCAGTCTGCAATGGTCATTTAGCACTAGTCTAGTAACAAGATATCGGTCTGCAACGGTCATTCAGCACTAGTAACGAGATTTCAGTCTGAAACGATCATTAAGCACTAGTAAAAAGATTTTAGTCTGAAACGGTTAATAAACACTAGTAACAAGATTTCAATCAAAAACGCTCATTTAGCATTTGTAACAAGATATCAGTCTGCAATGCTCATTTAGCACTAGTAACAAGATATCAGTCTGCAATGCTTATTTAGCATCTGTAACAAGATATCAGTCTGCAATGGTCATTTAGCACTAGTAACAAGATATCGGTCTGCAACGGTCATTCAGCACTAGTAACGAGATTTCAGTCTGAAACGATCATTAAGCACAAGTAAAAAGATTTCAGTTTGAAACGGTCATTAAGCACTAGTAAAAATATTTTAGTCTGAAACGGTCATTAAGCACTAGTAAAAAGATTTCAGTTTGAAACGGTCATTAAGCACTAGTAAAAAGATTTTAGTCTGAAACGGTCATTTAGCACTATTAAAAAGATTTCAGTTTGAAACGGTCATTAAGCACTAGTAAAAAGATTTCAGTTTGAAACGGTCATTTAGCACTATGAAAAATTATTTCAGTCTGAAACGATCATTTTGTCCTGATCAAGTCGAAATCGACTGAATCTATCGAGAGTGTAAATCATTTTTTCTAAGACTTTCATATGCCGTTCCGATCGATAGGTAATACAGTCTTATTAAAAAAATAATGTTTATTATACTTAAATTTTTGATCCTGATACGGAATAAGCTCGAGATGTCATAAGATATATAATGCTAGAAATCAGTCTCGAAAAAAAATAGACATTCTTTTCAAAATAACTAGTGATATTTCCCTATAACAGTATCAGTTTCCAGTTAGCTGAAAGAATATAAAATTGTTGTAATAGCTTTTTGTTTGAAATGAGATACTAGTAGTTGGTCGTTACCATCTAATTATAGGCCAATTGCTCTTTAATTTAAATTGTGGAGGGGAATAATGAGGCGAGTTGTTTCTTAACATGTCTATAATAACCTACCCAGAAGTAAGTTGAATTCACAACAACAAGTCGTTCATGTAAAGCGTTATATAAATTATAAAGTGACAAATTAACTTTTTTAACTGTGCCCTTACTTACTAGTTAGATGCATTTGAGAAAGTTTGAAAAACTGTATCTTTATTGTAGCATGTACATTCTTTTAGCATAGCACTAATTACTTTTAGCAAAGCACTAAGTGCTTTTAGCAAAGCACTAAGTACTTTTAGCATAGCACTAAGTACTTTTAGCATAACACTAAGTACTTTTAACATAGCACTAAGTACTTTTAGCATAGCACTGAGTACTTTCTGAAACATATCACTATGTACGTAATGATAACATAGCACTATTTACTTTCTAATTAGATGCCACTAGGTACATTTTATTAACATTAGTATAGGAACATTCTAATTAAATACTGCAGGCGCAGATCCCGAAATTTGAAAACGTGGGGCGAAGTTCTTTAAGATTGCCCGGCGTAGCGAGGCGAAACATTTGATGGACCTTTTGTGGGCTAAACAATATAAAATAAATGTTAAACGCACTTTTTAAATTAAACCTGGCGTTGGGCATGTATATTCTATAGTTGCTGTATAAAAGTGTAAGGATTGGACTTGTTTATGATGTATTCTTCCCTGTTAATTGTCTATCATAAAGTGATATTTTGGATTCAAAGCTATGTACTTATATATTTGACATGGGACTTGTCAGTAAAAAGTAGACATGAAACATTCTCGTTTGTTGTGTATTGAGTTAAGATTACCTCACAAACAAAACATACCTTGGGCTATCCGAGGAAATTAACAATAACCGACACAAGTTAAATAAGTAAAACAAGCAACTTTCATCCGAATGTTTGGTTAATATGTTTCACCAAACAAAATTAGGAGAAGTTAGGGTTACAACAATCAACCAATGTCTACGAAAGAGTCTGAAATAACAACGAACTTATGAATGACGGTCTACAAATTGAGACATGTAGGCCTCAGTCAGCAGGCAGGTTGAGTTCTGGTCTTGAACAAATAATTCAATATATCAGTTCGGCGAAGCAGACATTCGTGTCAGGCATGAAAACCCCGGTCTAAAATGAATGCGCAGATCTTGTATTCATCATGTTCATTTAATGCTAATTAATTCTGTTTGACATTACCGTTCCTATTAGCACAAAAGTGGACACGATTATTGTTTTCAATCCAGATACGGCCAGAAGTCTTGTTAAAAGCCAAAATCAGAGTCAGATTTTTTTTCTATAAAAATACCTTTGACTACCTCCTCAAATCGAATCAAATCGTACCTTAGGCTTACAATTTATCTAGAGCTTATATTGACAGATTGTCGTTATTTAGCTATCATGTCCTTTTAAAATAGGCTTTGGCGTTAACGTTTTCGTAGGTAAATAATACTTCTGTGGAATTTTTTCATGACAGTGTGTCAGAGTATTACTCTCTGTTTGGTTCAATTGTGAAATAGAAGTCACTACGTTCTTGCTCAATTCTGCGTCGCTTTGTTCATGTAGGTATCATGGTTGTCATCCGAAGCCTAAGCAATGTGTTACTGTAAGTTGAATTTCAAGATGACTGAGTGACGTTTATTTGACGTACTGGTAAAGTCCACCACAGCGTATCACATGACTTTGACATAATCAGTAAATATTAGCGACAAGTTAAGAATTGTCGCACAAAAATTAAATACATGGGAAATGGCAAAGTTACGAAATCTTGTAGAGTTAATCATTTTGCCCAAAAAAAAAGTCCAAGCAAAAAGGGCGCAGGGGCGTACGACCTCTACGCCTCCTCTGGATCCGCCACTGATTTTCCACTGGTTACAATATAATTACATCGTAATCATTCTTTAATCAGATGAATAAGAAGCTGTACAAGAACGCCTGGAACCTTATTCTCATATGCAAAGCGGTGCCCTTACTCATTCAGATGGATTTGAGAAAAGCTTGGGATCTCAAGCAGATGTTTTAGAAGGTTTCAACCTAAAAGAGGGACAAACAATACCAGAAGGACAGTCAAACGCACCAATCGAAAATAAACTGACAACGACATGCATAAAAACGAAAAGGACAAACAGACAAACAATAGAACACATGTTACAACATTGAAAACTTAAGAATAAAAAAACACGAACCCCACCAAATATAGGGGTGATCTCAGGGGCTCAAGAAGTTTACGCAGATCCTGCTCCAAATGTGGCATCCGTCGTGTTGCTTATGAGATAACAAATCCGGTAAATAGTATAATTCGGTAGGTCACATTTATGAAAGGGAAGGGGATTGTAGTTACGACGTAAGGAACATATCCGATATCATTTGTGAAACGATTATTCCATAACGGTCACCAACTCGTAACGGCGTCCGTAACATGTACTAAAAGATGATTTCAACTTCACTATTTGGAACTCTTGATTTAATAGCTTGATTGTGAGCAACAATCCTCTATCAAGAAAATCATGATAGAAAATGCCAGCACGGGAATATCGTATCAATTTGGAGATTTATACACCGTATGCAGGTGCTGGTGCAATGTTGCTACTTAGAAATGGTCATACAGACACATCTGGTGCATTCTTTCTAAATCTTATGTATGGGAAGGTGTGTTCTTTCTAATTTTGTTAAAAAATTTGGCAAGATACATTCTTATAGCATAGTACTAAGTATATTCTTATAACGTAACACATGACAAGCCACATTCTGAGTTTTTTTTAACTTTAGTACTCAATCAGATGAATCAAAAACTGCACACGTACTTATTCGAACGTACATTCTTATAGCATAGCACTAAGTTCTTACTTAAAACATAATACAAGGTATATTATTATATCAAAAGATTAAGTACATTCTTGTTAGATACCACTAGAAACCATATGATAACATAGCATTTTTCACCTCAATCAGACGAATTAGAAGCTGTACAATTACTCAATAAACTGTAGATTAGACTGGAACCATATTCTGATATGTTTGCAAAGCAGTGCCCTTACTCATTCAAATGCATTTGAGACAAGCTTGGGATCTCAGGCAAATGTTTGGGAAAGCTACACCCTAAGCCATACAGACACATATGTTGTATCCTTTCTCAATCTTATGTATGAGAAGGTGTATTCTTACTTATTTCGTTAAAGATTTTGGAAGATACATTCTTATAGCATTGCACTAAGTACATATTTATAACATAACATAAGATACATTCTCAACTTTATAGCTTTAGTACTCAGACAGATGAATAAAAAAAAACCTGTACAATTACTCAATAATTGAGTCGTTTGTGTTTTCTCTTGTTTTTGAGATATTGAGATGAGACGTGGCACGGTGCTTGTCTATCCCAAATTTATGTATTTGGTTTTGATGTTATATTTGTTATTCTCGTGGTGTTTTTTGTCTGTTGCTTGGTCCGTTTCGGTGTTGTGTCGTTGTTCTCATCTTATATTTATTGCGTTTCCCTCGGTTTTAGTTTGTTACCCCGATTTTGTTTTTTGTCCATGGATTTATGAGTTTTGAACAGCGGTATACTACTGTTGCCTTTATTTATCAATAAAACGTACATTATTATAGCATAGCACTAAGTTTTCACTTAAAAAACATAAAACTAGTTACATTATATTAACTTAAGATTAAGTACATTCTTGTTAGGTACCACTAGATACAATATAATCACATAATATTTAGACCTTGTTCATGTGAATAAGAAGCTGTACAATAAATCAATAAACTGTAGATAAGACTGGAACCATATCCTGATATGCAAAGATGTTCCCTTACTCATTCAGATGCATTTGAGACAAGCTGTGGATCTCAAATAGATGTTGGAGAAAACTTCACCCTAAAAGTGGGACGAACGATACCAGAGGGAAAGTCAAACTCATAAATCGAAAATAAACTGACAACGACATGCCTAAAACTGAAAAGGACAGACAGACAAACAATAGTACACATGGCACAATATTGAAAACTAAAGAATCAACAACACGAACCCCACCAAAAACTAGGGGTGATCTCGGGTGTTCTAGAACGGTGAGCAGAACCTGATCCACATGTGGCACCCGTCGTTTTGCTTATGAGATAACAAATCCGGTAAAAAGTCTAATTCGGTAGGTCACATTTATGAAAGGGAAGAGGATTGTAGTTACGACGTAAGGAACATATCCGATATCATTTGTGTAACGGTTATTCCATAACGGTCACCAACTCGTAACGGCGTCCGTAACATGTACTAAGAGATGATTTCAACTTCACTATTTGGAACTCTTGATTTAAAAGCTTCATCGTGAGCAACAATACTCTATCAAGAAAATCATAATAGAAAATGCCAGCACGGGAATATCGTATCAATTTGGAGATATATACACCGTATGCAGGTGCTGGTGCAATGTTGCTACTTAGAAATGGTCATACAGACACATCTGGTGCATCCTTTCTTAATCTTATGTATAGGAGGGTGTGTTCTTTCTAGTTTTGTTAAAAATTTTGCAAGATACATTCTTATAGCATAGTACTAAGTATATTCTCATAACGTAACACATGACAAGCATATTCTGAGTTTTTTTTTAACTTTAGTACTCAATCAGATGAATCAAAAACTGCACACGTACTCATTCGAACGTACATTCTTATAGCATAGCACTAAGTTCTTACTTAAAACATAATACAAGGTATATTATTATATCAAAAGATTATGTACATTCTTGTTAGATACCACTAGAAACCATATGATAACATAGCATTTTTCACCTCAATCAGACGAATGAGAAGCTTTACAATTACTCATTAAACTGTAGATTAGACTGGAACCATATTCTGATATGTTTGCAAAGCAGTGCCCTTACTCATTCAAATGCATTTGAGACAAGCTTGGGATCTCAGGCAAATGTTTGGGAAAGCTTCACCCTAAGCCATACAGACACATATGTTGTATCCTTTCTCAATCTTATGTATGAGAAGGTGTATTCTTACTTATTTCGTTAAAGATTTCGCAAGATACATTCTTATAGCATTGCACTAAGTACATATTTATAACATAACATAAGACACATTCTCAACTTTATAGCTTTAGTATCTCAGACAGATGAATAAAAAAAAACTGTACAATTACTCAATAAAACGTACATTATTATAGCATAGTACTAAGTTCTCACTTAAAAAAACATAACACTAATTACATTATATTAACTTAAGATTAAGTACATTCTTGTTAGGTACCACTAGATACAATATAATCACATAATATTTAGACCTTGTTCATGTGAATAAGAAGCTGTACAATTAATCAATAAACTGTAGATAAGACTGGAACCATATCCTGATATGCAAAGATGTTCCCTTACTCATTCAGATGCATTTGAGACAAGCTGTGGATCTCAAGCAGATGTTGGAAAAACTTCACCATAAAAGAGGGACGAACGATACCAGAGGGAAAGTCCAACTGATGAAACGAATATAAACTGAAACGACATACCTCAAACTGAAAAGGACAGACAGACAAACAATACTACACAAGGCACAATATTGAAAACTAAAGAATCAACAACACGAACCCCACCAAAACTAGGGGTGAT
Organism: Mytilus edulis; assembly: GCA_019925275.1. Classification (NCBI taxonomy): domain Eukaryota; kingdom Metazoa; phylum Mollusca; class Bivalvia; order Mytilida; family Mytilidae; genus Mytilus; species Mytilus edulis. The sequence continues at coordinate 69,351,460 of CM034358.1, read as the reverse complement.
CTCGGGTGTTCTAGAACGGTAAGCAGAACCTGATCCACATGTGGCACCCGTCGTTTTGCTTATGAGATAACAAATCCGGTAAAAAGTCTAATTCGGTAGGTCACATTTATGAAAGGGAAGAGGATTGTAGTTACGACGTAAGGAACATATCCGATATCATTTGTGTAACGGTTATTCCATAACGGTCACCAACTCGTAACGGCGTCCGTAACATGTACTAAGAGATGATTTCAACTTCACTATTTGGAACTCTTGATTTAAAAGCTTCATCGTGAGCAACAATACTCTATCAAGAAAATCATAATAAAAATGCCAGCACGGGAATATCGTATCAATTTGGAGATATATACACCGTATGCAGGTGCTGGTACAATGTTGCTACTTAGAAATGGTCATACAGACACATCTGGTGCATCCTTTCTTAATCTTATGTATAGGAGGGTGTGTTCTTTCTAATTTTGTTGAAATTTTTGCAAGATACATTCTTATAGCATAGTACTAAGTATATTCTCATAACGTAACACATGACAAGCGACATTCTGAGTTTTTTTTTAACTTTAGTACTCAATCAGATGAATCAAAAACTTCACACACGTACTCATTCGAACGTACATTCTTATAGCATAGCACTAAGTTCTTACTTAAAACATAATACAAGGTATATTATTATATCAAAAGATTAAGTACATTCTTGTTAGATACCACTAGAAACCATATGATAACATAGCATTGTTCACCTCAGTCAGACGAATGAGAAGCTTTACAATTACTCAATAAACTGTAGATTAGACTGGAACCATATTCTGATATGTTTGCAAAGCAGTGCCCTTACTCATTCAAATGCATTTGAGACAAGCTTGGGATCTCAGGCAAATGTTTGGGAAAGCTTCACCCTAAGCCATACAGACACATATGTTGTATCCTTTCTCAATCTTATGTATGAGAAGGTGTATTCTTACTTATTTCGTTAAAGATTCGCAAGATACATTCTTATAGCATTGCACTAAGTACATATTTATAACATAACATAAGACACATTCTCAACTGTATAGCTTTAGTATTCAGACAGATGAATAAAAAAAAACCTGTACAATTACTCAATAAAACGTACATTATTATAGCATAGCACTAAGTTCTCACTTAAAAAAACATAACACTAGTTACATTATATTAACTTAAGATTAAGTACATTCTTGTTAGGAACCACTAGATACAATATAAATCACATAATATTTAGACCTTGTTCATGTGAATAAGAAGCTGTACAATTAATCAATAAACTGTAGATAAGACTGGAACCATATCCTGATATGCAAAGATGTTCCCTTACTCATTCAGATGCATTTGAGACAAGCTGTGGATCTCAAGCAGATGTTGGAGAAAACTTCACCCTAAAAGAGAGACGAACGATACCAGAGGGAAAGTCCAACTGATGAAACGAATATAAACTGAAACGACATACCTCAAACTGAAAAGGACAGACAGACAAACAATACTACACAAGGCACAATATTGAAAACTAAAGAATCAACAACACGAACCCCACCAGAAACTAGGGGTGATCTCGGGTGTTCTAGAACGGTGAGCAGAACCTGATCCACATGTGGCACCCGTCGTTTTGCTTATGAGATAACAAATCCGGTAAAAAGTCTAATTCGGTAGGTCACATTTATGAAAGGGAAGAGGTTTGTAGTTACGACGTAAGGAACATATCCGATATCATTTGTGTAACGGTTATTCCATAACGGTCACCAACTCGTAACTGCGTCCGTAACATGTACTAAGAGATGATTTCAACTTCACTATTTGGAACTCTTGATTTAAAAGCTTCATCGTGAGCAACAATACTCTATCAAGAAAATCATAATAGAAAATGCCAGCACGGGAATATCGTATCAATTTGGAGATATATACACCGTATGCAGGTGCTGGTGCAATGTTGCTACTTAGAAATGGTCATACAGACACATCTGGTGCATCCTTTCTTAATCTTATGTATAGGAGGGTGTGTTCTTTCTAATTTTGTTAAAAATTTTGCAAGATACATTCTTATAGCATAGTACTAAGTATATTCTCATAACGTAACACATGACAAGCCACATTCTGAGTTTTTTTTTAACTTTAGTACTCAATCAGATGAATCAAAAACTGCACACGTACTCATTCGAAAGTACATTCTTATAGCATAACACTAAGTTCTTACTTAAAACATAATACAAGGTATATTATTATATCAAAAGATTAAGTACATTCTTGTTAGATACCACTAGAAACCGTATGACAACATAGCATTTTTCACCTCAATCAGACGAATGAGAAGCTGTACAATTACTCAATAAACTGTAGATTAGACTGGAACTATATTCTGATATGTTTGCAAAGCAGTGCCCTTACTCATTCAAATGCATTTGAGACAATCTTGGGATCTCAGGCAAATGTTTGGGAAAGCTTCACCCTAAGCCATACAGACACATATGTTGTATCCTTTCTCAATCTTCTGTATGAGAAGGTGTATTCTTACTTATTTCGTTAAAGATTTTGCAAGATGCATTCTTATAGCATTGCACTAAGTTCATATTTATAACATAACATAAGACAAATTCTCAACTTTATAGCTTTAGCACTCAGACAGATGAATAAAAAGACCCTGAACAATTACTCAATAAAACGTACATTATTATAGCAAAGCACTAAGTTCTCACTTAAAAAAACATAACACTAGTTACATTATATTAACATAAGATTAAGTACATTCTTGTAAGGTACGCACCACTAGATACAATATAATCACATAATGTTTAGCTCTTGATCATGTGAATAAGAAGCTGTACAATTAATCAATAAACTGTAGATAAGACTGAAACCATATCCTGATATGCAAAGCTGTTCTCTTACTCATTCAGATGCATTTGAGACAATCTGTGGATCTCAAGCAGATGTTTGAGAAAACTTCACCATAAAAAAGGGACGAACGATACCAGAGGGAAAGACCAACTGATGAAACGAATATGAACTGAAACGACATACCTCAAACTGAAAAGGACAGACAGACAAACAATACTACACAAGGCACAATATTGAAAACTAAAGAATCAACAACACGAACCCCACCAAAAACTAGGGGTGATCTCGGGTGTTCTAGAACGGTGAGCAGAACCTGATCCACATGTGGCACCCGTTGTTTTGCTTATGAGATAACAAATCCGGTAAAAAGTCTAATTCGGTAGGTCACATTTATGAAAGGGAAGAGGATTGTAGTTACGACGTAAGGAACATATCCGATATCATTTGTGTAACGGTTTTTCCATAACGGTCACCAACTGGTAACGGCGTCCGTAAAATGTACTAAGAGATGATTTCAACTTCACGATTTGGAACTCTCACATTCTGAGGTTTTTTTTAACTTTAGTACTCAATCAGATGAATCAAAAACTGCACACGTACTCATTCGAACGTACATTCTTATAGCATAGCACTAAGTTCTTACTTAAAACATAATACAAGGTATATTATTATATCAAAAGATTAAGTACATTCTTGTTAGATACCACTAGAAACCATATGATAACATAGCATGTTTCACCTCAATCAGACGAATGAGAAGCTGAACAATTACTCAATAAACTGTAGATTAGACTGGAAGCATATTCTGATATGTTTGCAAAGCAGTTCCCTTACTCAATCAAATGCATTTGAGACAAGCTTGGGATCTCAGTCAAATGTTTGGGAAAGCTTCACCCTAAGCCATACAGACACATATGTTGTATACTTTCTCAATCTTATGTATGAGAAGGTGTATTCTTACTTATTTCGTTAAAGATTTCGCAAGATACATTCTGATAGCATTGCACTAAGTACATATTTATAACATAACATAAGACACATTCTCAACTTTATAGCTTTAGTACTCAGACAGATGAATAAAAAAAACAACTGTACAATTACTCAATAAAACGTACATTATTATAGCATAGCACTAAGTTCTCACTTAAAAAAACATCACACTAGTTACATTATATTAACTTAAGATTAAGTACATTCTTGTTAGGTACCACTAGATACAATATAATCACATAATATTTAGACCTTGTTCATGTGAATAAGAAGCTGTACAATTAATCAATAAACTGTAGATAAGACTGGAACCATATCCTGATATGCAAAGATGTTCCCTTACTCATTCAGATGCATTTGAGACAAGCTGTGGATCTCAAGCAGATGTTGGAGAAAACTTCACCCTAAAAGAGGGACGAACGATACCAGAGGGAAAGTCCAACTGATGAAACGAATAAAAACTGAAACGACATACCTCAAACTGAAAAGGACAGACAGACAAACAATACTCACAAGGCACAATATTGAAAACTAAAGAATCAACAACACGAACCCCACCAAAAACTAGGGGTGATCTCGGGTATTCTAGAACGGTAAGCAGAACCTGATCCACATGTGACACCCGTCGTTTTGCTTCTGAGATAACAAATCCGGTAAAAAGTCTAATTCGGTAAGTCACATTTATGAAAGGGAAGAGGATTGTAGTTACGACGTAAGGAACATATCCGATATCATTTGTGTAACGGTTATTCCATAACGGTCACCAACTCGTAACGGCGTCCGTAACATGTACTAAGAGATGATTTCAACTTCACTATTTGGAACTATCACATTCTGAGGGTTTTTTAACTTTAGTACTCAATCAGATGAATCAAAAACTGCACACGTACTCATTCGAACGTACATTCTTATAGCATAGCACTAAGTTCTTACTTAAAACATAATACAAGGTATATTATTATATCAAAAGATTAAGTACATTCTTGTTAGATACCACTATAAACCATATGAAAACATAGCATGTTTCACCTCAATCAGACGAATGAGAAGCTGTACAATTACTCAATAAACTGTTGATTAGACTGGAACCATTTTCTGATATGTTTGCAAAGCAGTGCCCTTACTCATTCAAATGCATTTGAGACAAGCTTGGGATCTCAGGCAAATGTTTAGGAAAGCTTCACCCTAAGCCATACATACACATATGTTGTATCCTTTCTCAATCTTATGTATGAGAAGGTGTATTCTTACTTATTTCGTTAAAGATTTTGCAAGATGCATTCTTATAGCATTGCACTAAGTTCATATTTATAACATAACATAAGACACATTCTCAACTTTATAACTTTAGAACTCAGACAGATGAATAAAAAGACCCTGAACAATTACTCAACAAAACGTACATTATTATAGCAAAGCACTAAGTTCTCACTTAAAAAAACATAACACTAGTTACATTATATTAACATAAGATTAAGGACATTCTTGTTAGGTACGTACCACTAGATACAATATAATCACATAATGTTTAGCCCTTGATCATGTGAATAAGAAGCTGTACAATTAATCAATAAACTGTAGATAAGACTGAAACCATATCCTGATATGCAAAGCTGTTCTCTTACTCATTCAGATGCATTTGAGATAATCTGTGGATCTCAAGCAGATGTTTGAGAAAACTTCACCATAAAAAAGGGACGAACGATACCAGAGGGAAAGTCAAACTCATAAATCGAAAATAAACGGACAACGACATGCCTAAGACTGAAAAGGACAGACAGACAAACAATAGTACTCATGGCACAATATTGAAAACTAAAGAATCAACAACACGAACCCCACCAAAAACTAGGGGTGATCTAGGGTGTTCTAGAACGGTGAGCAGAACCTGATCCACATGTGGCACCCGTTGTTTTGCTTATGAGATATCAAATCCGGTAAAAAGTCTAATTCGGTAGGTCACATTTATGAAAGGGAAGAGGATTGTAGTTACGACGTAAGGAACATATCCGATATCATTTGTGTAACGGTTATTCCATAACGGTCACCAACTGGTAACGGCGTCCGTAAAATGTACTAAGAGATGATTTCAACTTCACGATTTGGAACTCTCACATTCGGAGGTTTTTTTAACTTTAGTACTCAATCAGATGAATCAAAAACTGCACACGTACTCATTCGAACGTACATTCTTATAGCATAGCACTAACTTCTTACTTAAAACATAATACAAGGTATATTATTATATCAAAAGATTAAGTACATTCTTGTTAGATACCACTCGAAACCATATGATAATATAGCATGTTTCACCTCAATCAGACGAATGAGAAGCTGTACAATTACTCAATAAACTGTAGATAAGACTGGAACCATATCCTGATATGCAAAGATATTCCCTTACTCATTCAGATGCATTTGAGACAAGCTGTGGATCTCAAGCAGATGTTGGAGAAAACTTCACCCTAAAAGAGGGACGAACGATACCAGAGGGAAAGTCAAACTTATGAAACGAATAAAAACTGAAACGACATACCTCAAACTGAAAAGGACAGACAGACCAACAATACTACACAAGGCACAACATTGAAAACTAAAGAATCAACAACACGAACCCCACCAAAAACTAGGGGTGATCTCGGTGTGTTCTAGAACGGTAAGCAGAACCTGATCCACATGTGGCACCCGTCGTTTTGCTTATGAGATAACAAATCCGGTAAAAAGTCTAATTCGGTAGGTCACATTTATGAAAGGGAAGAGGATTGTAGTAACGACGTAAGGAACATATCCGATATCATTTGTGTAACGGTTATTCCATAACGGTCACCAACTCGTAACGGCGTCCGTAACATGTACTAAGAGATGATTTCAACTTCACTATTTGGAACTCTCACATTCTGAGGGTTTTTTAACTTTAGTACTCAATCAGATGAATCAAAAACTGCACACGTACTCATTCGAACGTACATTCTTATAGCATAGCACTAAGTTCTTACTTAAAACATAATACAAGGTATATTATTATATCAAAAGATGAAGTTCATTCTTGTTAGATACCACTAGAAACCATATGATAACATAGCATGTTTCATCTCAATCAGACGAATGAGAAGCTGTACAATTACTCAATAAACTGTAGATTAGACTGGAACCATATTCTGATATGTTTGCAAAGCAGTGCCCTTACTCAATCAAATGCATTTGAGACAAGCTTGGGATCTCAGGCAAATGTTTGGGAAAGCTTCACCCTAAGCCATACAGACACATATGTTGTATCCTTTCTCAATCTTATGTATGAGAAGGTGTATTCTTACTTATTTCGTTAAAGATTTCGCAAGATACATTCTTATAGCATTGCACTAAGTACATATTTATAACATAACATAAGACACATTCTCAACTTTATAGCTTTAGTACTCAGACAGATGAATAAAAAAAAACTGTACAATTACTCAATAAAACGTACATTATTATAGCATAGCACTAAGTTCTCACTTAAAAAAACATAACACTAATTACATTATATTAACTTAAGATTAAGTACATTCTTGTTAGGTACCACTAGATACAATATAATCACATAATATTTAGACCTTGTTCATGTGAATAAGAAGCTGTACAATAAATCAATAAACTGTAGATAAGACTGGAACCATATCCTGATATGCAAAGATGTTCCCTTACTCATTCAGATGCATTTGAGACAAGCTGTGGATCTCAAGCAGATATTGGAGAAAACTTCACCCTAAAAGAGGGACGAACGATACCAGAGGGAAAATCCAACTGATGAAACGAATACAAACTGAAACGACATACCTCAAACTGAAAAGGACAGACAGACAAACAATACTACACAAGGCACAATATTGAAAACTAAAGAATCAACAACACGAACCCCATCAAAAACTAGGGGTGATCTCGGGTGTTCTAGAACGGTAAGCAGTACCTGATCCACATGTGGCACCCGTCGTTTTGCTTATGAGATAACAAATCCGGTAAAAAGTCTAATTCGGTAGGTCACATTTATGAAAGGGAAGAGGATTGTAGTTACGACGTAAGGAACATATCCGATATCATTTGTGTAACGGTTATTCCATAACGGTCACCAACTCGTAACGGCGTCCGTAACATGTACTAAGAGATGATTTCAATTTCACTATTTGGAACTCTCACATTCTGAGGGTTTTTTAACTTTAGTACTCAATCAGATGAATCAAAAACTGCACACGTACTCATTCGAACGTACATTCTTATAGCATAGCACTAAGTTCTTACTTAAAACATAATACAAGGCATATTATTATATCAAAAGATGAAGTACATTCTTGTTAGATACCACTAGAAACCATATGATAACATAGCATGTTTCACCTCGATCAGACGAATGAGAAGCTGTACAATTACTCAATAAACTGTAGATTAGACTGGAACCATATTCTGATATGTTTGCAAAGCAGTGCCCTTACTCAATCAAATGCATTTGAGACAAGCTTGGGATCTCAGGCAAATGTTTGGGAAAGCTTCACCCTAAGCCATACAGACACATATGTTGTATCCTTTCTCAATCTTATGTATGAGAAGGTATATTCTTACTTATTTCGTTAAAGATTTCGCAAGATACATTCTTATAGCATTGCACTAAGTACATATTTATAACATAACATAAGACACATTCTCAACTTTATAGCTTTAGTACTCAGACAGATGAATAAAAAAATATTGTACAATTACTCAATAAAACGTACATTATTATAGCATAGCACTAAGTTCTCACTTAAAAAAACATAACACTAGTTACATTATATTAACTTAAGATTAAGTACATTTTTGTTAGGTACCACTAGATACAATATAATCACATAATATTTAGACCTTGTTCATGTGAATAAGAAGCTGTACAATTAATCAATAAACTGTAGATAAGACTGGAACCATATCCTGATATGCAAAGATGTTCCCTTACTCATTCAGATGCATTTGAGACAAGCTGTGGATCTCAAGCAGATGTTGGAGAAAACTTCACCCTAAAAGAGGGACGAACGATACCAGAGGGAAAATCCAACTGATGAAACGAATACAAACTGAAACGACATACCTCAAACTGAAAAGGACAGACAGGCAAACAATACTACACAAGGCACAATATTGAAAACTAAAAAATCAACAACACGAACCCCACCAAAAACTAGGGGTGATCTCGGGTGTTCTAGAACGGTAAGCAGAACCTGATCCACATGTGGCACCCGTCGTTTTGCTTAAGAGATAACAAATCCGGTAAAAAGTCTAATTCGGTAGGTCACATTTATGAAAGGGAAGAGGATTGTAGTTACGACGTAAGGAACATATCCGATATCATTTGTGTAACGGTTATTCCATAACGGTCACCAACTCGTAACGGCGTCCGTAACATATACTAAGAGATGATTTCAACTTCACTATTTGGAACTCTTGATTTAAAAGCTTCATCGTGAGCAACAATACTCTATCAAGAAAATCATAATAGAAAATGCCAGCACGGGAATATCGTATCAATTTGGAGATATATACACCGTATGCAGGTGCTGGTGCAATGTTGCTACTTAGAAATGGTCATACAGACACATCTGGTGCATCCTTTCTAAATCTTATGTATGGGAAGGTGTGTTCTTTCTAATTTTGTTAAAAATTTTGCAAGATACATTCTTATAGCATAGTACTAAGTATATTCTCATAACGTAACACATGACAAGCCACATTCTGAGTGTTTTTTTAACTTTAGTACTCAATCAGATGAATCAAAAACTGCACACGTACTCATTCGAACGTACATTCTTATAGCATAGCACTAAGTTCTTACTTAAAACATATACAAGGTATATTATTATTTCAAAAGATTAAGTACATTCTTGTTAGATACCACTAGAAACCATATGATAACATAGCATGTTTCACCTCAATCAGACGAATGAGAAGCTGTACAATTACTCAATAAACTGTAGATTAGACTGGAACCATATTCTGAAATGTTTGCAAAGCAGTGCCCTGACTCATTCAAATGCATTTGAGACAAGCTTGGGATGTCAGGCAAAAGTTTGGGAAAGCTTCACCCTAAGCCATACCGACACATATGTTGTATCCTTTCTCAATCTTATGTATGAGAAGGTGTATTCTTACTAATTTCGTTAAATATTTCGCAAGATACATTCTTATAGCATTGCACTAAGTACATATTTATAACATAACATAAGACACATTCTCAACTATTTAGCTTTAGTACTCAGACAGATGAATAAAAAAAAACTGTACAAAAACTCAATAAAACGTACATTATTATAGCATAGCACTAAGTTCTCAATTAAGAAAAACATAACACTAGTTACATTATATTAACATAAGATTAGGTACATTCTTGTTAGGTACCACTAGATACAATATAATCACATAATATTTAGACCTTGTTCAGATGAATAAGAAGCTGTACAATTAATCAATAAACTGTAGATAAGACTGAAACCATATCCGGATATGCAAGGCTGTTCCCTTACTCATCCAGATGCATTTGAGACAAGCTGTGGATCTCAAGCAGATGTTGGAGAAAACTTCACCCTTAAAGAAGGACGAACGATACCAGAGGGAAAGTCAAACTGATGAATCGAATATAAACTGACAACGACATGCCGAAAACTAACAAGGACAAACAGACATACAATAGTACACATGGCACAATATTGAAAACTAAAGAATCAACAACACGAACCCCACCAAAAACTGGGGGTGATCTCGGGTGTTCTAGAACGGTAAGCAGAAACTGATCCACATGTGGCACCCGTCGTGTTGCTTATGAGATAACAAATCCGGTAAAAAGTATTATTCGGTAGGTCACATTTATGAACGGAAAGAGGTTTGTAGTTACGACGTAAGGAACATATCCGATATCATGTGTGTAACGGTTATTCCATAACGGTCACCAACTCGTAACGGCGTCCGTAAAATGTACTAAAAGATGATTTCAACTTCACGATTTGGAACTCTTCATTTAATAGTTTCATTGCGAACAACAATCCTCTATCAAGAAAATCATGATAGAGAATGCCAGTACGGGAATATCGTATCAATTCGGAGATATATACACCGTATGCAGGTGCTGGTGCAATGTTTATACTTATAAAGGGTCATACAGACACATATGGTGCATCCTTTCTTAATCTTATGTAAACGGAAGGTGTGTTCTTACTAATTTCGTTAAAGATTTTGTAAGATACATTCTTATAGGATAGCACTACGTACAATCTTATAACATATATAGCAGTATAATCGGTAAGTGACATTTAAGAAAGGGAAAGGGAATGTAGTTACGACGTAAGGAACATATCCGATATCATTTGTGCGGGAATATCGTATTAATAAGGGGGATAAAACAACGTATGCAGGTGCTGGTGCAATATTGTTACTTAGAATAGGTCATACAGACACATAGATGTATCCTTTCTCAATCTTATGTATGGGAAGGTGTGTTCATTCTTACTTATTTCGTAAAGCATTGCACAAGATACATTATTGTAGCATAACACTAAATACATTAGTATAGCATAGCACTAAGTTCATTATCATATCATAACACTATGTACATTTTTATAACATAACACAAGACTGATTCTGAACTGTAAATCTTTAGAACTTAATAAAACGTACATTCTTAAAGCAAAGCACTAAGTTCTTACTCAAAAACATAACACAGAGTACATTATATTATCAGAAGATTAAGTACATTCTTGTTAGATGCAACTAGTTACAATAAAATAACATAGCATTCAAACCTTTAAAAGATGAATGAGAACCTGTACAGTTACTCAATAAACTGCAGATTACACTGGAACCACATTCTGATATGGTTACAAGGCTGTGTCTTCACTCATTCAGATGCATTTGAGACAAGTTTGGGATCGCAGGCAAATGTTTGGGAAAGCTTCACCCTAAGCCATACATACCCATATGATGTATCCTTTCTCAATCGTATGTAGGAGAAGATGTATTCTTATATATTTCGTTAAAGATTTCGCAAGATACATTCTTATAGCATTGCACTAAGTACATATTTATAACATAACACAAGACACATTCTGAACTTTATAGCTTTAGTACTCTGTCAGATCAATAACAAACTTTACAGGTACTCAATAAAACATGCAATATTATATCATAACACTAAGTTCTTACATAAAAACATAACACTAAGTTCTTACATAAAAACATAACACTAGGTACATTATATTAACATAAGATTAAGTACATTCTTGTTACATACCACTAGAAACAATATAATAACATATTATTTACACATTGAGGTGTCCGACCTATAATAATGATATATAAGTTTACCGAGGCGTCATTTATTTCCCGCCTAGTAAGCGAAAGTTTAATTATTATATTCAAAATGATGCTTAGAATATCAGAAAGGCTTTTTAAAGCATATTTTTATTAGCTATAGAGTCAAATTTTGTCAATCCGAAAATTAAAGTTATGGTAAACAAATATGGACGACACGATCGGCTGCCAAGACAGACGAAGGCAATTTGAGAAACAAAATACGCCGATTGACGTCTCTTCGTCTTTACGTTACGTGGAAATCACGTGTGCAGTTTTCATGCAGCTGGTTGAAAAATTAGTTGATAGTAGGGATGTAAACACATCACGCAAAGTCATGGGGATGCCAAGCTTCAGTTTAATTAGCATTCACAAATCCAAACATTTTAAAACTTGAATTGGACAACATTGCCATATTCATCATGCCCCACGACCTTCTTTCAGTTTCTTGCGATCCTTCAATTATTGAAGATTATTCGCCGGGCGTCGACTATAAAATTTATAATTTATATTGTATCAAGAAATAATTATTACTACGATAAAGCCAACTCTAATTAAAGTAAAATCTCCGCACTCGCTCATTTATGCTTGGTCGCTGCTTTAGAAAAAAAGGTTGTGACCTTATTCAAATGTTGCCCTCTGACGCGAACTATAATCATGATAATGGGATCTTGTTCGATCTCTTATGCAGCGACCAGGCATAAAAAAATGAGCGAGTGCGGAGATTTTATTTTTATTGGATTGAATAAAGTCAAAATAAATGAAAGTAGTATTACAGTTGCTTGATTTATTGATCCTATTGAAAAATTTCAACACAGAAACTTTAAGTAAAAAGAATATAATCCTTTAATTTAAATAACTAAATATAACCCATAAACACTTAAAAAGGGAGCATAAATTATAAGCAGTTATTGCAGTTTGACGAAAAAATGTGGGCAAGTGTTTAATGATGACCACTAGTTATGAATAACAAAGTTAACACAAAAGTCTAGGAGACAGACCTAATAGATCACAATAAAAGACTATAACATACAATTGACCTGTTGGACCCCTGATGATGGCGGATCTGTTATGCTATCTATTGAGGAATCACCTAAATATATATAATTCTACATATAATAGTATATGAATAATTTTCATATTTGATTATATTTAATAAATGCATCTTTATCTAAGAGGATCATCCAAAGTTTTAAGTGCAGACACACTTGAATAGTGTCTGTTTTTATCATGCAACGTGAGATGCGTGGTTGCAATAGGCGTTTTATGATAAGACAAAATGTACACGAATATATATTATCGATTACAAATGTGTCGAGTTTTTTTTATTTGATAATAACAAAGATATGTCAGTATATATTCAGGAAACTGCCGGGGTATATACGACGTTTTGATTCCAATTGGAACTTTAAAAATGTCGTCATAACACCTGTTACTCAGCTGTGACGTAGTCAAAAGCTATACAGAACACTAAGGAATGTCAGAGGTTCACAAAGGGAAAATAATGACATGCATGTGTCAATAATACATTTTAAGTACAAAATCACGCAATTTACACTTCAAATACTTAAATTTAATGTTTTAAAGTGTTATATACATTATTACATACACGATCAAACTATTTTCACAGTACATTGCGAAATCCTTCACGTATGCGGAACATATCAGATTGCAATTTGGTTGTTCAATCTATGTGTTGTAAAAAAACAAAGCCCCACACACATACAAACACAAGACATGAAATCTAAAAACTTTATTGAAAACATTTTTTTAACGGAAAATAAACTGTCAAGACAAAAAAGTTGCATTTAAATGGATAACTCAAAGTATTCAGAAACAACAAACATGGTGAATGTCGAACAAATACCTGCACTGGAAAAAACATTAAGAAAAGGGTAATCCGTAATATATGTGTAATTCAGGTCTCAGACAGGGTATATACTGTGACCTTCGGCTCAGGGGGTATTAACTCTAAGCCAGGAATGTCACAGTATATACTCTGTTTGACCCTGTTACAAAACTTTAAATTTTCGAAACACTTAGGATTTTCTTATTCCAGACAGATATTACCTTAGCCGTATTTGGCACAACTTTTTGGACTTTTGGATCCTCAATGCTCTTCAACTTTGTACTTGTTTGGCTTCATGAATATTTTGATATGAGCGTCACTGATGAGTTTTATGTAGACGACACGTGCGTCTGGCGTACTAAATTATAATCCTGGTACCTTTGATAACTATTTACACCACTGGGTCGATGCCACTGCTGGTGGACGTTTCGTCTTCGAGGGTATCACCAGCCCAGAAGTCAACATTTCGGTGTTGACATGAATATCAATAGTGTGGTCATTTAAATAAATTTCCTGTTACAAAACTTTGAATTTTCAAAAAACTAAGGATTTTCTAATTCCAGGCAGAGATTACCTTATCCGTATTTGGCACAACTTTTTCGACTTTTGAATCCTCAATGCTTTCAACTTTGTATTTGTTTGGCTTTATGAATATTTTGATATGAGCGTCACTGATGAGTCTTATGTAGACGAAACGCGCATCTTGCGTACTAAATTATAATCCTGGTACCTTTGATAACTATTTACACCACTTGGTCGATGACACTGCTGGTGGAAGTTTCGTCCCCGAGGGTATCACCAGCCCAGTAGTCAACACTTCGGTGTTGACATGAATATCAATAATGTGGGCATTTTAATAAATTTCCTGTAACAAAACTTTGAATTTTCGAAACACTTAGGATTTTCTCATTCCAGACAGATATTACCTTAGCCGTATTTGGCACAACTTTTTGGACTTTTGGATCCTCAATGCTCTTCAACTTTGTACTTGTTTGGCTTTATGAATATTTTGATATGAGCGTCACTGATGAGTCTCATGTAGACGACACGTGCGTCTGGCGTACTAAATTATAATCCTGGTACCTTTGATAACTATTTACACCACTGGGTCGATGCCACTGCTGGTGGACGTTTCGTCTTCGAGGGTATCACCAGCTCAGAAGTCAACATTTCGGTGTTGACATGAATATCAATAGTGTGGTCATTTAAATAAATTTCATGTTACAAAACTTTGAATTTTCAAAAAACTAAGGATTTTCGAATTCCAGGCAGAGATTACCTTATCCGTATTTGGCACAACTTTTTGGACTTTTGGATCCTCAATGCTCTTCAAATATGTACTTGTTTGGCTTTATGAATATTTTGATATGAGCGTCACTGATGAGTCTTATGTAGACGAAACGCGCATCTGGCGTACTAAATTATAATCCTGGTACCTTTGATAACTATTTGAGACCTGAATTACATATGATATTCATTTTGACAATCGATGAAGATACTCGTGGTGCTTCCATAGTCATTCATGTTGGTATGGTATGTGTCACATCAGTTTAATAATCGAGCCTGACTCTAACGAACATATTTCTTTTGGTGTTGTTCCTTAACAAAACAAAGGAATACCAAATGAAAGCAAGATATTTAAGAAATGATATAATTTTAGTCCAAAATTTATTTGTCCATTGATTTGCGTTAAAATGTTAGGGTAAATGTGCTATGAAGTATATTCGTGAACATTTTCACAATTTCAGAGACCTTTTTTTTAAGTCGTTGGTGACTCCTGACCGGCATCTGTCTCCTAAAGATCTTAACATTGGTTATGTATTGGCATAACGAAAAATAATACACCAAACATTCTGGATATAAATGGTTCTTATAAGTTAAACTTCAGGTCAAGCTGTTTAATTTAACAATTTAGTTCAATTTTGGTTTTGAAATGGTGATATCGGACAGCATAACAACAATTCTCATATGTTAGTTTAGTATTTATTATCAAAGACATTTAGTATTAGTGAAGCTAACCACTGATCTCGTGAAAGTAACTAACAATTATTTGTTAAAAAAAGTGCAACCCCGAGTTCGTCTTCTTTGTGATTTATAAAGACTGGTTTGGGCACATACTGACGGGACGCTATGCTACTGCTTTCTGTATACCAAACAAATCGGCGAAATTATACCTTTACTAATCAGTGGAACGAATTGATAAATTTACAAGTATACGTTATGATCTGTAATGGAATAATGCTTTATCGGTACCTTTATAAAGTATTGTAAACTCTCCTGGGACATTTCATGCTTAAATATAAAAACGTGGGTATATTATAATATGTTTAAAATTAGCTATAGTATTGTAAGTACTTATAAGAACACCCATTTAACTCTGAAAACTTGATGTGAATTTTAAGAAAAGATTTTTAAAGTGTTTTGTTCTAATTCCCGCTGTTTTGTAATAGACCAAGGTGGAAATTGGCTTTACACCATTGATTTTAAAGTCAAATATACCTTTTATATAAAGATGCATTTAAGTGTTGGGATAGGAATATGAAAACACTTTCGAGGGAGACAGTCAGTTTGATATTTAATACAAAGTCACAGCAGATCGGACTGCGAATGTTTATGGAATTTATTATCCGGGGTTCAGACAGTGCCTTGCACATTTCTCTTTCAGTTATCCTATTCGATGTCAACCCTCTATGCCAAAAACAATTATCAAACTGATAAACTGTTCAAATATTTATCTTCCTAAAATTAATTAAAATATTTGTTACTGGACGTAAGAAAACAACTGCAAGTTACTTCTAGCTGTTTTCAGAGAGATTTTATTCTGAATTAATTATTTGCCAGCAATTCGATATCGGGTTCATCCTTGCTAAGTGCTTTGATTTAATTTATTTTTGAATTTTGATAACTTGTATCTTGTTATAAACAGTAAGTCATCCTTAACTCTTTTCCGTTCCTATGACCCGAATTCGGGTCATAAGCACTTTTTAGTGTAAAATTTGAATTCAAACCTTAAGTTCTCTGTCATTTGACTATCAACAGATTTCACCAAGGGCTTAAATGAAACCTGTGATTTTCAGCTACACGTTAAAACGCCAGTTGTTTATTTTCGGGTTGAACTTTATGGTAAAATAAAGCAATTAAACTATCAACGTTTTTAAAAAAATCAGCTAAAATTTAACAGAAAAAACTTTAAAATTGTGTAAATCTTGAATTATCAAATCATAGTGTTTGGTTTCTATAAACCGCAACAATCGGTTCATTATGGATTTTTTTCTTTCAGTTATGTGTTGAGCTTTATAAAATGTAGGTTCAATAAGCTTTCCTATTATTAATTTCTACGAAAAACTAATACAAACAGTGAACATTGTCAAGATGTCAGTAACTTTCAGCAACTATTTCTTAGAATTTCTGCCCATACCAGTAAAAACGTGCATATTGTGGTTCCAGAGGCCAAATAGTATAAATAAAATGCATTTCTTATTACTTGTGTTACTTGGTTTTGACATTAAATCATAAGTACCCCCCCCCCCCCTTTCCACCCTCTCCTCTATTTTCCCCTGGTTTACACACCATTCCACATTGTGTGTTCTTTTAAAAATGTAAAAAATGCAGTTTTTACGTCTTTCTAAGTTCCTTATTATAATCTAATATTTGTATGTTAATGGTCAACTTAAAAATAAATATCATAAACAACATTGAAAATAAGTATGAATTTAATCAAATTTAACCGTCTGCTTCCGTAGCTGAGGGGATGCATCGAAGGCTAGTAATCAAGTGATCCGGGTTCGCATCCCGCAAGGGTGAATGTACAGTTGAAAAAAAACAATACCAATATTAAATATCTTGACTTGACTTTAATTTTAATTCTAATTTCAAATTGAAAATGCTTTTTACCTTGTGACAAAGTTAATTGTCTGTCTTTTGGCTATATTATTATACAATATTTATATAGCGCATTATATAATTTGAAAAATTACCCTAAGCGCTTAACATGAGTAAACAAAAAATAAGATACATAAGGTAAAATCAAAATATACAATCACATAAATACAATTTCTGAGCAGTGGCGTGTAAAATGAAAACATTGATTGTCGGTTAAATAGAATAATATAAAAGAATGTACAACCCACACAAAAAAAATCAAAAATTTAAAATTAATCAAAATGAAAGAAAAGTAAAAAGTTTCCAAAAAATAAAAATGAGTTAAGAAAATAAAATTTCCTCTGTATCAATTTAAAATAATGATTATCATTAAACCACAGTGACTCAAGTATTAAAAATTATTAAGTAAAAGTTCACAATACAATCAACTGGTAAAACAAATTGTTCATAAATTTCAAAATTTACAAAAAATCAATGAAAGCACTTCGGAAAAAATATGTCTTAAATATGGCTATAGTCGTTTATAGAATAATAGAGACATACATATTCAGATGATCTATTACAAATTGGTAACTTAGGGATGCTGAGGCTGCCAGACTTTTGGTTGTTTTTGTCTTTTAAATGATTGTAGGGATAAACGTGTGGATGCACTTCAGTTGCACAGTTAAGCTACGTTTTTTACCCAGAAAGCTCAAAAATAGCAATTTTAACCTAAATCACCACATAGCATGTTTGGCTATAAAAATTGTTGTTTCTGACACAAATAGACCGTTGAGGGTACTTTTTCGTGGAGATGTTATTCCTGACATTGTATATGAATGCTCAGCTGATACTATTTCCATAAATAAACTTCAAAAAAGGCCATTTTGAATCGAAATTTTACAATTTTCCGATTTTTTTGTTGTTGTCACGTGACATTGGACTGATTATCACGTGATCAAACATGATAAAAAAAATATAAAAAACTTGTCATTAATATTACTGAAAAACTATTTTCTATAAAAAGTCTTAGTTGATAAGTCTACTAACAGTAATAAGAAAGTTGTGAATGATTGAAATTTGATCGTTCCTCTGCGTCAAAAATAGTGCAATTTTTGCCAAATGGTAAAGAGTTAAGTGTCAGTCTGCCTTAAAATCAGGCAGTGGTGAAAACATGACATTGATTTTATTTCATATTATGTAGTTATGCACAAAAATAACATCCATTTCTATTTTCTGCTCTGGTAATAAAAGTTACAATTTGGTTGAAATGCACTAGAAATTAATAAATAAGGGGAGATAACTCTGTAATTTGCTATCATTCTAACCAATTTTGTAACCGAGTTTTTTTATTTTACCAGACCCACACAAACGAAAGACCATTAATTTTCAACTCAGGATGATGGTTAGTATTAAATAGCATGATTAGCTCAATGGTTTTTTTTCTGATCATGTTTTGATTTTTACCTAAATTGCCTGATTCTTACAAAGAGTGGCATTTAATATTTAGTAAATTTATGGTCGCAACTTCTTTCATGGTATAGTTATTTCTTACAATAAGTATTGTCACCGGATTTTTTATTTTCAATGCATTAAAAAATCCAAATCATTCAATTCCGAATGTAAAGGGATATAAAAACGATACGAACTACTGAAATTAGGGGACAACATGAAATCTTATTTTTTTGTTAACACCCGCGAAATAATTGTTCAGTAAGTAAATGGCTTAAACAAGTAAGGTTGCCCTACACGTTAATAAACTAGAAAATGTGTTTCATACAAGGACAACCTCTTAGAAATATGCAGTGACAATTACAGGCTTATTCCTAAACGGACCAATTCTGTCAAGTACACTCATAAGGACAAATTAATTATTTTTAAACATATGTATCAAAAATGAATTCCCATTCCGACAATCTCCGATCATTTATGGAAAAATTATACGATACACGTGAATTTTATTTTCCAATTAAAATGCCGTTATTGAATTATACACGGTCATGCATACGGATATCGACTTTCGCTAAATATTTTATGTATGTTGTTGATATTTATATCAGTAGAGGAAAGAACTACTTTCATAACCCTACAATTATTTGGCTTAATGAGTAGAAGAAGAATTAGAAGATGGATTTTCGCCTAAGATTATTCCTCTTAAGTATCGTTGCTTTGAAGACTTTAGGTAAGACTAACATAATATAATTCCTTGTATTGCTTGAAGTATAAGATGCTACATACATGACATATACATGTTTTCGATTTTCAAATGTAACAAGTTTTAAATGCATTCTTTTGATTTTAATAATTTAAAAAAAATATCCTAATTTGCACTCGAAAATTTTTAGGCCAGCATTTTTATTAAAAAGTCCTCTCTTACGTTGTTTCTGTTATAATGAAATTGTCGTCCTCTTAGAGAAAACAGGCCCTTTTGTGGTGGAACAATATACAGTTTGTTTCATTATCAAATAATTCAAAGATTTAATTGAGAAGGGTATTAGTTACATTGTGTATCAAATTTTTGTTTCCACTGCAATTAAAATGGCATTGGATATGTCTTTACAACTGAGTACCTAGTAAGAATATTTGTGACGTCATTTTGATTTTGTGCGTATTCTACTATTCGGTAAATTGTTATAGATAAACAATAAGGCCGTTAGTTTTCTCGTTTGAATTGTTTTACATTGTCTTATCGGGGCCTTTTATAGCTGACTATGCGGTATGGGCTTTGCTCATTGTTGAAGGCCGTACGGTGACCTATAGTTGTTGATGTTTGTGTCACTTTGGTCTTTTGTGGATAGTTGACTCGTTGGCAATCATACCACATCTTCTTTTTTATATTGAGAGAGTGTTTTTCTGCTAGAGACGTTTCATATGCGAGAACAACCTGACAAATTTTAACTTCATCTTGTTCATCTCTATAATAAAATTGAGAATGGAAATGGGGAATGTGTCAAAGAGACAACAACCCGACCAAATAAAAAAACAATAGCAGAAGGTCACCAACAGGTCTTCAATGTAGCGAGAAATTCCCGCACCCGGGGGCGGCCTTCAGCTGGCCCCTAAACAAATATATACTAGTTGAGTGATAAAGAACGCCATACTAATTTCCAAATTGTACACAAGAAACTAAAATTAAAATAATACAAGACTAACAAAGGCCAGAGGCTCCTGACTTGGGACAGGCGCAAAAATGCGGCGGGGTTAAACATGTTTGTGAGAAAGTTTGAACCATGTACTTCCGAGAGAAAAAACCCTGAAAACTCGTTATTTTAACTTTGTATATTATCGGCATAAAAGTTAAAGCTACACATGTTATTGAAATTAAATCCGAAATTTAAGTTTTCATCAAATACAGAACAAAACCATTACCATTTACTGAGCTTACTTTAACAGTCTAAGCAATGCATTTTTCATTTTTATTATTTTTTCATTGCAGATAGTTTTTATCAGTAGAAAAGTAAAAAACAAAAAAAACAAAAACAAGTCTAAGTCTCATTTCTCTGTCGCAAGTTTTAAAATAAATGCCTGAATAATCAAACAAGCATAATCAAGCCAGTGTCCCACCACACGCATTGGAATAATGAAAATAAGAAATACATCTAACTTTCACATTCTACGCCATTCAAAAATATTTGACTAATTCTTCCCCTTGATTCATATTAAAGTATACAATAATTTAATTGATAAAATACATCAAAAACAAAATCAAAACAAATTCCATTCTTATCTTATTGGTAGTAAGCCGTTTTCTTTGGTTTTCACTTCCTATAATATAACAGGTGTATGAAGACGTTTGTAGCGTAGTATTAAGTAAGTGTGTTTGTCCTTTTGTTTTTCGGTCATGGCATGAGAAAGTTTTTTCTCTTCAATTTCTGAGTTTTGTATTCTTCCTTTAAAAATTAATAACATCATTAGTTCAGAAACAATCAGACGAATTTTATAAAAACTGAGTCATCAACAAAAGGGGTTTAGTTTCAAATTGTATGCAGCGTTGATGATTCCGAACAGAAATCGAACCGATGACTTTTTAATAAACAATTCCGTAATTTACCTTATAAGTGTTCCCTTTTTTAAAACTGAATTGTAAGTAGTATGTCACAGCAAATTTATTTAGTAGGTAAATGGAATAGACTGGTTCCCTGTCCTTTATATGTTTGGCTCTAGTTTAACAGTCTAGTAAACGAAACTTTGCCTCTTCCCCTGCTGATTCCAAAGTTTGTTTTAATGTTTTGTGTTATGTTTGTCTTTTCGTCTTTTTTTTTTCTTCTTCTAATCATGGTGCTGTCTCTTTGGTTTTTTAATGCTGCTTTAGTAAAAGTCTCTTATGCCCCTTATTTTATCGTATATTTTTCGATCTTACTCTGAGTGATCTTGATTGGTTGATATATATTATTTTATAGGACTGGTAATTGAAAATTCATTTACAACACCAAAGATTGCATACAAGAGTTTTGTTCACATCGCTGATTTTTGGCAGTACGTCGTTGATATAAACAAATATGGACTTGATTTAAGTGGAATTACGACACTAACATTCAAGGTGAAGGCGTGCTATGGTGTTAGAATTATTATGTCAAATTCAGACGATGGAGATTCCTCAAAGCCCATGTATAATTTTGAAATTGGTAGCAAACAAAACCAAAGGTCAGGTTTTCAAAGACGGAATGATGATTCACTTACACTTGCTAGTCAGCAAACTGTCTTTTACGACACCCCTGGCGTTTGTTCATGTGATGAATACCGACCATTTTGGATCAGTGTCAAAAACGGAGTTCTTATGATAGGAAAAGGACTTATCGTTGGTATGAATGTTATAGCTGAATGGACCGACCCAAATCCTTTTATAGTAAGAAGCATAGGCTTATTCACAAGTCAAATTTTAGGAGAATGGAAGGTACAGATAGAAGGTAAAATTTGTTTCCTTTTCTTAATTTCCTTAATCGCTTCACTACTAGCGTAGCTGTTTATAATAGATCTTATCCAAATATATTAAACTTTAAACAAGAATTTTTAAATCTTGATCTTTATTTCAATTGAAAAATGAAAATCATTTTCTGATGGAATGTCCATTATTCGAACAACAGCGACAAGTAATGTTAAATTCTTCTTTCAAAATATGTTAGATGTATTATACTACTATGTGTTTTTAAATGTAGACTTAAACATGATTATAATAATGTTATAGATATATCACTATGCTTTAAAGCTAGTTTTCAGCCATATATTTCAATTTTGATTTATAATGAATCAGAACTCATTAATTAAGCAACTAACTATATCTGCATGGAATATACATGGTCTTGGTGACAAATCAAATGATGATTTTTTTCTTAACAGTATAAAAAGTGACATGAATATCTTATTAGAAACCTGGAAAGGAGAATGTAAAGAATATAATATCCCTGGCTTTAATACCTTTTCTAAAATAAGAAAAAAAAAGAAGAAAGCAAAAAGACATAGTGGTGGGATACTAGTATACTATAAAAAAAAATATACTCCAAAGGAATTTCCCATATTCAAGAAGGTACAAATTCACAAAACAGGCTATGGCTTAAATTAGACAAAAATTTCTTTGGTCTTACACATGACTTATACTTGTGTGCTGTTTATATCCCCCCTGTAAATTCCACTCATTATGAAAATGACTATACCCAGTTAGAAAAAGAAATAAGTACATATTCAAACAAAGGACAAATTGCCTTTAAGTTAATAGGAGATTTTAACTCCCGCACTAGCAGTCATCCAGATTTAATAGCAAATGATGACCCAGATCTATTTAATATACATTCTCAAAATATATTACCTCAAAATTATGATGTGGATCAATTTTTAAAAAGAAATAACCAAGATAAAATACTAAATGCACAGGGAAACAATCTTTTAGAATTATGCTTGTCATCAAGACTACGTATACTTAATGGCAGATACATTGGTGATTCTTTGGGATATTTTACATGTTTCACGCCCAATGGCTTGAGTACAGTAGATTATGCTATTGTAAGTAAGAGTCTCCTGACCTCAGTAATATACTTTAAAACTAATGAAATCAACTACCTTTCAGATCATGCACAAATTGAAATATTTCTTAAATGTAATATAAGTGAAAAACAGTATCTGTTTCCAGAAGACAAATGGAAAACAATGAAATCTTATAAGTGGAACGATTACTCCAAAAATATATTAATTCAAACTATATCTTCTGAAAATTTTATAAATGAAATTATAAACTTTGAAACAAAGAAATATAGTGAAAATCAAAATGGGATAGATCAGGCAGCTAGTGAGCTTGATTTAATTTTATGCAACTTAACAGAAAAATCTTGTACATTAAGACATGTAAGAGGTGTACCAAACTCTAAAAGAAACAAAAAAAAGAAACAAAAATGGTCAGATAATGAAGTATATGAATATAAAAAGTCAATAAATGCAGTCGGAAAAGAATTAAGACAAAATCCCTTACCTGTTCACTGAAACATAAATATTTTTGTTTACTCAAATCATTTATAATTATAATTTTATCGGAAAGTAAAGAAGGTCTTCAAAATAGCTTAAATAACTTATCAAATTACTGTGAAAAATGGCAATTATGTCTAAATACTAAAAAAACAAAAACAATGATCATTGAACAAAGAACTACAAAACTGGAACCATACATTGTAAGGTTCAATAATGAAAAAAATGATAACGTTACTGAATATAAATTTCTGGGCACTCTGATAAAAAATAACGGAAATTTAAATGCAAGTTTAACAGATTTAGCCAAAAAAGCTAGGAAAGCTCTGTTTTCATTAAAAACACATGTAGCCTTTTTGGGAAATTTCCCTGTTAATGTATCCTGTAATCTTTTTGATTCTCTTATAAAACCAATTTTAACATATAATGCTGAAATATCATACATGGATACATATCAATCTTATTATAGAGCAAAAGGCAGATTAAAATCTCAAAACAAAGATATAGATAATTTCCAATATTTGGATAAGACTCCCATCGAAAAGGTTCATTTTAATTTCTGTAAATATATTCTAGGTACTAAAAAAACATCTGCTAATTTAGGTGTTAAAGCTGAACTTGGTAGACAACCAATAGAGAAATATATAAAAACACAAGCAATTCTTTATTGGGCTAGATCAAATACTGAAAACATAAACCCGTTACTAAAAGAAAGTTATACATTAAGTAAACACCTTGATTCACAAGGAGTTTAAACTTGGTTCACTTTTATAAAAGACTCAACACAAGAAATGAATATTGATACACAAAAAGTAATGTCCTGTCAAAACATGGAACAAGTTAACAAATTAAAGACTTGGATTAAGAATATTACAAGTAAATTTTATTCAGAACTACTGGAAAATAAAATAAATAGTTTGAACGAAAATAACAAACTTTTTCTTTACAAAAATATTAAAGTCAAACAAGACCAAGAATTTATCTTAAATATCAAAATTTTGAAACTAGACGTTTATTTACAAAAATCAGAATTAGTGACCATAATTTGCTCATTGAAAAGGGCAGATATCTAAAAATACCTCGAGACAATAGAACATGTCCAACTTGTAAAACCTTAGAAGATGAAAATCACTTTCTCCTCCACTGTCAAATTAATAAAGTTTTACGTATAAAACTTTTTAATGACATGGCAATAGATAATCCTATGTTTCCAAATCTATCTGATACACAAAAACTAGTAATCCTACTAAATCCTTCTAATATAAACCAAGTGAAAAAAACAGGTTCCTTTATAAAACAGTCTTTAGAGCTGAGGACAGGGGACTTTTAGTTAGTTTTACTTGTATATATATAGATATGTGTGTGTTCAACTCAGTTATTTTATTGTTGTTGTTACTTTTGTTTATGTCACAAGTATAATGTTACTTATATGACAAATAAAGATTATTATATAATTTAAAATTCAGAAAACACAATTTATTTGGCTTCTGTATTGTTAATATGAAGAAATATGCAACATTGTTGCTTTCATTTGTTATAAATGTTTCACGATAAGAAAATAACTGCTATAGTTAAATCTATATTATTATAAGCATTATCATTATTGTTTTTTCTTACTTTATCTATTTGTAATCATTACATGTAAAATGCCTTTAAAGGGCCGATAATTGGTTTAATAAAGTATAGGTATTCGTATTCGAGAGCTTAAATTTAGGCGGTCCCCAGTTACATTTGCAATATATTTTAGATCACAAAGCGCTTTTATAAGTCCTTTGTAGTTTTAGTTCTTTTGTTACCTATTCTGACATCGGACTCGGACTTTTAAATTGAATTTTACTGTGCGTATTGCTATGTGTTTCTTTATTCTACATTGGCTAGATGTATAGGGGGAGGGTTGAGATCTCACAAAACATGTTTAACCCCGCCGCAATTTTGCGCCGGTCCCAAGTCAGGCGCCTCTGGCCTTTGATAGTCTTTTTTTAATTTGAGTTCATTTATATGTTTTAGAGTTTAGCATGACGTCCATTTTTACTGAACTAGTACACGATTTAATTTAGGGGTCAGCTGAGGACCACCGTCGGGTACGGGATTTTCTCACTGCGTTGAAGACTGTTGTCTGCTCTTTGGTCAGGTTGTTGTCTCTTTGACATATTCCTCATTGCCATTCTAAAGTTTATTTCATAGTTGGATATTTTCACACATTATTGAACTATCTTTTTTGGCAGCGTTGTCATATATCAAATATATTTGATACACATTTATCGTTAAAGATAGAAGATTTATGAAGATAGATTCGTGAAGAGTCATATTTGAGGACAACCATGATTTATGATTATCTTTAGGAGTTACATTAAATTTTTATCGTTTTTTTTTTCTTCACAACTTCTGTTTTGAATATTATGGTTAGCATCATACGAATCATTTTCAATACTGTGAAAGTACTTTTAATCGCTGGATAAAGATTTTTGTGAATTTTTTGGATGGCTCTATCCACGAATTTAAGTGTCCAACGAAGTAAAACAACTGTTGTCCTAATCAATATATGAAATTTAAAGATCGCATGCCGGTTTGATTACATGGATAATGAGATATAATCTAAGGGAATGCAACGAATGTCAACAACCGCGCACTATGTGAAGTATATATTCAACTTAAGGCAAGATTTAACCCATTTAATCTTTAAAAAAAAACATAAACTATACGACTTGTAACCTTTTAATTAACCGATTGAATGCAGACTTACTTTTTCACATCTTTTCACTTAGCTAGTCAAGATCACTTAACATATACGACCCTTGATTTTCAAATCTCAAACAAATGTGAAAAAAATAAAATGAACAAATATATTAACAAATTTATTAAGCTCTCTCGTGATCGGTCGATTTTTAATTTGGAGTTTTTTAAGTGTAAAAACTATATCTCAGTATTGTGTATATGTAACGTCGTATATATGCATTTGAAAACCAAATCTGTATCGATCCAAGACTCGATATGGACATGACAGTATAAGCATCGGAACCTTGCTTGAGGTATTTCGGAGAAAGGAAAAACCTCAACACAATGATATGATTTTGTGTCCTTAATGGCAGTATAGAAATTCTAGAGAAAGTACAAAATTTCGCCAAGTAGTTTTTCTCTTCTGAAAAGTAGGGACATCGGTAGCCGAGTGGTTTAAGTAGTCCAGAAACTGTTTAACTCAGTCAACAATAAGGTTTTGAGTACTAATCTCGTACGTGCTTGGTGAGTACGAATCTCGCATGTGCTAGTTGAGCCCTACTTTTTATTGACTAGGATTGTCCGTGTTCCCGCCAAAATGTAATGAAATAGAAGTTCCATCATTATATAAGTTTTAAGTGGAAGAAATATTCTGTAATATTAATTCCATTGGAACAAATATTACAGTTTATGTTCCTAACTGAATAAATAATATCGAATATTCTTTTCAACTGGTACAAATATTGTTATGCCTTAGTCAATAACAAAGTATCCAGTGGAAATTCTGTTAGGCCGAACACATGTTAGTTGAAACAGAGTTCAAAATTACCCGTTTGAACAACCTTATTATGTTTAAATTCACCAGATAGATTGATTGATATTTAATGCCACTTTAAGCACTCTGGTATTTCTAAGTGGTCACTTTTTATTGTGCGGAGGAAGTCGGAATGTCCAGAGAGAACCATCGATCTACTGTTATAAATAAAACATATGTCATGCAAGATCATAATTAATCAATTAACTGTACCAGTGTAACGGTCATACAAAGTCTTTGGTACAGTCTCAAAATTACTTTTGTAGACAAATCGAATCAACTGAATGCGAAAGAAGGTGTTTCATTTTATGTTATTAAAGCACAACCCTGGGCTTCCAAATAACGGGACGACCATGTGATATTTAAAAGGGAGTAGGGGGATTGGTAAGAATTGAAAATATACCGCCAAGCGAAGCTAAACAATCATATGAATCATAAAAACATGACGTTGTCTTTTTTTTTTGCGATCAAACTAAGAATAGGCGAATACCCACTACCCTCTTCCTAAATCCGCCACTGAATAAAGGTTAATCCCTTCTAGAAAATAACCTGTGTTTGATGCAGACAAGAGACTTGTGTCTTGTGATCAAATGTTGAATTATATAAGAAATATGTAATATCAAATTCAAGCAAAAAATAACCCGACTAAAAAGCTGTTTGTATTTATTAGTTTAGGAGTGAACCGTTTACTGCTATTTCAACAAGAGAGCATCTGGCAGTAAGATAATTTACACAATCCGTACGCATTCAAATATCCAAACATGTATTTAAATATGTTTTGCAGTTATGAACAACCTTTACGATGGTAGTTTCTCTCGATGTACAACAGAATATAAGGCAGTCCTAGACATTTTATTCTCAAAGGAAAAAACGTCATTGTTGCAATGTGCTGCCCTGTGTGATAAGCCACTCTCATGCATTGGATTCAACTATCATAATCAAAGGTAGGTTTTGTTCTTCTTCATTGTCGTTCCTCCAAATTATCTGAACTATTGAAAAAGAATACTGAAGTTCGGTTCTTTAGACAGATACAATGTATATCGCTTGCAATACCAAAATCCGAAAAAAGTGGTGACATAAACCACACTTCTTTACTTTGAAGAGAGCGGAGGATATGACCCGAAAGAAAACGCTGAATGGGGTTTGTGTAGATACATGAGACACCCTTGAGTTTCCTGATAAATAAGAAGTAGTATGCAGAGGACAATTCGCTTTACTCGTGCTACTGTTGCCATTTGTATTTTTTTGTTACATTTCCTTAGCCCAGCTGTTGTGGGTTCTTTATTAATCGCCAGGTACATTTGATGTTAATGGATTTAGGTAAATGACTCATTTTAATGTTACATCAAAATACACATATGCTGACGGACTTTCAAATCGGAACAAACATTTTGGCGACTTATTTTTACCAATTCATGATTGATCCTCATATACTACTATTCATGCTTACAATACTTCTTTCTGTTTGGAAAAATTGAATACCTGATTTACCTAAGATTAATGGACAAAAAAGATTATTGAAGTTGCACGAACTACTTAAATTAACATTTGAAACCCATAACTGATTTTTTTTAAGTTTTTGTTTTTTCGTGAAACAATTCTCTCAATCCATACCCACATTTAAATCAGTTAATAAATGTTGCTTTTCCATATTGACGAGAAAGAGCAATGGAAATCTAAATCAGGACATAAGTATATTGCAGGTAGAAATACGTGAACGTCCTGTTGATAGTCAATTTCATGTCAGAAACTCCTATCACTGTCCTTATAGTAACTGTACAGGCAGACGTGATTTGTCGATGACTTCCCATGACCAGATCAATATAAAATGACAACGCCATGTCAATAAAATTTGATCACGCAACGTCACTTGCGATACACGACCACAGCATCAACTGCTAAATAAGTCATCGAATGCCATGGCAGACAGATTGCCGCCATAAATGTTTCTAACATACTGAAATACCAAAGAATCTCTTGCATAAAAATAATTTAAAGCCCTGAAGTTTAAACTGCATAGTTGACAAAAATACCGTAATGGATGGGACAGAGCCCAAATTCGATGGTACAAAACAGAACTCCAAACATTCCTACAGAACTGGTTTATCTTTCTGTCAACAAATTGAACGTTGGTTAGAGGAAGTCACTGCCTTCGAAGGTGACACATCCTTAAGTTAGGGAAAAAACAGGGTCTCCGTGCATACCACATGATTTGAACATTAAACATGACGTAATCAATTACATTTGTTAACCTCAACTTTTAGTATACAATGAAGTTATATGTATGAAATTTATTTTTCAGCATTTAATTTACAAGAATTGCATATTGAGACACGAAAACTAAAAAGAGTAATCTAGTGTTGCGTTTTGAATGTCCGTCAATATTTTTAAAAGTTTTTATGTAGAATTTGTGAAAAATACAAAATGAAATAGCCACGAAAACACAATTTTTCCTAAATTGGTAACAGCGAAAATAAATAAATCCACATAATTAATATGACAAAGTGACTTTTTTTACATATTCCACTGTCATCCAGGAAGGCCTTAATGGGGTTAACAGAAAAAAGGTAAAGAAAAAAAAGGGGGAAAAAATAGTTGAGATTAATGAAATGCTTTATATAAAGAATAAAGAAAATTGAGCAAACATGATAGTAGCAATAAAGAATAGAGAAAAAAGGCCAAACAATATAGAAATAACAAAGAAAAGAGAAAAATAGGCAAACATGATAATAGCAACAAAGAATAGAGAAAAAAGGCAAACAATATAGAAATAACAAAGAAAAGAGAAAAATAGGCAAACCTGATAGTAGCAATAAAGAATAGAGAAAAAAGGCAAACATTATAGAAATAACAAGGAAAAGAGAAAAATAGGCAAACATGATAGTAGCAATAAAGAATAGAGAAAAAAAGGCAAACATTATAGAAATAACAAGGAAAAGAGAAAAATAGGCAAACATGATAGTAGCAATAAAGAAAAGAGAAAAATAGGCAAACATGATAATAGCAACAAAGAATAGAGAAAAATTGGCTAAAAAATAAGATATTAATAAAAAAAATTGAGAAAAATGGCATACAAATTAAATAATACAGACAAGAAGGAACTTTTCCCCGTCCGGACCCTCATAATGCATCTTTAAACAACAGATGATTTAGTCTTTTCTTTTATATCTAGAACAATAGAGAGCAAAACACACCAGTAAATTTATTTATTTTGATGAAAACAGCCTTAAAAAATGTATCTACTAAAAACAAGTCTTAATTTCAAATAAAAGAGGAATACACATCTTTGTCATATTGTGAAATATCCTTTCCGTCATTTCAGTTTTGGAAGAAAATATGATGCAAGAAGATATCTTAAAGAAAAAGTTGAGACGTAAAGCTTAATTTACCTCAAGAGTATTTATGATTTAATTTATTTGTTTCAGCTGTGAACTAGTAGCATTAAGCCCTGGTGTTGTAACACAGATTCCAAAGAAACTAGAAGACGGTTGGAAATTTTATTCAAAATGTTACAGATACAAAGGTGCATGTCTTTGGTGTTACTTCTGATGGTGTTTGTCTTCATCTAAGAGTTTGGTGTTACTTCTGATGAATGGATGTGTTACTTCAGTCGACTTGATGTCACTTCTAAATGATGAATGATACTTCTGACGGGCTGGTGCTACTTTAGAAAACTGAGTGTTTGACTTAATTTTTTTTATCAAATGTTACTCCTGGTCTTGTGGTGTTCCTTTTGTTGATTGGACCATTGAAGTTACAACTAAAATGTTCATTGAATGGTGCATTTCTAATTATACCTAAAAAGTACGAGTAGGAGAGTACGCCTGTAGATATAGATACAATAGATAATGTGAAAATGAAAAATCGCTGTAAATACGCAACGGTTAAATCAGGGGGAATTATCCTTGATTCTGAATCTTACTTATCTAATCACAACAACCCTATTGATACAGATAGTTATTATATTTTTTGGTTCAAAATTGATAAAAAAAAGTTTCATCCATGTCAAGATATTATTGGAATCCAGATTTGATATTTGACGATGAATGCAACAAAATCTTCATGTGGAGCTTCCGCAATATCGTTTCAAGTGTTGATTAAAAAACTATACATAATTGATGATATTTTGTGAGAAGTGAGTTTATTTTTCTGTAATCTAACCTCGTGTCAAAATAAAACCTTATAAAATCTATTATGACTGAACTGAATTGGTGACATTGTACAGCACTACTAAATGTAAACTCCATATAAATTTGCACATTTAAAAAAGGGGGATGAGGTTACAACGTAAAAAACATATCCGATATCATTTTTGAAACGGTTATTCCGTAACGGTCAACCAACTCGTGATGGCGTTCGTAAAATTTACTAAGAGATGATTTCAACTTCACCATTTCGAACTCTTGATTTAATAGCTTCATTGTGAATAACAACCCTCTATCAAGAAAATCATGATAGGAAATGCAAGCACGGAAATATCGTATCAATTGAGAGATATACACATCGTATGCAGGTGCTGGTGCAATGTGACTACTCAGAAATGGTCAAACAGACACATATGGTGTAACCTTTTTTAATCTTATGTATGAGAATGTGTGTTCTCACTTATTTCGTTAAATAATTTTCAAGATACATTCTTATTGCATAGCACTTAGTACATTCTTATAACATAATTCAGGACAAGATACATTCTGAACTTTTAACTTTAG
This sequence comes from Mytilus edulis, assembly GCA_019925275.1. Classification (NCBI taxonomy): domain Eukaryota; kingdom Metazoa; phylum Mollusca; class Bivalvia; order Mytilida; family Mytilidae; genus Mytilus; species Mytilus edulis. Next base: position 69,318,882 of record CM034358.1, on the reverse strand, counting down.
TACTCAATCATATGAATGAAAAACTGCACACGTGCTCATTCGAACGTACATTATTATAGCTTAGCACTAAGTTCTTACTTAAAAACATAATACAATGTACATTAGTATATCAAAATATTACGTGCTTTCTTGTTAGATACCACTGGAAATCATATGATAACATAGCATTTTTCATCTTAATCAGACGAATGAGAAGCTGTACAATTACTCAATAAACTGTAGATTAGACTGGAACCATATTCTGATATGTTTGCAAAGCTGTGCCCTCATTCATTCAGATGCATTTGAGACAAGCTTGGGATTTCAGGCAGATGTTTGGGAAAGCTCCACCCTAAGCCATACAGACACATGTTGTATCCTTTCTCAATCTTATGTCTGAGAAGGTGTATTCTTACTTATTTCGTTAAAGATTTCGCAAGATATATTCTTAAAGCATAGCACTGAGTTCATATTTATGACATAACATGAGACACATTCTGAACTTTATAGTTTTAGTACTCAGACAGATGAATAAAAAAAACCTGTACACTTACTCAATGAAACGTGCATTATTATAGCAAAGCACTAAGTTGTCACTTAAAAACATAACACTAGGTACATTATATAAACATAAGATTAAGTTCATTCTTGTTAGGTACCACTATATACAACATAATCACATTATATATAAGAATAAACAACACGAACCCCACCAAAACTAGGGGTGATCTCAGATGCTCCAGAAGGGGAGGCAGATCCTGCACCAGATGTGGCACCCGTCGTGTTGCTTATGAGATAAAATATCCGGTAAATAGTATAGTTCGGTAAGTTATATTTATGAAAGGGAAACGGAATGTAGTTACGAAGTAAGGAACATATCCGATATCATTTGTGCGGGAATATCGTATCAATTGGGAGATAAATACAACGTATGCAGGTGCTGGTGCAATGTTGCTACTTAGAATAGGTCATACAGACTCATAGATGTACCTTTATCAATCTTATGTATGATAAGGTGTATTCATTCTTACTTATTTCGTAAGCATTGCACAAGATACATTATTATAGCATAACACTAAGTACATTATTAAAGCATATCACTAAGGTCATTATTATATCATAACATTATGTACATTTTTATAATATATCAAAAGACTCATTCTGAACTGTATAGCTTTAATACTCAATAAAACGTACATTCCTCAAGCAAAGCACTAAGTTCTTACTCAAAACATACCTCACAGTACATTATACATTCATGTAGAATAAAATAACATAGCATTCAAACCTTTATAAGATGAATGAGAACCTGTACAGTTACTCAATAAACTGCAGATTAGACTGGAACCACATACAGACCCATATGATGTATCCTTTCTTAATCTTATGTATGAGAAGGAGTGCTCTTACTTATTTCGTTAAAGATTTTGTCAGATACATTCTTATATCTTAACCCATTTCTCTGACGTCAGTCTATTGTTCTAACGGTGGATTATTTTTCAAGATTCCACTGACCACCATGGTAACTTAAGATAACTTATATCATAACTTTCAGCTTACGATATTTTGTCCTCTCAAAAACGAATGACTCTTATAGGTTCGAACTCGCGCGTATTTTCGACTCTTAAGTCTGTAGTCTATGCATGATACCACTAGACCACGAGTACTGCTATGAATTATTATTTAAATATCACTCTTATAGCGTTTATCTGTAAATGCATGTCAATAACTGTATTTCTGTTGTTTTTTTTTGGTTATCTAATGAAATATATAAACATTACAAAATCATGAACTGTAGATATTTCTTGCTAGTACAATTCCTTGATAAAATAAACATCCATGTACACATTACACTTATCCCTTTTATAAAGGTACAAGGCCTTACCCTTTTCATCATCTTCTGGTTTTATGATTATAATGATATCATACTATGATCACTTAATATTTTTTGGATTATAAATGGTCCAAATATACATCAACATTTAACTGACTCTTATGTGAATAAAGTGTGATTAAATACGACTATTAATTTATTTCTTCGACTGTTAAACCAGAAACAAAATCGTCAACTTTAGAGTAAAAATGAAAAATAGATACCTCTACGATTAAAAACAATATTTCTGTACAGAAACGTTACAAAAAAAATCATTCCGGGTACTGGGCTTGAACCTGGCACTGTTAATATCACAGATTTGTTTCTTTCGGTGCCTTCGACTAGACGATGACGGCTATGAATAGCTTACATGACAAATTGCTAAATTAGCATAATTATATATTGTACATTTGAAGCAAAAGCAATTTTGCTTGGGTTTTAGGATGGGTACCACAAATAATACTAGTTCATTAACTGATTGACGATGGATGACAAATGCAATAACGATAAAAAGAAATCAACACAAAATGAAAGGGGACCAGTTTAAGCAAAACATATATATAATATTTCAATTATGACCAATCATAGTATCTATTGTTATCAACAACTTGTGAAGTGGTATTAATGTGAATTTTACACTTCATTTAGTTTAAAAATGTTTATAGATTGCGTGTCGTTTCTTTTTATCTTTAATATTGAATGTGTGTTCTCAATTCAATCAAAAGGGCCATTGGTTTTATCATTAGATTGCTAAATACTATATATATGTAAATATTACAGGTTTCTAAATGTTGGTAATTAAAAAGTTTCAACTTTCCAAAAATGATTTATAACAATCCATATATCATGTATATTAGCTATATGTCTTTTTGAATGAATCATAAATACTAAAATCTAATCAATATAAATTATTGGTAAAAATTCAACATTGAATGAATTAATCATTTACAAATACAAAATCTGGTAACAAAAAGGGAAGATAACTACACATTTAAGTTAAATTGAACTTATTTTAAGTTAAATATAAATGTGAACCGTGTGGATCTAGTTCCAGCTATTAGACACTAAAAAAGACAAAATACGGAATTATTTTCATGAAATTCAGTTGATTCATTGTCAGAACCAGAAGCCGATAGTCGTTTTACTAGGAATGGGTTAAGCTAGAGAATTGATAAGAAGTAGTGGATTCGAAAACGATAATCAACTCGCCACTAAAGTCGCTCGTTGATTATCGTTTACGAATCCACTACTTCATATCAATTCTCTAATACATAGCACTACATACAATCTTATAACATAACACAAGACACATTCTAAACTTGATAGCTTTAGTACTCTGTCAGATCAATAAGAAACCGCACAGGTACTCAATAAAACGTACAATATTATATTATAACACCAAGTTCTAACATAAAAATATAACACTAGGTACATTATATTAACATAAGATTAAGTAAATTCTTGTTACATACCACTAGAAACAATATAATAACATTGTAGTTACACATTGAGGTGTCTGACCTATAAAAATGATGCTTAAAATATCAGAAAGGCTTTTTTAAAGCATATTTTTCTAAGCTATAGAGTCAAATTTTGTCAATCCGAAAATAAGAGTTATTGTAAACAAATATGGACGACTCGATCGGCTGCCAAGACAGACGAAGGCAATTTGAAAAACAAAGTACGCCGATTGACGATTCTACGTCTTTTCGTTACGTAGAAATTACGTGTGCAGTTTTCATGCAGCTGGTTGTCAAATATGTTGCACCGGCATAGGAAAATTAGTTGATAGTAGGGATGTAAACACATCACGCAAAGTCATAGGGATGCCAGGCTTCAGCGAAATTAGCATTCACAAATCCAAACATTTTATAACTTTAATTGGACAACATTGCCAAATTCATCATGCCCCACGACCCCAGCTTCTTCTTCTTTCAGTTTCTTGCGATCCTTCAATTATTGAACATTATTCGCCGGGTGTCGACTATAAAATTTATAATTTATATTGTATCAAGAAATAATTATTACTACAATAACGCCAACTCTTATTAAAGTAAAATCTCCGCACTCTCTCATTTATGCTTGGTTGCTGCTTCAGAAAAAAAGGTTGTGACCTATTCAAATGTTGCCCTCTGACGCGAACTATAATGGGATCTTGTTAGATCTTTTATGCAGCGACCAGGCATAAAAAAAATGAGCGAGTGCGGAGATTTTATTTTTATTGGATTGAATAAAGTCAAAATATATGAAAGTAGTATTACAGTTGCTTGATTTATTGATCCTATGGAAAAATTGCAACACAGAAACTTTAAGGAAAAAGAATATAGTCCTTTAGTTTAAATAACCAAATATAACCTATAAATACTTAAAAAGGTAGCATAAATTATAAGCAGTCATTGCAGTTTGGCGAAAAAAATGTGGGCAAGTGTTTAATGATGACCACTAGTTATGAATAACAAACACAAAAGTCTAGGAGACATACTTAATAGATCAAAATAAAAGACTGTAACATACAATTGACCTGTTGGACCCCTGATGATGGCGGATCTGTTATGCTATCTATTGAGGAATCACCTTAATATATATAATTCTACATGTAATAGTATATCAATAATTTTCATATTTGATTATATTTAATAAATGCATCTTTATCTAAGAGGATCATCCATAGTTTTAAGTGCAGACACACTTGAATAGTGTCTGTTCTAATCATGCAACGTGATATGCGTGGTTACAATAGGCGTTTTATGATAAGACAAAATGTATACGAATATATATTACCGATTACAAATGTGTCGAGTTTTTTTATTCGAAAACAACAAAGATATGTCAGTATATATTCAGGAAACTGCCGGGGTATATACGACGTTTTGATTCCAATTGGAACTTTAAAAATGTCGTCATAACACCTGTTACTCAGCTGTGATGTAGTCAAAAGCTATACAGAACACTAAGGAATGTCAGAGGTTCACAGAGGGAAAAACAATGACATGCATCCGTCAATAATACATTTTAGTACAACATCACGCAATTTACACTTTAAATACTTAAATTTAATGTTTTTAAGTGTTATATACATTATTACATATACGATAAAAAAAAATTCACAGCTCATTGCGAAATCCTTTACGTATGCGGATCATATCAGGTTGGGTTGTTCAATCTATGTGTTGTAAAAAAACAAAGCCCCACACACACACAAACACAAGACAAAAAGGTTAAAAACTTTATTGAAAACATTTTCTTAACGGAAAATAAATTGTCAAGATAAAAAAGTTGCATTTAAATGGATAACTCAAAATAGTCAGAAACAACAAACATGTACTGAATATATATACATGATGCATGGTCAATGTCGAACAATTACCTGCACTGGAAAAAACATTAAGACAAGGGTAATCCGTAGTATATGTGTAATTCAGGTCTCAGACAGGGTATATACTGTGACCTTCGACTCAGGGGTTATAAACTCTAAGCCGGGAATGTCACAGTATATACTCTGTCTGAGACCTGAATAACATATATTATTCATTTTGACAATCGATGAATATACTCGTGGTGCTTCCATAGTCATTCATGTTGGTATGTTATGTGTCACATCAGTTTAATAATCGAACCTGACTCTAACGAACTTATTTCTTTTGGTGTTGTTGCTTAACAAAACAAATTAATAACAAATGATAATTGAGAAATGATATAATTTTAGTCCAAAGTTTATTTGTGCATTGATTTGCGTTAAAATGTTAGGGTAAATGTGCTATGAAGTATATTCGTAAGTAAACATTTTCACAAATTCAGAGACCTTTTTTAAGTCGTTGGTGAATCCTGACCGGCAAATGTCTCTTAAAGATCTGAACATTGGTTATGTATTGGCATAACGAAAAATTATACACCAAACATTCGGGATATAAATGGTTCCTATAAGTTAAACTTCAGGTCAAGCTGTTTAATTTAAAAATTTAGTTGAATTTTTGTTTTGAAATGATTATATCGGACAGCTAAACAACAATTCTAATATGTTAGTTTAGTATTTATAAACAAAGACATTTAGTATTAGTGAAGCTAACCACTGATCTCGTGCGAGTAACTAACAATTATTTTTCAAAAAAGTCGGCGAAATTAGACCTTTACTAATCAGTGGAACGAATTGGTAAATGTACAGTATACTTTATGATCTGTAATTGAATAATGCTTTATCAGTACCTTTATAAAGTATTGTAAACTCTCCTGGGACATTCGATGCTTAAATATAAAAACGTGGGCATATCATAATATGTTTAAAATGAACTTAAGTAATGTAAGTACTTATAAGAACACCCATTAAACTCTGATAACTTAATGTGAATTTTAATGAAAGATTTTTAAAGTGTTTTGTTCTAATTCCCGCTGTTTTGTAATAGACCCAGGAGGAAATTGGCTTCACACCATTGATTTTAAAGTCTAATATACCATTTATATAGATATACATTCAAGTGTTGGGAAATCAATATGAAAACACATTTTAGGGAGACAGTCGGTTTGGTATTTTTCACAAAGTCACAAAAGATCGGACTGCGAATGTTTATTGGATTTATTATCCGGGGTTCAGACAGTGCCTTGCACATTTCTCTTTCAGTTGTCCTATTCGATGTCAACCCTCAATGCCAATAACAATTACCAAACTGTTAAACTGTTTAAAATATTTATCTTCCTAAAATTAATTAAAATATTTGTTACTGGACGTAAGAAAACAACTGCAAGTTACTTCTAGCTGCTTTCAGAGAGATTTTATTCTGAATTTAATTTAGAATTTTGATAACTTGTATCTTGTTATAAACAGTAAGTCATCCTTAAGTGTCAGTCTGCCTAAGAATCAGGCAGTGGTGAAAACATGACAAAAAAAAACCCATCCAATTTAACATTGATTTCATTTCATATTATGTAGTTATGCACAAAAATAACATTCATTTCCGTTTTCTGTTCTGGTAATATAAGTTACAATTTGGTTGAAATGCACTAGAAATTAATAAATAAGGGGAGATAAGATAACTCTGTAATTTGCTATCATTCTAACCAGTTTTCTAACCGAGTTATTTGATATAACCAGACACACACAAACGAAAGACCAATAGTTTTTAACTCAGGATGATGGTTAGTATTAAATAGCATGATTAGATCAATGGATTTTTTCTGATCATGTTTTGATTTTTACCTAAATTGCCTGATTCTTACAAAGAGTGGCACTTACTATTTAGTCAATTTATGGTCGCAACTACTTTCATGGTATGGCTATTTCTTACAATAAGTATTGTCACCGGATTTTTTATTTTCAATGCATTAAAAAAAACAAATCATTCAATTCCGAAGGTAAAGGGATATAAAAACGATGCGAACTACTGAAATCAGGGGACAACATGAAATCTTTTTATATTTGTTAACACCCGCGAAATAATTGTTCAGTAATAAATGGCTTAAACAAGTAAGGTTGCCGTAAACGTTAATAAACTAGAAAATGTGTTTCTTAAAAGGACAACCTCTTTGAAATATGCAGTGACAATTACAGGCTTATTACCAAACGGGCCAATTCTGTCAAGTGCACTCATAATGACAAATTAATTATTTTTAAACATATTTATCAAAAATGATTTCCCATTCCAACAATCTCCGATCATTTTATGGAAAATTATACGATACACGTGAATTTAATTTTCCAATTAAAATGCCGTTATTGAATTATACACGGGCATGCAGAAGTATATCGACTTTCGCTAAATATTTTATGTATCTTGCTGATATTTATATCAGTAGAGGAAAGAACTACTTTCATAACCCTACAATAATTTGGCTTAATGAGTAGAAGAAGAATTAGAAGATGGATTTTCGCCTAAGATTATTCCTCTTAAGTATCGTTGCTTTGAAGACTTTAGGTAAGACTAACATACTATAATTAATTGTATTGCTTTAAGTATAGATGCTACATACATGACATATACGGGTTTTCGATTTTCAAATGTAACAAGTTTTAAATGAATACAAAATTTCATTTTTTTGTTTTTAAGTAATTAAAAAAAATATATCCTATTTTGCACTCGAAATTTTTTGGGCCAGCATATTTATTAAAAAGTCCTCTCTTTCGTTGTTTCTGTTATAATGAAATAGTCGTCCTCTTAGAGAAAACAGGTCCTTTTGTGGTAGAACAATATACAGTTGGTAATTTTAGTTGAAAAGAAAGATTATAGATGCCTGATTTTCGAAAAAACTGTTACTTTTGAAGCTTTCATTTTTATTTTTTTTATTTTTTTATCATTATAAAATAATTCAAAGGTTGAATTTAGAAGGGTATTAGTTACATCGTGTATCAAATTTTTGTTTCCACTGCAATTAAAATGGCATTGGATATGTCTTTACAACTGAGTACCTAGTAATATAAAAAAGAAGATGTGTTATGATTGCCAATGAGACAACTAACCACAAAAGACCAAAATAACACAAACATTAACAACTATATGTCACCGTACGGCCTTCAACAATGAGCAAAGCTCATACCGCATAGTCAGCTATAAAAGGCCCCGATAAGACAATGTAAAACAATTCAAACAAGAAAACTAACGGCCTTATTTATGTAAAAAAAAAAAAAAAAAAAAAAGAAGAATATTTGTGACGTCATTTTAATTTTGTTCGTTTTCTACTATTCGGGAAATTGTTTTAAAAAAACATTGAGAGAGTTTTTCTGCTAGAGAAAAACCCCGGAAACTCGTTACGTTAACTTTGTATATTATCGCCATAAAAGTCAAAGCGACACATTTTATTGAAATTAAATCCGAAATCTAAATTTTTATCAAATACAGAAAAACAATTACCATTTACTGAGCTTACTATAACAGTCTCAGCAATGTATTTTTCATTTTTATTATTAATATATTGTATGAACGCGAACCTTAAAGAAGAGACTGAAAAACTATTATAATTTGAATATTGCCGCTCGCTCATAATTAAAGCAGTAAACAATATTATATGTCCCACGCATATCAAATACATTGAAATGTAGACTTTTATTCGTATAGTAAATCGGCTTGGTACAGGATAAATAATGTAAGTTTCATGCCACTGCTGGTGGACGTTTCGTCCCCGAGGGTATCACCAGCCCAGTAGTCAACACTTCGGTGTTGACATTAATATCAATAATGTGGTCATTTTTATAAATTTCCTGTTTACAAAACTTTGAATTTTTCGAAATAACTAAGGATTTTCTTATCCCAGGCATAGATTACCTTAGCTGTATTTGGCACAACTTTTAGGAATTTTAGATCCTCAATGCTCTTCAACTTTGTACTAGTTTGGCTTTATAATTATTTAGATATGAGCGTCACTAATGAGTCTTATGAAGACGAAACGCGCGTCTGGCGTACTAAATTATAATCCTGGTAACTTTGATAACTATCACCACATGAATTTTAGTAATTAAAAAAGGAAATACATCTAACTTTCAAATTCTACGCCATTCAAAAATATGTGACTAATTATTCCCCTTCATTTATTTTAAAGTTCACAATAATCTAATTGATAAAATACAGCAAAAAAAAAATCAAAACAAATTACATTCTAATTTGATTGGTAGTAAGCCGTTTTGGTTTTTTTTCTCTTTCTTCAATATAACAGGTGTATGAACACGTTTGTAGCATAGCATTACGTAAGTTTGTTTGTCCTTTCGTTTCTCTGTCATGGCATTGCCAGTTTTTCTTCGACTTCTTAGTTTATCAAATCTTCCTTACAAAAACCTAATAACATCATTACTCCTGAAACAAGGCATGGTGCTGTCTGATTTTCTTTGGTTTTTGAATGCTCCTTTAGCACAAGTCTAATATCCCCCTTTTTATCGTATATTTTTCGATCTTACTCTGAATTAACTTGATTGGTTGATATATATTGTTATAGGACTGGTAATTGAAAATACATTTACAACACCAAAGATTGGATACAAGAGTTTTTTTAACATTGCTGATTTTTTGCAGTACGTTGTTGATATCAACAAACATGGACTTGATTTAAATGGAATTACGACACTAACATTTACCGTTAAAGCGTGTCATGGTGCCAAAATTATTTTGTCTAATTCGGGCGATGGAGACTCCTCAAAGCCAATGTATAGTTTTGTTGTGTGTGGCAAAGAAAATCAAAGGTCGGGTTTTCAAAGACGGAATGATGATTCACGTACACTGGCTAGCCAGCAAACCGTCTTTTACGACACCCATGACCTTTGTTCATGTGATGAATACCGACCATTTTGGATCAGTGCCATAAACGGAGATCTAATGATAGGAAAAGGACTGTTCGTTGGTTTAAATATAATAGCTAATTGGACCGACACAAATCCCTTTATAGTAAGAAGCATAGGAGTATTTACAAGTCAACATGTTTTAGGAGAATGGAAGGTACAGATAGAAGGTAAAATTTTTGTCTTTTTCTTAATTTCTTAATCACTTCAATACAAGCGTTATTGTTTATAAGATATTTAATCAAAATAAATTTTATCAACAATTTGTAAATATTGATCTTTAAATTCAATTGAGAATGGAAATCATTTTCTGATGGAATGTCTAGCATTCGAACAACAGCGACAAGTACTGTTATTTTTTTTCTTTAAAAGTATGAAATAACTCGAAATTCAGAAAACAAAATTTATTTGGCTTCCGTCTTGTCAGTATGAAGAAATATGCAACATTATGGCTTTTATTTGTTATGAATGTTTAAGATAAGAAAACAACTGCTATAGTTAAAGTCATAAGAAACGAGTGACCGATAAAAAATAATATTATTCCAATTCTTGAACCAATGCATACGTACATCATAAACTTAGTCTTCTGTGCACGATTTTATCATCGTTTCCCCAATAAATTTCGTATAATCGTCAATTTTTTTGCAATCGGTCAGTGTTGTTGTGAAAATATGGCAGGTAATTAATGTTCGTGTTTTGAAGCCGAAGTTTTATAATTGTCACCCATTTTTCAACATTCACAAAAAAGCATGGATATTCAGCACGTGTTTTAACATGTACACTTAGATAATAGTTTATTGTAAGGACATCCATGCGTATTGCGATCACCGGATTTTTACGAGATGGGTCACACTGAGGTCACTTTGCATACGGAAAATATGTCGGGGGAATTGCTTTCTGGAAGGAAGCGATAAAATAAAGTAAACCTCTTCTATATATGAACAAATTAAGAAATTTTCTTCAGAAATAAGTATATGTGCATAAGTTTTATTATGAAAACTATCCATTGAGCTATAAAAAACATATGCATTATTTTTTTTAATTTGAGGTTTCTTTTGACTTTAAATCAATATTATCATAAGCATTATCATTATTGTTTTTTCTTACTTTATCTATTTGTAATCATGTTATGTAACTTGCCCTTAAAGGGCCGATAATTTGTTTAATAAAGTATTGGTATTCGTATTCGAGGGCTTAAGTTTAGGCGGTCCCCAGTTACATTTGCAATATATTTTTGATCACAAAGCGCTTTTAAAAAGTCCTTTGTAGTTTTAGTTCTTTTGTTACCTATTCTGACATCGGAATCGGACTTTTAAATTGAATTTTACTGTGCGTATTGCTATGTGTTTCTTTATTCTACATTGGCTAGATGTATAGGGGGAGGGTTGAGATCTCACAATACATGTTTAACCCCGCCGCAATTTTGCGCCGGTCCCAAGTCAGGCGCCTCTGGCCTTTGTTAGTCTTGTATGTTTTTTTCTAAATTTTAGTTCATTTACATGATTTGGAGTTTAGTGTGACTACCATTTTTACTGAACTAGTACACAATTTAATTTAGGGGTCAGCTGAGGACCACCGCCGGTAACGGGATTTTCTCACTGCGTTGAAGACCAATTGGTTGCCTTCGGCTGTTGTCTGCTCTTTGGACAGGTTGTTGTCTCTTTGACATATTCCTCATTTCCATTCTAAAGTTTATTTCATAGTTGGATATTTTTTTACATATTATTGAACTATCCGTTTTTGATAGCGTGGTCATATATCAAATATATTTGATACACATTTATCGTTAAAGATGGAAGATTTATTAAGATAGATTCGTGAAGAGTTATATTTGAGGACAACAATGATTTATTATTATTTTTAAGTGTTACATAAAATTTTTATCGTTTTTTTTTCTTCACAACTTCTGTTTTAAATATTATAGTTAGCATCATACGAATCATTTTCAATACTGTGAAAGTACTTTTATTCGTTGGATAAACATTTTTGTGAATTTCTTGGATGGCTCTATCCACGAAGTATAACAACTGTTGTCCTAATCAATATATGGAATTAAAAGATCCCATGTCGGTTTGATTACATGGATAATGACATATAATCTAAAGAATGCAACGAATGTCAGCAACCGCACTATGTGAAGTATATATTCAACTTAAGGCAAGATTTAACCCATTTAATCTAAAAAAAAAAAACCACAAACTTTACGACTTGTAACATTTTAATTAACCGATTGAATTCAGACTTACTTTTAAACATCTTTTCACTTAGCTAGTTGAGATCACTTTACAAATACGACCCTTGATTTTTAAATCTCAAACAAATGTGAAATAAATAAAATTAACAAATATATTAACAAATATATTGAGCTCTCTCGTGATCGGCCGATCTTTAATTTGGAGTTTTTTAAGGGTAAACTATATCCCAGTATTTTGTATATGTAACGTCGTATATATGCATTTGAAAACCAAATCTGTTTCGATCCAAGACTCGATATGGACATGACAGCATAAGCATCAGAACCTTGCTTGAGGTTTTTCGGAGAAAGGAAAAACCTCAACACAATGATATAATTTTGTGTCCTTAATGGCAGTTTAGAAATTCTTGAGCAAGTACAAAATTTCGCCAAGTAGTTTTCTCATCTGAGAAGTAGGGACATCGGTAGCCGAGTGGTTTAAGTAGTCCAGATCCTGTTTAACTATGTCAACAATAAGGTTTTGAGTACGAATCTCGTACGTGCTAGGTGAGTACGAATCTCGCACGTGCTAGGTGAGCCCCGACTCTGATTTTTATTGACTAGGATTGTCCGTGTTCCCTCCAAAATGTCATGAAATAGAAGTTTCTTCATAATATAAGTTTTAAGTGGAAGAAATATTCTGTAATATTATTTCCATTGGAACAGTTTCTCTTTCTAACTGAATAAATAATATCGAATATTCGTTTCAATTGGTACACATATTGTTATGCCTTTGTCAATAACAAAGTATCCAGTGGAAATTCTGTTAGGGCGAACACATATAAATTGAATCAGAGTTCACAATTACCCGTTTGAACAACCTTATTATGTTTAAATTTACCAGATTGATTAATTGATATTTAATGCCACTTTTAAGCACTTTGGTATTTTTAGCGCCAAGCGAAGCTAAACAATCATATGAATCATAAAAACATGACGTTGTCTTTTTTTGGCGATCAAAGGATGGGCGAATACCCACTACCCTCTTCCTAAATCCGCCACTGAATAAACTTTAATCCCTTCTCGAAAATAACCTGTGTTTGATGCAGACAAGAGACTTGTGGCTTGTGATCAAATGTTGAATTATATAAGAAATATGTAATATCAAATTCAAGCAAAAAATAACCCGACTAAAGAGCTTGGATAAGTGGCTTTTTGTATTTATTAGTTTAGAAGTGAACGCTTTACTGCTATTTCAACAAGAGAGCATTCGGCAGTAATATGTTTTAGACAATTGGTACGCATTCAAATATCCAAACATGTATTTAAATATGTTTTGCAGTTGTGAACAACCTTTACGATGGTAGTTTCTCCCGATGTACAACAGAATATAAAGCAGTCCTGGACATTTTATTCTCAAAGGAAAAAACGTCATTGTTGCAATGTGCTGCCCTGTGTGATAAGCCACTCTCATGCATTGGATTCAACTATCATAATCAAAGGTAGGTTGTGTTTTTCTTCATTGTCGTTCCTCCAAATTATCTGAACTATCAAAAAAGAATACTGAAGTTCAGTTCTTTAGACAGATATATCGCTTGCAATACCAAAATCCGAAAAAGAGGTGACATAAACCACACTTCTTTACTTTGAAGAGAGCGGAGGATATGACCTGAAAGTAAACGCTGAATGGGGGTTGTGTAGATACATGACACACGCCTCGAGTTTCCTGATAATATTGTGAATACGATAATAAAGAAAAGAGAAAAATAGGCACACAAGATACCGTATAGCGGGTTATTTTCGCGGGGTGTAAATTTTCGCTTATTTTCGCGGATAGAACAAAATCGCCAAAATAAATTCCGCCAATTTAAAAGTGTATATGCTAAGGTAATGTTAAAAATGTCGAATCCGCCAAAATAATAACCGCCAAAATATTTCGTATACCTTATTCAATGAAAATCGCTAAATTTTACACCCGCGAAAATAACCCGCTATACGGTAATAGCAACAAAGAATAGAGAAATATTGGCTAAAATTATGATATTAATAAAAAAAATAGAGAAAAATGGCATACGAATTTAAAAATAATACAGAAAAGAAGGACATTTTCCCCATCCAGACCCTCATAATGCATCTCGAAACACCAGATGATTTAAGTCTTTTATATCTAGAACAATAGAGAAAAAAAACACAACAGTAAACTTATATTATTTTGATGAAAACACCCTTTAAAAATGTATCTACTAAAAACACGTCTGAATTTCAAATAAAAGAGGAAGACACATCTTTGTCAAATTGTGGAATATCCTTTACGTCATTTCAGTTTTTAAAGAAAAGATTATGCAAGAAGATATCTTAAAGAAAAATAAAAAAAAATACTACCTCAAGAGTGTTTATGATTTAATTTATTTGTTTCAGCTGTGAACTAGTAGCATTAAGCCCTGGTGTTGTAACACAGATCCCAAAGAAACTAGAAGAAGGTTGGACATTTTATTCAAAATGTTACAGATACAAAGATGCATGTCTTTGGTGTTACTTCTGATGGTGTTCTTCTTCATCTAAGAGTTTGTTGTTACTCTGATTAATGGATGTGTTTCTTCAGTCGACTTGATGTCACTTCTGACGGACTGGTGCTACTTCAGAAAACTGAGTGTTTGACTTATTTTCTTTTTCTTCATTAAATGTTACTCCTGGTCTTGTGGTGTTACTTTTGTTGATTGGACCATTGAAGTTACAACTAAAATGTTCATTAAATGGTGCATTTCTAATTATACCTAACAAAATGGTGACAGTTTGAAGACGTATACCTCAATAAGCAGCAATCAAAATATCTACGTTCAGGAAAGATGCAAACAATCAAGGTATCTCCAAAACTGTTTCTATTTTAATTAAAATAACTAAAAAAGAATTATTATAATCACATATTATTTAACTGGTGAAATATTGGAACAAAACATCCTCTGTCGATATAAAAATACCAATTAAAATAAAAGATAACCAGATGCTCCGCAGGGCGCAGCTTTATACGACCGCAGAGGTTGAACCCTGAACGGTTGGGGCAAGTATGGACACAACATTCAAGCTGAATCCAGCTCTAAATTTGGATTGTGATTAAATAGTTGACACAGCATAGGTTTCTGACACAGAATGAATGTGTTCTAATGAACTTAAAATTGTTGTTTTCTCTTAGAGCAATTCACTATGCTGTTGAATATTAATCCACTCAACAACAAAAAATCTTTTTATTTATGAAATTTCAAATGAGAAAAATTGAAACCCAATTTTTTTTCACATCCCCCTTTTACTTATTCCAAAACTGATCTCAATTAAAATTTCTAATGGAGTTTGCAACAATAAATACTCATTTTTAAATATATCATAAAATAATAAGATGTAAAAAAAACTGCTTGTTATCACTGAATGGTAAAGATTGCTTTAATTTATCAGTTGGTAGTAAAAAGTAAATATACATGGTATATTGTATATAACAAAGATTTAAGTTAATTCTGGACACAGAAAGATAACTCCAATTAAAAAAAATTCTTGCTATTGCACAATATTGTGCAATGAGATATTTCTTGCTCACTATTATGGACAAAGAAAGATAACTCTAATTAAAAAAAAAATGCTATTTCACAATATTGTGCAATTAGATATTTCTTGCTATTGCGCAATACCGTGCAATGGAAAAGACTTGCTATTGCACAATACTGTGCAATTGAAGATTTCTTGCTATTGCGCAATACTGTGCAATGGAAAATTTCTTGCTATTACACATTACTTAATATAATAATTTTAGATCCTGATTTGGACCAACTTGAAAACTTGGCCCATAATCAAAAATCTAAGTACATGTTTGGATTCAGCATATCAAAGAACCCCAAGAATTCAATTTTTGTTAAAATTAAACTTAGTTTAATTTTGGACCCTTTTGACTTTAATGTAGACCAATTTGAAAACAGGACCAAAAATTAAGAATCTACATACACAGTTAGATTTGGCATATAAAAGAACCCCATTTATTCAATTTTTGATGAAATCAAACAAAGTTTGATTTTGGACCCCGATTTGGACCAACTTGAAAGCTGGGCCAATAATCAAAAATCTAAATTCATTTTTAGATTCAGCATATCAAAGAACCCCAAGGATTCAATTTTTGTCAAAATCAAACTAAGTTTAATTTTGGACCCTTTGGACCTTAATTTAGACCAATTTGAAAACGGAACCAAAAATTAAGAATCTACATACACAGTTAGATTCGGCATATCAAAGAACCCCAATTATTCAATTTTTGATGAAATCAAACAAAGTTTAATTTTGGACCCTTTGGACCTCAATGTAGACCAATTTGAAAACGGGACCAAAAATCAAGAATCTACATACACAGCTAGATTCGGCATATCGAAGAACCCCAATTATTCAATTTTTAATAAAATCAAACAAAGTATAATTTTGGACCCTTTGGGCCCCTTATTCCTAAACTGTTAGGACCAAAACTCCCAAAAATAAATACCAACCTTCCTTTTATGGTCATAAACCTTGTGTTTAAATTTCATAGATTTCTATTTACTTATACTAAAGTTATGGTGCGAAAAGCAAGAAAAAAGCTTTTTTGGACCTCTTTTTTGCCCCTAATTCCTAAACTGTTAGGATCAAAACTCCCAAAATCAATACCAACCTTACTTATGTGGTCATAAACCTTTTGTTTAAATTTCATAGATTTCTCTTCACTTATACTAAAGTTATGGTGCGAAAACCAAGAAAAATGCTTATTTGGACCCTTTTTTTGCCCCTTATTCCTAAACTGTTAGAACCAAAACTCCCAAAATCAAGACCAACCTTCCTTTTATGGTCATAAACCTTGTGTCTAAATTTCATAGATTTCTATTTACTTTTACTAAAGTTACTATGCAAAAAAAATTAAAATGCTCATTTTGGCCCTTTTTGGCCCCTAATTCCTAAAATGTTGTGATGAAAACTCCCAAAATCAATCCAAACCTTCCTTTTGTGGTCATAAACCTTGTGTTAAAATTTCATAGATTTCTATTCACTTTTACTTAAGTTAGAGTGCGAAAACTAAAAGTATTCGGACGACGACGACGACGACGCAGACGCAGACGCCAACGTGATAGCAATATACGACGATTTTTTTTCTAATTTTGCGGTCGTATAAAAACAAACTAAACCTTAAAGAATTGTCGAGGTGTGTAAAATGCAGAATAAAGAAACTACAAAGAAATATTTTATTTTTTAATTAACACTTAAATTATTAAATATTTTTAACGTTATGTTGACGATGTTTTAAAATATAATTAAATGCTTGGGCTTAATGACCGTGATGTCGTATAACGCACAAAATATGCATATGAAAATTACGACGGAATTCAAAGGCACCTTTTAGGAGTGTTAAATGAAGAAATTCTATGTCATATCGAAACAATTCATTGATGAATATGCGTTTAAGTCCTTAAAAAAAGGTATGAAACAATTTGTGGACAATGAGTCATCTTCTTTAAAGTTGAGACGATAACGCTCTTATTATTCAAAATTTATGGTTAATGAAATTAAAAACATGAAGTTTGATATATTCCGCGATTTTGGCACTGCAAACTATTACTACCTGTATGTGGTTTGCAAGAATATATTAACAACTGTTCAAAGACATTTAGCAACAGGAAGATTGGTATTATCTATTTATGGTTATTTTATAAAATTAGAGATGCGTATGTTTTCTTAAGGAAAGTGTGTAAACAATTATAGTTATTAATGGCGAAGACAATTCTTTTGTTTTTGGTATGTGAAACAACTCACCTCCCACCAAAATCAGATCAGATTAAAAGTTGAAGTAGCTGGTGCACAACTCCATGTTCCCCCTAAACATGCTAAAGAAGAATCAGTGTAAGTTTCAGGGAATTCCGTCAATTTGATTTCAAGGAGTCGAGACAATCTGCATTCATAAGCGATTCTAGGGGGTCTAGTTGACAGAAGTGTTATTATTTATCTTAAAATGAATAACCGTATTCAACGAACATGTAATTGCAAAAACAGGACTTTATATTGCGTATTGGACATGAACAATACTGAAGTGGCACTGTTATTCCTGCTTCTCTATGTCTGTCACACTATCGTATAAAACAACAAATCAACAACTCCAGTATATTTTGGCTGATTTAAAATAGTACAAGTTATGAAATGAAAAAAAAAGAGTGAGGTTTGTTCTTAAACTGATTTAAGCGTAAGGCTGAGGTTTCAAACTGTTTCTACTCTCTGTTTTGGGTTTGTTGCCTGGGGTATAAACAAGATTGAGATCGAGCACATGTTGAATATGTTAGCATTTACAAAACCATATAAACCAGTGAAATTGGTTTTCCAAAACGGTCTTAGATAGGAAAAACAAATAAGAATATAGCTAAGTGTTTAGAACTATTTTCAAACTGTCTACAAAAGCAAATAATCATGATTCATTCTATTAAACTTCTTCAAAACAAACTTTGGTTTCCCATGTACAGCCAAGAAGCTACTCCAATTTTTCAAAGTAGCACCTTAGAATTGAACAAACAGTGGTTGCCGTATATTTAGAATGTTGTACAGCCAGTGTAATTTAAATATAGATCTCTTGTTTTGTTATCCTCATATGCTTATATTATATAAGTACGCGAATTAAGATAGATCTGAAGTTTAATCAGCTTGCATGAAGTAATGTTATTTATTAGAAGAGAGGAGATTGGAGAGAAAGAAATAATTTCTTAAACAAGAAAATTACACCCCATATAGAACAGCAGCATATTAAAAAATAGGTATCTGATCTCCTTTTTCCTAACGTGCAGTTAGGTTGACGGGACTTGACACTTGAAAATCGTATCGATTACCTTGTTGGGTCAGTTCTTATTACTGATATGGTACGGAAACGGAGATATGTCAAATTACGTACTCGCTGTTATTGACGGAAACATACGGCTCTATTGCCAATTTGAAACAGTTTTGAAAAAGGATTTGAACTTTTCTTGTATTTTATAACAATAATGTACAAAAATCTAACTCATTCCAAAATAATAAACAAAAAACAATAAGACAGATACTAAAGAGAAAGCGGCAATTGCGATTATAATTTTCTTTCTGTTTTTGTTCATATCTTTTTTCTAAATATCAACAGAGACATACAATACAAAAATTACATTACAAAATACCGTATGTCCTGTGAGAAGTAAAATAACAGAAATATGGAACTCCAAGAAAAATTCAAAACGGTAAGTCCCTTATCAATTGGCAAAACGGAAAACGGAAAGTCCCTTATCAATTGGCAAAACGGAAAACGGAAAGTCCCTTATCAATTGGCAAAATTAAAAGCTCAAACACATCAAACGAATGGAAAACAACTGTCATATTCCTGACTTGGTACAAGCATTTCCATATGTAGAAAATGGTGTATTAAACCTGGTTTTATAGCTAGCTAAACCTCTCATTTGTATGACAGTCGCATATAATTCCATTATATTGACAACCAAGTGTGAGGAAAACAAACAGATATTTTAGGTAAAAATTCGGCTGGACTTTCTGTCCAGCAATTTGTGTTTTTATTTTGTTGTTGTTTCTTTTGTAAAAAAAATATGTTCATTGAGAAAACAAGTTAAGTTAAATA
Source organism: Mytilus edulis (assembly GCA_019925275.1). Classification (NCBI taxonomy): domain Eukaryota; kingdom Metazoa; phylum Mollusca; class Bivalvia; order Mytilida; family Mytilidae; genus Mytilus; species Mytilus edulis. Next base: position 69,298,964 of record CM034358.1, on the reverse strand, counting down.
TAAGCTAGCCCCTCTTAATGAAACCTTATTATTTTTACAATACAAATTTGAAGATTTATTTATATTTTATTTCACATTGGGAATTTTAATTGTTCTCAAAGAGTTTGAACTCCTGTGGTGTAGTAACCATTCAACTTCCCGTGTAAAAGGTGTCAATTAAAACTCATTAAAACAGGATGTGATTTACCTGGTAATCAAATAATTCACACCTAATATACATTTCATACGGTGAAAATGGGCGATATCGTTTTGCGCTAAAAATGTACAAAATTGCATCACAACTTATTAACATCAAAGCTACTTCTGCGCCACTTCATTTCATAAACTATATGTATCATTTACGCAAAAAAAAAGCCATCTAATTGCGCCAGTTTATGAATTTATTTATTTTTTCTGTACACAGAAATTTCAAATTGGCCTCACATCCAAATAGAACAATCCCGCTTTCTGAATTATAACACAAAACAAGGTCATCATTTTTGTTTTTTACAACACCAATATCATCAAGAATTCTGTGAAATTCGGCTTGATTGTTTGGTTCAGCTGGATGCAGTTTCCTTTTTCTCTGTACATGGATTGACGAACATAGTTCAATGCTTTCTTTTCTAAATGTTCTTTGTCAATTTTGAAGAGCTCTGAAATAATTATGTTAGAAGGTCGCTCAGATAACATATCAGTTGCTTTTCGTTTGCATGCTGTTCTCAAAGTCTGTTTTTTTTTTTTATAGTTTCTGAGTATTAGTTTCATGTATATGATCTTATACCCCACTCAAAATAATTGTACACGATTCATCTGTAAATAGCCCTGCTCAACAAGACTTAATTGTACATCTCCATCTAATTTCTCCATTTTTCTTAACAAATGCTTGATGGAATGTGTGTTCTTCGACAACGATGACAGGTTTTCCTCTAGCAGACTATTTTCTTGAACGATATATCAGACATCTTTACATGTGAAAAAACTATTCTGAACAATTTACATATATTATTGAGTTTTTGAATTTTGATGTGTGTTCAGTTCAATCTTAAGTGGATATGTTGATTATTGTACATGTGACATGCATGCTATAGGTAAAATATACAGGTAAATGTGATACATTTGATTCCATTTATTGGCGCAATTAATACCATCAGACAAATAGAGAGAGGCGCAATTGATACCTTTTCAAAAGTAAAGATGTGCCAATGACAAGATGGACGTGTATAATTTTCCTCGTCCGAAATCATCGAGCATATAGTGAATAACATAGATTATATCGAGTGTATAGCTGTATGTATTTATGTGGTGTTATATTGGGTTCCTTATCCACCTTCAAGCCCCATTCGTACAGTTAAATGAAGTTTAATGAAGTTCACCCGTCCTCATTCCTTTCCGATTTGATTGTAATATAGAGTTCAGTTTTTAAATTGAGGGTCTTAACGAACACCTCCAAAATGACCAGCAGAAGAAAAAAAATCAAGAAATGAAATGTCGACGGATGAAATTTTAAATGAAAACAGAATTATACTACTCTCATGAACAATGTATTAATCCTTTTACATAAAATGAACATAAGACTATCAAATATTGAAAACATACTTTAACACTTAATCAAATGAACTATAAACTGACATCAATAACAACTCGGGTTATAACGGCCGTAAAAGATATCTTCGATGTTTAAACCAGTGTCAGATTTAGAATCAAACTGTTAAGGCACCAGTAATATCTTTGATGAAGTTTTTAAAAAACGGACATAGTATTTGGAAAAGGATTTTGATAAAATAAAAGAGGCCGACCAGAGATTAGATACCAGTAGATGTAGGATAGCTCAACATTTCATCAAATTAGAAAGACAAAATGATGACTTGAAAACGAAACTTACTGACATTAAGTGTCGAGCGATGAGGTACAACCTCATTTTCACAGGGTTAACAGAACACAGAGACAAAAATGAAGAAGACAATCTAAGAGGTTTTCTATATCATCAGATAAAAATGGATCAACGTATTGAATTTGGCAATGTTTTGAAAGGAGATCAGAAAATGGTCCAAGACCTATTGTTGCCTAGTTTCTATATCACTCTGACTTAGAAATGGTTAAGAAAGCAGGAAAAAACTTGAAAGGAACAAACTACAGTGTTAATGAACAATTTCCATCCGAAATAGAACAAAACAGAGACTTTTATATCTAATTATGAAAGAGTAAAGGAAAAAACGAGAAAAGGTTGTGCTTATCTGAGATAGGTTATACGTTAATAATTTAATTTTGGATGTAACACGTCTTCTGATTGGCTGACGTTATTTTGTTATTAGCCCATAGACATAATTTAGTCATGTGACCGTGACGTCATCAACGTGGGTTTCTACGGTTTAAAATAGAATTTAGAATTAAATTATAAGAAATGACGTCGACTGTAATATTTTTTCTGTCTATTCGAAATAACATAAGAAAATGTGGTGCACACTATAAAATAATCCGCTACGCGCGTTATTCAGTGTGCCCCACAATTTTTATGTTATTTCTTCATAGACAGAAAAAATATTACAGTCATTCCTTAAATGATGAACTAATGAACCCAGATGCATACGAGTAGGAGAGTACGCCTGTATATCCTTGTCAATCAACTTCAAGGAAACAACAACGCTCAATGGTACATTCTACAAGTGAGAAAGAATACACGCCTCATTACAGATAGGATTACCGTGGAGAACATATTAACAATTACTCTGAAGGTGTAAATAATATTAAAGATAAAAACAATTCATTGTCTAACAATATAAACAATGTAAAATATACTCCCATTGAATGTATCTATAATACTAAAATTACGAGGTCCAATTTGTCAGCCGTCATCACGTAAAAACGATGAATCAAAGAATTCAACTTTATATATAACTAATATAGTACAATGGTGTTGATTAAAAATTACACCACTCCAGGCCCCTTTGTTTTCCACGTAATTAATATTGCCAATAATTAAGAAGTTCCGGATCGAATCCGACACCGATACCAATAGTATATTTATCTGTTACCTACATGTATTACCTTATCTGTACGTTCCGCATCTGACAGGCGCACCATCAAACGGTATCCAGGCCCTTTTTTTTCCAAATGATATATATTACAAAAATTGATAGGTTCAAGGTCGACGGGTAGAAACAGAAAGATTTTAAAAGCAGAGAAAACAGTATCTTATAATCGGCATGACTTTATCAGATGACAATACCAATACTAAAATAAGGCATACGCATAGTTATACACGGACCCGCGATATTACGAGTGTGTTCTAGTGTTGTTTAAATAGACGAATTCAGTATCCAGAATTTAATGAACTTTTTCAAAAATATGAAATCTTATGTTTTGTTGAAACAGAGACTGACGATATAGATAAAATAGATATACAAGGGTACTATACTGTGAAAATGAAAAATCGCTGTAAATATGCAATGGTAAAACAGGGGGAATGATCCTTGCTTCTGAATCTTACTTATCTGAGCACATTCACCCTATTGATACAGATAGTTATGATATTTTTTGGTTCAAAAGTGATAAAAAAAAAAGTTTCATCCATGTCAAGATATTATTGGAATCCAAATTTGTTTTTTGACGATGAATACATCAAAATCTTCATGTGGAGCTTCCGCAATATCGTTTCAAGTGTTGATTAAAAAACTATACATAATTGATGATATTTTGAGAGAAGTGAGTCTATTTTCCTGTAATCTAACCTCATCTTAAAATAAAACCTTAAAAAATCTATTATGACTGAACTGAACTCGAGACATTTTGAGCTCACAATATTGTTATATAGAGCACATTAAATATTAATTTGTGCGCACGAAATATATTTTTTGTCTGCATATATCCCTAACAGGGCTTCGTAAAAATCAGTCTACCATCATAACAGAGACTTTCTTCTTTCATAAATATCAGTAAAAAATTTAAACCCTATCAATATATGGAACGAATGAAAAGCAACTGTCATATTTTTAACTTGGTAAAAGCATTTCCCGAGAAAATAGTGGGTTAAACCCGGTTTTATAGCTAGCTAAACCTCTTTAAATGTTTTGTACTAGTTAAAGAACTGACAATTTAATTTTGTAATAAAACATATGAAAATATATGTAGTGGAATTGACTATTGTTAGAGTGTAAAAATTTGTTGTTTAAGTTAAATAACGAGCTTTTGATGTTCCTTTTGATTCGGTTGGCTACTTTGATTTTTTAACTCCTTGCACTACACTTTCACTCAAAATAATCAAACAAATGTTCCCTATCTAATTAACTGGTCGTTTGAAAAATCAGATTGGAAATATATTTGCTGCAACTCAAATAATGCCTTCTCCTTTAATGAGAAAGGTGAATATGCTAAATATACTTACTGGAGGTGTGATGGAATGATTGAAGCTGTACATTTTCTTCTTGACAACATTTATGTACAGTTCGGAAAATCAAATTTATCGGCAGGTTAACGGTATTGCCAATGACATTAATTGCTTCCCTTTAATAGCGAAGTAGTCAATGTACTGTTAATATTCACAGTTTATAGCCAAACTCAGTAAAGATTGTATGTAACAGTTACCGTTATCTTAATGTTATTTTGCGTTAAATAATAAAGAATGTTCTAAATATACTGCCGAAATTAACCGAAAGGAACTTATTTTAAATAAATCAAATTCAAACGTTAAAATAATTCTCCTTTCCAAGATTTAGATATTTTAGTTTTGTACGTGAAACTCTACACAAAAATTTACGACAACAGGGACGATTGTTCGTTCCCTAGTATAACTTTTAATTTTTTGGAAGGTGATGTTCCTTTTGCACCATCTTACGGTGTTTATATATCACAGCTCGTCCGCTATCCCCGTGATTCTAGTGACTTTTTGGAATTCATTCAACGTTATTTATGTTTACTAGAAATTAATCAGTCCAAAATTCGTTATCTCAAATAACTTTAAGCTGTCACTATGTTCTTCCATAGATATACAGATTTAGTTTGGAAGTCTGTACCTGAAGAAGACTTATTGCAAACGGGATAGCACATTCTTATTTCTACGGTGATGTTATTCACCGAGCTCGTAAATTGAGATACGATCTGGGTAAACCTATCAATGCTTTGAATAAACTCATTCTAAAATATTACCAATTCAACACTGTAATTATATCTTTGAACATGTGTTTATCGGTATAAATATTGTTTTCAATAAATTGAGACCAAACTAAATTTGATTGTTATACACATTTACGGTTCTACAATATGTCGATACCTATAATTGACATTGCACAAGGTCATATTTTTTTCTCTAATTGTTAATGACGTCTTTACACTTAATCCATTGGATGTTTGATGTATACTGATTGATATTTAAGTCTTAGACCAATGTTTTTTAATTAGATGTTTTCGACTTTGAACTAGCTTTCAGTAACAGCGAGTACTCTTAGATCTGTACTTTGTGTCTTCTGTGTTTTGTAATGTTTTTAATGTGCTTTGTATCGATCTGATGAGAAAAGCCTTTTTTAACTTTCATTTAAAGGATGATAACGTTAAAAACAACTACTGACCGAACTCAGTTCCTAAGGCATCTGTTTTAAACTAAATGTAGTTTACTGTTACGACTAAATTTGATATACTTTTATGATAAAATCGGAAAAATGGATTCAAAAGTTTAAAAACAGTGGGCAAACATTTCAGCAAAAAACAATCGTCTAGAAAAATTTAAATTTGATATGTAACTCTTATCATATAGCTGAGTTTAAAAGTGCGCCAAAAAAGGTTTTCAATCAATTTTACATTTTTCAAAGATCCACAACTTAATTCAGCAGATAATGTTCATTTTGATTAAGGCGGAAATTTGTTATTGAAATCCCTATATTTCTTTTTTGACGAATGCAACGAAATCTTCATGTGGAGCATACTATTTTCGAACAGAGGTTAAAACGAATCTTCCGTGATGTCATTTCAGGTGTCGATTAAAAAACTATACATAATTGATGATGTTTTGCGAGAACTGAGTTAACTTTCCTGTAATCTAACCTTGTGCCAAAATAAAACCTTATAAAATCTATTATGACTGAACTGAACTGGAGATATTTTAAGCTCACAATATTGTTATATAGAGCACATTAAATATTAATTTGTGCGCACAAAATATATATTGAGCGCACAAAATAGTATAGAATCATATTCGAAACAGTGTGGTCCTGGCCATTGATTGACAACCGAAATTATCCCATTGACTGGGACAGATTAGATGAACGTTTGTCGGTAACGACTATTACTCACTTCTTACTTATTATAGAATTTAAACTGTGGGGTCACCAAAGGTTCTTAACGCCTTTAATGATAAAATAATTTGAAAAAGTATTCAGCAATAACCTTTATGTTTTGATTTATATTATTGCTATAAATCAACACATCGAATTATTCCGAATTAGTTTTTCGAATTGCTTTATTTAGGTGTTGAGAACCTTTGGTGACCCCACAGATTCAGTGTCTTTAACAAGTACACAGTGAGCAGTGATTGTTACCGACAAACGTTCATCTAATCTGTCCCAGTCAATGGGATAATTTAGGTTGTCAATCAATGGCCAGGACCACACTGTTTCGAATATGATTCTATTGTCGCACGAAATATTTTTTGTTTGCATATATCCCTAACAGGGCTTCGTAAAAATCAGTCTACCTTCATAACAGATACTTAGTATGGCGTTCATTATCACTGAACTATTGTATATTCCTTTAGGGGCTAGCTGAAGGACGCCTCCGGGTGCGGGAATTTCTCGTTACATTGAAGACCTGTTGGTTACCTTCTGCTGTTGTTTTTTCTATGGTCGGGTTGGTGTCTCTTTGATACATTCCCCATTTCCATTCTCAATTTTATTTTTTACAGAGTTTGTCTTTAGTGCCGTGTGGAGACAGTAGAGTGCCTCCCCGTGGATCCGAGCGAGAACTTCTTTAGTTCATTACTTTAGAAATATTTATCAAAAAGTAGTATTTTAATATTAAGCCCCATTCTACTATTCAGTCAGCCGTCAGTCGCTACCTTGATATACCCTATCTTTTCCGGGTAATTTATAATACGAATAGAGTTTGACATTTTTTGCCGAACAGATTTATCTTTTTACAAGTTTAAATTAATTTATTGGATGCCGGTTCATATTCTGGACGCCAGTCATTGCTCCTTGTTAATAATATATTTCACTAACAAAAAACAAATATGAAGCTTAGAAATGGAAAAATATTACATACTAAACTCGTTCAAAGGGTATTTACACGTCTCAATCTTCAATATCGGTTATCTATAAATAAATACTACCATCGCTAACATTTTTAACATCGTGGTTACCCTTCTATCGATAAGTGTCATGCCAAAAAATGACTTATATGTCCCCGTCTTTCCACAAAAAACACGGTAAGGTCCACGTTTAATGGTCGCACATTTTCTTTAAATTTTGAAACTGATATAACTTGAAAAACAAACAGTATTATTTATTTACTCACATAAAACAAACCGGGATGTGGTATTCAGTACGTAGGTGAAAGTGGACGATATTTTTCTAAACGCACTCAAGAACATCTGTACACGGAAAATAATTGAAAAATCCACCGGAGTTCAAATATGAAGTGGATGTAAGTAATTATAGACAATCGTAAGGCCGTCAACAATGACAAAAACCTGATGATGTAAAGTCGTCTATAAAAGGCCCGACATGAAAATGTCAACAATTCAAAAGAAAAACTAACAGCCTAATTATACATAACAAAGCAATTTACAAAATATCAAATATGAGTCGAGACATGAACCAACGACAACCACTAAACTACAGGCTCCTTGTTGTAAATAAAGAATTGATTGGCAGGGTTGATATAGAAACGAAGATGTGGTATGATTGCAAATGAGACAACTCTCCACCAGAGACCAAATGACACAGAAAACAAAAGCTATTTAAGCCACCGTACGGCCATTGACAATAAGCTAAGCAAACATCGCATAGTCGGCTATTAAAGGCCCCGAAATCACAAATGTAAAACAATTTAATCGAGAAAACTAACGGCTGAGTTAGTGTACAAAAAAATAAACACACACACATATGTATAACAAAGCAACAAACGGCAACCACTGAATTACATGCTCCTGACTTTGGGCAAACACATACATACAGAATGTGACGGGGTAAAACATGTTAGTGGGATCCCAAATCCCCCCTAATCTGGGACATCGGTTTAACAGTACAACTACATGTTTGTGAGCACTCAATCCATCCCGAATATGGGACAGTGGTATAACAGTACAGAAAAATAACAACGTGTACAATTAGTTGCAATTAGACTAACTCAAAATATCGGAACGAGACACACACACAAAAAAGCTAACAAAAAGCCATAAAGGCCCGAAAAAAAGACTAGTGTTAAACGATTTAAAGTCTAATCTATTTAAAAAAAAAAAAAGTGTACTTGCATATATATCTATATACAATCATGGAAGTTTTTGAAAAGTGGCCCGAACGTTGTGACCATCGAAAATTTGCAATAGAAATACTAGTTAGGAACACATGATTTTAATAAAACAGCTAGTGCAGTACTCGCACGAACGCCAGATTAAGTTAGAGGGGCGATATTCTGAGGCGTTTTTTTAATTATTGGTCACCCGTGTTCAGAAAGAAAAGGGAGAAATCCAGACAATTATCGACCAATCACTAACGTTGTTGCGTTTGGACTTAAGAATTTCCCATAATGCAATTATTGCATATGAATAAAAAACTATTATACCAATTGAATAAAAAATTCTGCATGCAAATGATTTTTTTATACCAATAGAATAAAACATATTGCATTTGAATGAAAATTATACCATTTGAACGAAAAATTATACCATTTGAACGAAAAATTATACCATTTGAATGACATATTATAACATTTGAATAAAAAATATTGCATTTAAATAAAAAAATATATATCATTTAAACGAAAAATTATACCATTTAAATAAAAAATATTGCATCTAAATGAAAAAGTATACCATTCAAATGAAAAAATATTGCATTTAAATGAAGAATTCAAATATACCAATTAAACATGAAATATTGCATTTAAATGAAAAATATCGAATTTTTGCAACCTATACCATGCCATACTAGAAATAGTGAGAGTTTTAGACCAAAAAGTCCATAACATCAAACACACAAAATTAGTTATGTTGAAGGCACTTTGTTTCAAGTATGATTAAAAACCTAAATTAAAGGCCGATTTATTATTTTGTTTCCAATTCAGCCTTCAATATAGGTTTATAATCATACTTGAAACTATGAAATCATATTTATATGTAGCAACCTTACTGTAGCGCTTGCATAACATAATATACATGGAGTAAATATATTTATCTTTCTCCCAGTTGATGCGATATACAATAGCTAGTGTTTCCTAACATAATAATCTCGATGCATAGCGTCACGAGTTATGGACTGTGAAATTAAAGTATAACATCCAATCGTTCAAAACTTATATAGACTTAAATAGACTCACACCACATCTTCCTATATCTAGTATTCGACCAATAATTCATAAGGTGAATATTTTCGGATCTCATTGATAAGACTGGCACTATAATGAACTAGATTATTTCTGGCAGGTGGGATTCAATAAATATCCCCTAATTCATCGTCAACTAAAGTACACAAGGTCGGCTACACATACAGTGGTGCTTAACCATTATCCGAAAGTTACATAATTATACTGTAAACCAACAAAATTTCGCGAGCGATTTGTTTTCGCGACTTTCGCGAGTAGAAAAATAACGCGAAATTAAATCGTCGCGAAAAGGAATAACTTGGATCTTTCCCTATCACACTACATTAAGTTAATAAGAAAATCGCGAAATTAAATCGTCGCGAAGTTGACTAGCTGGGTATAAACGCGAAATAAAGTATCCGCGAAAATAAGTTGATTTACAGTACGCAATTTTAATTAGGTTGCATAATATGAGTGCGTGCTGTCTTGTTGTTTTATTTTTCAAACTGCCTTTCAGACTTTCTGATACTAGTATGATAGTTAAACAAATTTCTTTAACAAATGACTTGTTTAAAGTATAGAATATCGGTCAGTATTGGGTAAACACATTAGTGAAAATAGTTCTTTTTCGTATAAATGTACGTAATTAATTAAGAAATAATTCCTTCATGTCATGCTCTATGCTCATTTTAACATGGGTAGGCATTATATTTGTCGATATTTTACACTGAGCGTTAGCGAGGTGTAAAATGTGGTCAAATATAATGCCTACCCATGTTAAAATGAGCATAGAGCATGTCATACAGGAATTATTTCGATTCTAATAGGACAAATGCAGTATTTGTATAGGTCGAAGCGTAAGAAAATACCGTAAAAACGTTTGGCTTTTCCAATTTCCTCCCTGAGGAGTCTGTGCATTACAATTCATATTTGATAAGTTTGAAAACCACGATCAGGGTAAATATATGATGTTTTATAAAAATATAAAATAAAAGTTTAAGCTAGCTGCTTAAATGTAAACATTTTAAAGAATAACGCTGGAAATAACGTTTATGTACACAGTAAGTTCGTGCGCATGTGTCAAACATATTTTTTATGCTCATTAGAACACGGCTTTGTTTACAAAGCGTAATAAGGACGTCATATTAGAATGACTGGTAATCTGATATAAACATCAGGCATTGGTATTAATAGCGTTTTGCAATACGATGAGTGCCACATGTGTAGCAGGATCTGGTAACCCTACCGCACGTGCATCTGAGATCAACCCCAGTTTTGATGGGGTTCATGAAGCTCAGTCTTTGGTCTTCTATGTTGGATTTTGGTACTCATTCTATTATGTCTGTTGGTCTTTTTTTCAGCCATTGCGAAAATGTATATTTATTTTTGAGAGTTTTGTTTTCACTGAATGGAATAAGACCTATTAAAAGCACCAGTGATCTTGTGTCATAGAGGTAGCAGAACAAGTAAACACGCATCATACATACTCAAATTTATTTTCTGTATAGAATAATGAAAGTAATTGTGTTTGTAGAGTGTTAGAAAGTGGTGCAAATTCTTAAAAAAAAAAGCTGTCGGGTTTCCCTATGGGCCAGGAAACACAATCGTGCCACTTTAATAGATCGGAAAACAATTGACTGTTAAGTTATAGTTCAAGAAGATGTATATATCGTATGAAACGAAAAGGTCCACATCGAGATGCTAGGAAAACATGAAAACACAGACTATTCAATTAATAATATATTTTATTTAACAAAGAAAGATATCATTTTTCACATTGTACCCCTGGATAAACTGTTATAGAATATGATGGTAGTTCTTCAGCAAAGCATTTTATGTCAGTCACTGCATTAAACCATTAGCTTTAGTCTAATGGGGATAAAATCATCTGCAAAATAATGTCAAAATCTTAAAACATGATATCAGGTAAATGAACATTTCCTAAAGGTGTGCTCCTATTTGGGAGCACCCTATCATGATAGAACAATAAAAACTTATATTATATGTACGCAAATTTTACCTACAAACATCCAGCATTACAGTGGAACTTTATATATATAGAATTTTCAATAAACAGTTTTATCATCCTTTGTCAGAAAATGAGCTTTAGATCATATATTTATTATGACAATTACGAAAAGCAGCAATGAACATAAATTATTGAGTGTTTAATTTAAAAAACAAATTAAAATACCAGTTTTTGTCCCTATACCATTTTTTTGTAACATATTAATGCCGTTTTCTAAATGATTAATAAAAACTGTTTGAATGTAGCTGTTGATTTTTTTTCTTAGGAAATGATGACAATGTGTTATGCCGTTGTCTTTAAAACTGGACTACTCTAAATTCATGTATTTGTGTGGACACAAATGTTCATGTCCTGACGGAACATTGTCACGTGACTCGTAGATATTTGAATTAATTATTTTGCATCTACATACAAACCTAAAGAAAATTTGTTTGTTGATGTACATTTAAATTCGTGGTTCACCTTTAACCATGAAATCCACAATAAAATGGTATCCCACAAATAATAATGAATCCACAGTACACGATTCAACAGAGAATCATGCATGTCGTATAGTGCCCTATACATGTGTACATCCTTGTTGCTGAAGGCCTTACGATTGCAAATAATTTATTACATCTACTTGGTGCATGTATTAAATTACTTTCTGTGTATTCACATGACTGTTATCAACCAATCACTAAGCTTTTATAGTAACATATGCATGTACTTACTGTGTAGTCACATGACTGTTATCAACCAATCACTTAGCTTTTATGGTAACATATGCATGTACTTACTGTGTAGTCACATGACTGTTATCAACCAATCACTTAGCTTTTATAGTAACATATGCATGTACTTACTGTGTAGTCACATGACTGGTATCAACCAATCACTTATTTTCCGTTATTGTTGTTGTTGTTGTTGGACAGAAGGAATGGAACGATGAGCAGAAGAAGAACTAAAAAAGAAAAGACAAATTGAATAAACAAATTAAACAACACATTATACTCCCACGTCCAACTTACAGGCGAATATCTTTTCTAAAAATTCCAACACTTATCAACAGTGATCTTATTTCTAAATGTATGTACAAAAACATGTTTGCCTTGTAAACAAGAATGAACGCCATTAAGGTGTTTTGGTCATATAATAAAATTTCTAAATCACATACATTCCTTTGATTTGTTTAACACAATTTCCTTACTTAATTTCACTTGTTCAGCTCGTACGATTGGTAAACATGTATATGATTTATAAGTCCTGTTATCCGTTTCACTAAAACACCATTTTAATATGTAACTACATTATATATTAGCTATTCTCATCCTAATTATGACTGGAATAGTTGCATATGGTATAGATTTTACACAATACTTACTAAGTCCTTCACTACCGCCGCCGAAAAGTCCGCCACCACCACCTCCGAGAAGTCCGCCACCACCACCTCCGAGAAGTCCACCGCCAAGACCGGCATCGAGACCACCATATCCACCTCCAATACCACCTCCGATACCGCCGTATCCTGCTCCCATTATTGGTACTTGGTATGGCATATAGGTAATTGTTTCGTCAACAAAACCTCCCTTCTTTCCGTAACCAGAATAACCTTTTTTGCCATATCCGGAACTTTGGTGTCCATAGCCAGAGTAACCTCCCTTGCCGTATCCGCCATAACTTCCGTATCCACCATAACTTCCATATCCGGACTGTCCATATCCAGACTGTCCATATCCACCCCCGTATCCGCCGCCGTATCCGACTCCTCCATAACTACCTCCGTAGCTAGATCCATATCCTGAACTACCGTACCCGGTAGCACTGATTCCCTTCATGCCACAAAGGCAAACCATAACAGCAACTGTGGCGATAGCTAATTTCATTCTGCAATATTTTAAAACGTTACAGAAATGGCTAAACAGTCAGAAACTGTGACAAAATGCATCAAACAAAAACAACAAACTAGAAATTTTCCATTGAAGAACATTATTCTTACTAACGAAAGACCAAATGCTGTCTTTACGAAAACACGATGTGTTTTAGGATTAAATACCCAAACATGTTTTACATATAAACCTTGATTTTTTTTAAAAGATATGGTAAAACTTTAGAAAGACTCGCACCAGTTGCCCAAATAATTACCTCTAAAATTTGAGTAAAACGAATCTTCTAAACAAATATATATATTATATGATTTTATTCATTTTTTGAAACTATGAGACGCCACTAGTTTTTGAAAATTCTCGACTGGCCTACTGTTTTCAAATACTTTTGTATGTTTTGAATATCAAAAAACTGTCAATCCCTCCCCCTTTATTGCTTTGAATACTTTGAATTTCAAAGTGATTATTATTTCTCTACTTGAAACAAATATTTATCAAATAAGTTTGAATTATTATTCATTACCTGTCTGTTGTTCTGAGGACTCGAGAGTGACATATACCGAGACCGTAGTCCGTTTTTATACCAATCAACTACTTCCTACTATGTAATGAGGTACGCAACAAGTGCGCATGTATTACATGTAATTCACCAAAGATTATGTAAAAGTTTATATTAGCACATACATGTAGCAGTTTAGATCAAACATTCCTCTGGTTCATGGCCTTTTTACTTTTTTGTCAATTTTTAAGTTCCTGAATATGTAATTTTTATATACATCAAAAAATATATGAAATGTGTGGCATATAGATCATAAAACAATAACTTCTTTTCGAAAGGGCGAACAAATTTATTTTCAGTAAATAATGTAATGTTTGTCTAGAATATATTTACAACGAAAGATTGTCAAATTCAAACACTATTATCAAACCTTCATTGCTATTGCTACAGTCATGTAGAATGCAATTAATTATATTGGTGACTAGAAAAGTAAATGATAAATGTAAATCATAATTGATAAACATAAAAAAATGTAGATTTCTAAAATGTTGTAAAATTCATTTCCGTAGAACTTGAAACAAGCGGTTGGTGTATTCATAGTTGTCTCATTTCGATTCGTTTTATGGATGTATTTTGTATAACTAGTAGAAAAATGATACAGAATATAGAATATGCAAATAAAGAAAGAAATTATAATAAAAATCAATAGGGTGCATGCTGAAATATAAAGAATAGAGAATAGAGGTGTAGAAATACTAAGGACAGGGAATAATACGGTGCGGAAATACTAAGGATAGAGAATTAATACGGTGCGGAAATACTAAGGATAGAGAATAATACGGTGCGGAAATACTAAGGATAGAGAATTAATACGGTGCGGAAATATTAAGAATAGAGAATTAATACGGTGCTGAAATATTAAGGATGGAGAATAATACGGTGCGGAAATATTAAGGTTAGAGAATAATGCGGTGCGGAAATACTAAAGATAGAGAATTATAGGGTGCTGAAATACTAAGGATATAGAATAATACGGTGCGAAAATACTAAAGATAGAGAATAATACGGTGCGGAAATATTAAGAATAGAAAATTAATACGGTGCAGAAATATTAAGAATAGAGAATTAATACGGTGCGGAAATATTAAAAATAGAGAATTAATACGGTGTTGAAATAATCAGGATAGAGAATAATACGGTGCGGAAATACATGTACTAAGGATAGAGAATAATACGGTCCGGAAATACTAAAAATAGAGAATAATACGGTGCGGAAATACTAAGAATAGAGAATAATACGGTGCGGAAATACTAAGGATAGAGAATAATAGCGAACTGAAATACTAAAAATAGATAATTAATACGATGCGGAAATATTAAGAATAGAGAATAATGGGGTGCGGAAATATTAAGAATAGAGAATAATCATAATATCTTTGTGTTCTTGGAGCACCTGGCTGTGTATGAAAGAAATTATTCATTTCTGGAGAACAGGGAACTGTTCTTGGAGCACCTGGCTGTGTATGAAAGAAATTATTCATTTCTGGAGAACAGGGAACAAACGGTGTATCCATAATAATTGGCTTATTACAACATTTTAGTTTATGGGATATTAAAATGCAATTTTGACGCTATGGGGCTTGTAATTACATGATTTTGTAATAATTTACATGTCCATGTAAAACGCAATACTATGTAATTACATTATCAACCTTCAAGTAATTTTTTTGAAGAAAAGAAATCGTAAAGCATTTTTGTTTTATTTTTATCTATAACAGTTAAACTTTACCTGAAATCTTAGAAAAATACCAATGACATGCACAGATATATATACTTTCTTTGATAGTTCTCCCGATTAAACGACAAAATCAGAAGAAAAAAATATTCGGGTAACCCAGATATATTACAAATAATTTGGATACGTTGATAGACAGAACGAAACTTTTACAACAGGAACATTCATGTTTTGACCGAGTTCTTAATTAGCTTTTCAATTGGTCGATTTACAGTTGGAAACTATATTCCTCTTGTGTCCTATCTGTTTCATGAATAGTCAATTTGTGCAAACCTAAATTGTAATTACATTGTATAAACCACATAAACGTCCTGCACCGGACAAGACAAGTTTAAGAATCAGAAAACAATATGTTTTACCCATTGATAAAATTGCAACTAGTTGCAGCGTGTTTTAAAAAGATCACATATTTTTATGACGGTATGACACTAAACCACTAACAAGAGAGATGGTAAATATTTTTTTATATGATGAAGATATAACCTTTCAATATGTTTAATTGAGGTCTGGAGCTGGTATGTCAGTAATAGCTGCTAGTAGTCCTTTGTTAATTTTGTATCATTGTCATTTTTGTTTTTTTCATTTGATACCCATTCTGACATCTGACGCGATTTTTTTAACTGAGTTTTACTGTTTATATTGCTGTGTGTTTCTTTATTATACATTGGCTAGAGGTATAGGGAAGGGTTGAGATCTCATTAAACATTTTTAACCTCGCCGCATTTTTGCGCCTGTCCCAAGTCGGGTACCTCTGGCCTTTGTAATAGTCTAGTATGCTTTTTGATTCTAGTTCATTTCTTTGTTTTGGGGTTAATTATGGCGTTCGATTCACTGCACCAGTACACATTTTTAATTAGGGGTCATGATACTACAGTACTATTATTATTTTTTCCTTTTTTTTTATTTCGACAGTTTCTCTTAAAAGTTATGGAAATATCTAAAAACGTGTCTAGGTCAGAAGATTTACAAAATAAAAATGATTTTCAGGAGCGTAAATTGTCGTTAAGTAATAGTTTGAACGAATCTATGATGCTAGATGTATACATTTTTTTGTGTATTTAGTCTAAGACACATGATTCTGTTATTAGTTGTTATTGGCTTTATACTTACTGCCAGTAGCTGAGAGTAGTTTGAATTGTTTTACATTGTCTTATCGGGGCCTTTTATAGCTGACTATGTGGTATGGGCTTTGCTCATTGTTGAAGGCCGTACGGTGACCCATAGTTGTTAATGTCTGTGTCATTTTGGCCTTTTGTGGATAGTTGTCTCATTGGCAATCATACCACATCTTCTTTTTTATATTATTAGTTCTGTACTTAGTGTCTTGTTGTTGTTTGAATGTACAAGAACCTGGCCACGTCCATTCTGTGTTTTTGTTAGATGTGTTTCAATTGTATCTATCTAATGAAATTATCATTTTTCAATTGATATTTATAGTGTGTTCTTATGTTGTACTATCATAATACAACTGTTCCATGCTAGGGGATGTTTTGCGCCCGCTGATATGTTTTAACTCCGACACATTCTGTATGCTCCTGTCCAATATTCTGCATGTATTTGCCGAGTACGCAATGATCTAGGAGCTTTAACTTATTGATTGTGATTTGAATGAGCCTAGCTGTCATATTTTATGATATTAGTTTTATACTATTGTCAGCACAAATCAGACCTTAAGTTTTCTCATTTGAATTGTTACACATTTTTCATGTCGAAGCCTTAGTGTAGTTTATAATACTGTATGAACTTTGCTAATTAATGTAAGTCACATGGTCATCTATTATAGCTGTGTTCGTACTTATACTTTTTTATTATTTATTGCTAATTGTTTATGGCTTTAACTAGCTGTCAGTAACTGTGAGTACTCCCAAATCGTACTTTCTTGTTAAACTGACCTTTTGATACTATTTGTAATGCTTTTTTTGTTGCATTTAAACTGTATAACTAACAACAAATTTATTTTCGGTCCTGTGTATATTATTGCAAATGGCGGATTTTTGTACAAAGTTATCGATGTTTTTTTTTCTGAAATTGTTGCACTATTGTTTCACAAAAGGGTGAAAGTTGGTACTTATTTTTCCGTTTAAATGGTTTTACACTAGTAATGTTTTGGGCACTGTCTGGCTTGCTGTTTGGTGTGATTCATGTCTCCGTGTTGAAAACCGTACTTTGACCTATAATGGTTAACCTTAACAAAGTGTGACTTGGATGGAGAGTTATTTCATTGGCACTCATATCACATCTTCTTATATCTATTTGATGAATACTTGTCTTGTCGGCAATTATAAAACATAGCTTCTGATCCTCATCTATATTTGTGTTGATAGATAAAGTAACAAACACGCAGTAAAT